>VDFB02049217.1:42716648-42858168 GCA_007258455.2 Sequoia sempervirens
AAAGAGGGACAAAGAGAGAAGAAAGGAGGGAGGGATAGGTCTAGAGCTTAAGGGGAGACATAGTGATATATAAAGAGGTAGAGAAAGGGATATAGAGATATGATGATTTATAAAGATCTGTTCATCTCCTTAATACAAAAAATATAACTATTTCATTATTCATTACTTTTTCTAATGTTTCAAGTATTTTGAGATGAGTGTTACAAAAAAATCATGAAAAGGAGACTTTGCATGCAAAAGTAGTGAGCATTTGATGTTTCAAAAATGAAATATGAAATTCAAATTATTATAATTATTTTTTGTGTACAATATATAAATTCCCTAGTCCATTGCGTAGATCTCTTAATCACCTTTCCAATTCCTATATAAAGTCAAAATTTTGATAAGAAACACAAAAGTTATGGCCATTTTACTAAAGAGGGTTTTTTAGGTCTTCAAAATGGGTATTTGTTTCAAATGGATATCCATTTTATTTTTTAGAAAAATGGGTTCCCACTTTCCAAAATGGATATCCGTTTTGAAAAAAAAATGGATATCCATTTTGAAACAGATATCCATTTCAGTTTGGTATTACCAAACCAAAACGGATATTGTACCCAACCCATGCAAAAAGTCAACATTTTTTTCACAATTTCGGTGAGTTAAAAATGTGTGTTTTTCCTCATTGCCACTTTTTGGACTCCCATTATCTTGCACATTCCCATATATATATATATATCGATTGCACAATCAAGCACATAAACATTTACTAACTTATTGATAGCTAATATACTTGTGATGTATATATACATATACACATACATATCACATTCTCCATTCGATAACACCATGCTCATAAGAAACCCATTCATAAGCATGGATAGGTATGTCTACCTATGTACTCTCATGTATGTGTTCCTTAATTTTTATGGTCTATCATTGACATGCATATGCATGTATATATATATATATATATATTCAATGTATGTTCACCTCACCAATCAAGCATAGTAACATAAGGAAGAACTCATAAGATCCAACATATAAAAAATCATCCAAGAATGCACTCAATAGTAATCAAGATCCTTACTAATGCAACACATCATACTAAAGGATGACTTACCAATTCCCAACACAATAACTTGACTCATCCATTCTACTATGAGTGTGTGTAAGCTCAGTTAGGTTATGTTACTAGTTACCCAACAAATTTATTCTTCTAAGTGATGCTTCCCCTCGTACCTTGAGGATTGAACTTGAACTTGCATCCAACTAACACATTCCCATGGTAGTCAATTGTTCACCAAAATATGTATTCACATAATGTTTTTCCATAGTTAGAATATCCAATTCAGTAACCATCCATTTCACATATATGTATTTCATTGCATAACATTAAATGAAATAACATCCATTCATAATTCATTGATAACAAAGTGCAAGAACATATATTCTCAATCATAATTCAAAGTACATTAACACATGCAATAATTTACCCTAGCAAAATAATAGTAAATAGGTAAATACACAATGGGGTGTGACATACTCCCCCCTTGTGAATCATCATCCCCAATGATTTTATGTAGCAAACATAAACTAAATAACAACATTGTTTCCAAGTATTTTCAAAAGAATTTAAAACATGTGGAAACTTTTGTTGTATCTCAGCATGGTCTTACCAAGAAGCAAATTCTTTTGCATACTATTCCCATTGGGCTTTGCACTATAGAAATTCTCTATTACATAAGTGAAGCTTACGTGTTCTGAGCACCTTCATAGGCTTGAATCTTAACACTTTGGGGTCTTGTACCTATAAATAATTCCAATCAATTACATGATTATCACCTAGTATACACTTCTTTAGGTAAGAAACATGAAAGACATTATGCATCTGGGACAGAGCTAGTGGCAACACAATTTCATAAGCTATAGGATTCACCTCCTCAATAATCTCAAAAGGTCCTACATAGTGTGGGAATAATTTGGATGACTTTCCAAATTTGATGGAACTCTTATGAGGTTTAACTCACAACAACATTGTACCATAAAAAAAAAAGGCAACTTGCTTGATTTGAGAACAGTTTATGATAAATCGGACTTAATGAGACCTTGATTTAGTGTTGGGTGTTTTTCACATCCACACTAGGTCTTGGACCCATTCAAATGCATTTAATGATGTCTTGTAAAGGTGTTGTAAAAGGATTTCATGCTTTTCTAGACTTAATAAACCCATTCTCCCTTAATTCAACATTATAAAATGTATTTAATTACATTATCACATCAATCTAGAAGGCTTCTAAATTAAACTTAATGATAATCTAGTGTTGTAATGTGTCCCGCACATTCACATTGGATGTTGTACCTTTCTAGGCTATGTGGACCTTATTTTAATGTTGTAAAGTGTGTCTAATCACACTTTTCGTAGACATGGAAAATATACCGACACACTTGATCCTAATTACTAACACTGTTTCAACCTAAATCATCTTCTTAGCTAAATCATCACCCTTCGTCCCTTAATTAAATAAATCATTATTTATTCAATTAAGCCACTCTCTCATGTTAATTAAATAAATCAATGTTATTTAATTAACCCTATAGTCTATATTTAATTAAATAACTCATTATTTGATTAAATCTCTAAGGTCATCCTATTAAATTAAATAAATTAAATCTTGTTTAAAATTTAATCTAACTTCACCCCTCTTTAATTAAATAAATCAAAATCCTTTATTTAATTAAATCTAAATCATATTTTTCTCAACTTTAATTTAAATCAATCCAAAAATATAAATCAAATTGTCAAATCACCTTTAATCCCTCATTAAATTAATCAAATCCTAATTTATTTAATCCTAATCATCTAAATCCTCTAGATTTTTCCACTTGCACATAAAAATACATTTAAATGATTTATTACATCTCTATTTTCTTTCAACATGGCATCTTTAGGGGAATATTCCTCCAAGTTTGAAAATCTCTCCAAGTGGGTTTGTCCTTCCAACAAAGAATTTAACCCTCTTTCATGTCCTTGTGCATTGAAACAAGTGGCATTTAATTCATTCTTTTCTCCCTCCAACAAGTCATTTCATGATTTTCAAATTCCACCTAATATCATTTATTGTGCACATTCATCAAAATGTGCTCAAGGTTCCCCCATTCACATCTTGACAAGTGGCACTTGCCCATTGGATGTTGAATGATCCCACATTGCTTCATTTTGCTCATTCCTCCATCTTGTCTTTCTATAAATAGAAGGATTTTCTTCTCATTTGGGATCCACAACTTAGAGCAAAGTTACTCTCTTCACATTGAGAGCTAATTTTATCCATCTTCATAGCATTTGTCATCATCTTATCTAGGTTATTGCAAATTTCACCAAGGAGTTCATTGTTCTTCATCAACAAGTGGATCAATCTTCATCAAATCATCAGAATCTTGCAAAGGAGTTGGGAAAGGCCAATTTTTATATCAAATTGGCACCAATTACCTCATGGGATTGAGACTTTGTGTTACACCCCTAACTTTAACTATGTTTTACTTTTTACTTTGAAGTAATTAGTAGATAATTATGTATGTTTCAATGATTTGATGTTAAGGAAAATGTCAGGAAAAATCAATGTTTTCATGAGTTAGGTTTATTTGACTAAAATCGACATGTGTTTGAAAGTTGTCAAGATGTGACGATTTCATAAGGATTATGAAATGATTAATGATACATTAATCTCAAGTTGATGTTGTAAGTTGTATTTAGGAAACAGGTTTCCGCCCTCCAAGAAAGGGAGGGAGAGCATCATCAGAGAGAGGGGTATAGATATAAGGTAAAGAACAAGTTGTCGCCATCTTAGGTCTAATGTTGGGTGAAATGGTGAACCCAGTTGAGTTGAGTAAGGGATACTCGACCCTTTTAGTCTAAGTTTATTTTCCAACTCGACAAGTTGTCAATGATGTAAATGAGTTTATGCTGATGCAATTTCTAATCTATTAAAATATTCATTGCATGTTATATGCGAAGGTTATAAACCTATGCTAACTAATAGCAACTTTCCTATAATGCATGATAGAGGAAAATGATATTATGGGAGTCATTTTGTAAACTATTAATAAATGCCAATATAGTGGAATAGATCAGTCCAACCCACACCCCTAAGTTTTGTCGTGATACAATATCATGTATGCTTGACTACCTTTAGGTATGTGAAGTCGTTTGAAAATGCTAGATGGATTTTCTTAAATCATTTTTGGCCACATGTTAAAGCCACAAAGGTGGTGCAAGTCACTTGTTAGCAATGCCAAACTTTGGAAGTCTTTCATGGTAGTTCATAACCACTCACGCCATCTTTGTAAAGGGAGGTAGTTTCCTCGAAAATAGGCATGCAATTAATATGGGAAATAATTCCTAAGTCTTCGGAAAGGACCATCAAGATAATCCTCGATCTTGTGAGGAAAGTTAGGATATGCATACCCATTTCTATTTTCGCTTCACTATATACACGTCTTGGTGTGATAATGTAATATGGTAAAGACGTCACATAATAATGTATGGACCAACATCATAAACCATGCAAGAATGTTTTATTATTGGTTGTTTAATATTGTCTATATTTCTCATTATAGTTTGAATTGGCTTATTAAGCCGTGGGTTTGAATATTAGGTTTGACTCCTTTATAAAAGGAAGAGCTCTTTTTTTTTGTTGGTGGCTTGACTCATTATCAAGAGAATTTCCTCATATTTTAAGAGGTGGCTTATAAACTTTTTAATGCCTTGATAATCTTAAATTTGCAACAAAAGTTTAAGCCACAGCTGAAGTTATTGAGGTGGCAAAAGTAAAAGAATTTGAATGCCTCATTTTAACCATCTTGAATTTCCTAAGCTGAGAATATCTCTTTAGTGCATTATTATCCTTGCACAATTCTGGTCTACATTGCTCGAACCATATTCTTCGCACAAAATTTTGGAAGAGGTAACCATTAGATAACTGTTTACCCAAATCTTTTCTCAACAATCTTGCTGTGTATAATGTTTTTGATTTTGGGAAAACCATTTCTTTCAAATTTATTGGGGAAAATTGGAAGCGACAGTTAGGGAATCTAGAGCTTATCTTCACCGAGCAATTCTTGGCAAGAAAAGGGGGATGGCAGTAACCGTTTTTGACACGATCTTTTATCTCAACTTGGAAAATGAATCTTTAACGAATCTATTTGGGACTTAATGCAAAGGAGGAGTGGGATATGACTAGGCAAAAAAAGGGTGGTGTGGAATATTTTTAGAAGAAGCGGTAGAGAATTAGGAACCGAAGGTAGTTTCTTCTTGCAATGTCACTGCTTAGGAGTTCCTTCGCCACACTATCATGGAGGAATCGGGGACTAAGAGATGTTGCGTTACATATAATCTATCTGCCACAGATGGTCCTGGAAGCATCAAAATGATATGGGAATAGCGATGCAGGGCCTAGAAATGTGTTAAGATACAATGCTATGCCATCATCATCCCTGGCTTACTATATAGTAGAGAAAGCCAAATGTAGTTATTTAGAAACCTATCGGCCAAATATCTGATTATAAAATACCAAAGTAAACTTTTAAAGGGTTGGCAGTCAATAAAAGAGGCAGGCCATACTAGTGAGCATGAATTTATGGTGTTCAGGCTAAGGGCCAACGTAGACTTGTGCAAATTTTGTTCAGGAAACTAAACCCTCTGAAATGGAAAAAATGTGGCCAAAGTAATGACTATCAAGTTGGGAAGACTTAGCTCAAATGCTATCTAATTCCATAGTAACTTCAAATTCAAATTCAGAATAGTCGAGAGATGATGGGTTATTGCGTACATGGTAAGTAAAGCAATCTTTCTTCTTTTAGAATGGATATAGCCTTATCCTTGTATATATGTTCACATTGTAACAATAATGATTATGAAACCAGTAGTGGGGCAGTCTTGCCTATAAACCACTTCATGCATGAATCTTTGCGAGAATTATTTAGAATGTCGACAACGAGAAAGCTTAATTCTTGATTGTTTTAGAGTGATTTAGATGCTTAAAAGATAGTCGGGGTGTGTTACCTTCAAACCCTTCTTGGCATAGATATGGCTGGGAATGCAGCATGAAACCATCATTGCTTATTATGAGATTCTTTTTCATTATTTGAAAGGTAATATCAAACCATGAGTTCGTGGTTGGTAGTGAACCAAGCTTGACTAATTGAGAAGTAAATAAGTGGAAGAAAGGACTGAAGCACAACTAAGTCCTAGATTTTCTATCAAGAATGCTTACTCGAGTAATGTATATTTATTCTTGAGTTCTTTTATTAACTACTTGTTGAGTGACTTTGTATTAATAATCGGGTCCTTGGAAAGGAAAAACCTCTTTCCTTCCTCGATATATTCCTTATAGGAAACACCCTGGTAGGGTATTTGAAAAGGATGTCTTTATACTTTTTATAACCTTATGTATGTCTTGATGACGACATGGTGTTGTCCATATGGCTAAAGACACCTGAGAGTGGGTGAGAAGTTGAAAACCTAACTTATGTTGGAAGATTAATTTAGATCAAGATCATTGATATGAAATGTTAGTATTTCCTTGATATTATATTGGTGGGGGAAAACCTTGAAAATTATGTTTGTTCATGTACGTATAGTGTGAACTCAAACAATGCCAAGTGGTCTAGGAAAGACTAAAAGCATTTGGTTCTTATGATTAGTTATACTTATGTTATTACCTTTGGATTAGCAAGGATGTTGAATTTCCATGCCTTGGGTTAGAGAAGCTAAACCCTAGTATTGAAACAAGGAGGATATAGAACATCTATAACTTTATGTCAAATATAAAATTGAGCTTATATATTGATTGATAGTGAAAGGTTGAAGAAAACCATAGATCAAGACAAGAAATCTTTATAATACCTTAAGATATTCTACAATAGTGTCGAAACTCGAATTGACGCATCAAGATGTTGGGTATTGAATCTTGAGAGTAAAATGACAGGAAGTCATAAACCCTAGATATTGCAAGGATGCAATAAGGGAGTTTTAAAAGGGTTGAAATACCTAAATCTTTACATAGAATGAATATCCTAGATTAAGGATTAGTTCTAAGTCAGATTGACTAGAATGGATTTTATTTAATGACTATTTTGAGTCTAGAATACCAAATAAAGTAAGAAAAACTATAGGATGAGATAGTTTCTAAGACGAGTCAGAGGTGTGTGTCTAGATGGAATGACCAATCAGAATGATCATACTTAGCTAGAAGGGATCTAGAGTTGTATGGTCGATTGAGTTTTGTAATACACATCACTAGGACTCAGATGGTGAAACTCGTAGTTCCTTATATCTATACTCTTCGAGAAGGGCCGGGTTACTTCCAGTTTGGAAGTGCGCGGGGGACCACTTGAGTCTGTGGTTGGAGGAAAAGCACTTGAATGATGCTCTCCCTCTGTAGCAATAAACTCTCTAAGGATTGTGAAGATAGAGATCGACATTCCTGATGCAATGAACTCCATGTTTTGGCTTATGATAGAAAAATCTATGAGGTAAAACTATTCTTTATGCCAAACTTCTTTTATGTGATATAAATGAATTCTGTAAGGAATAAGCTTGATTCTAGTTATGATTACATGTGAATTCAAGTTTGAATTTATCTGGAAAAGTTGTACTTTATTCTTGTGCTTATCCAAATGTTTTCACTTTAAAAAAAAAAGAAAAAAAAAGTTCTCTCTCATGTTTACTAAGTTTATTTACCTTCTAGTAAATTCTTGAGTTTACTTGTGTATTAAGAGGTGGAATGTTACATATGGTATCAAAGCTAACCAGGTTCAACACATGGACCTATGAGCTCATTACGAGAAAAATCATTAAACATTTAGCATATTATCTAAAGTTAGAGTTGGTTTGATGTCTGAAGGGCATAGAGAAAAACCACATAAACTTTCTAAAAATTGTTGAGACTATGACTAGAAAGGTAAAACCTTGGTCAATTACTAATCATACTAAGAGCTCGGGTAGAGCAGTGTCTATATGAATTTAATACTACTCTTCTTTTTCAAAGAATTAAAGATGGAAGGACTTGGAAGTAGTCAACCAGGTGCTAGAGCATCTGATCATTGGAAATCCTTGAAACTATATCAACGACACCTAGATAAGATGGGTTTTAGTCTAAGTTTTAGATGGCTTGGAATGAGCCAAGTGGAATCAATGGATCATTAAAGGTTATGAACTAGATACTTTCCTTTTGGGCAGAGCTAGAAAGTACAACCGCATTGGTGAATGTAATTATCACTGAGATATTTAGTCAATTGTTTAAGTTTTAACATGTAACCTATTCAATGAAGTAAGAATAGAGTTTTGTAATGCCAAATGAGGAAAAGAAGTTGTGTCCCTACTATAATCTTTGCATGTCACTATATAAAGACCTTATAATGTCATCCAACAAGTGAATGATAGATACTCCAAGAAATTTGAGTGAATTTAGTATAACCTTATTATTTGTAAAATTTTGAGCATGATGAAACTCTTAAGGAACTTATTGTATGATGTGATTATAACATAATCTCTTACCATTGTAAGCTTTTGGAAAATCTGAATACAGTGCAACAATCTACTCCCTTGTAGTGACTTAGTCAAGTCACACAGTGCATTACAATGATCTTTTGGATTTTGACACTTGAATTTTTGGTGAAATTCCTTTTAATATTGGCAAGGATTGTCATCATTTTATTTCTTTGTTTTGAAATGGTCTAGCCACCAAATTTCAAAGATTGTTTATCTTAAGGATGGTTGGTCCAAAATTTGATTTATTGTTGGAATGAGCTCATTCTTGGATTTATTGTTGAAATTAAAACTGCTTATAGTTTGATATTGAGTTGAGTTTTGTGGTGGCTATACGAGAACTCTTTGGTTGTTCATTGTGTCTAATTTTGTGTTCTTCTTTATCATGGCCTAGATGGGCCTCTGATGGATTGTGTAAGGGAGTAAATTGTGGAAATGCACTTGATATGTCCTTAGCTTTACAAAATAAAGAAACCTTAAATGGAAAGGAATTGGTTCCGAACCCTTTTAGGGTTATATAATTGATACGTAATATATCTAAAGGAGGTCTTATGCAGATATCACTTTTGAACCATGTGTTATGGTATGTGGGTGGATAGGTAGTCCAGTAAGCCCAAGTGAATAGTCTCTCCAAGTCGAGCAGGGTGGTGAACCATTACTACATGGATTGCAAAGCGTATGTAAATGAAACTATGGCCATAGTGAGTGTCGTTGCCACGACGTGCACTCGTCAGTTCACAGTACTCTAGGCACTTAACTAACTAGAGTTTTCATACTTAGTAGGAGGGTATCCTTAGTAGTGTGACAGAGTTGGTTAAGTGGGGGTACACACTAGAGCTCAGATGGCAATTGTGAGGGTTTCCAACACAACCTTTCATCGAAAGGTAGGAGTGCTTCCAATTAGGAAGAGTGCAGAGGAACCGCTTAAGTCTGTAGTTGGAAGGAAAAATAGCCAAGTGATGCTTTCCCTCTTTTCAGTGGCATGCTGAGTCTTAGAGGACAGTTGAACTAGAAAAGGAATTTTGATCCTTTCCCTAGTATTCACTTATCAACTTATTTTGATGATGCTTGAAATAAATGAAATTGCTACTTGGTGAAAAACCTTTTCTACTAGAAAAGTGAAGGTTGATGTTACTATTTGTATCTTACATGAGGAATAGTTGTACCTTACATGCTTAATGTTGTTAATCTTTGGTATAATTCTCTTGGTGAACCTATGTTAAAGTAGTTGTTTGCTACATGTAGAAAGAGACATCCACTTTTTATGGTGTTTGATACAACTTCTATAATTCTGCTAACAAGGTGACTTCATTAGAGACATTGGACGGGAAAAGATGTCGAACTCCTATAAGCTAGGTAAGCTAGAAGACAGGATTGGCATTAGTCCTTAAATGTCATCAAAAATGCATAACAAATCAAACCAATCAAAGAGATTGGTGAAATATGATAATAGATAGAAAAGTTTCATAAAGTAAGGAATGTTTTCGAAACTAGCTCCTTGAAATAAAGGAATCTTAAAAAATTCTTGAAGTTACCAATTCGATTGATTATAGAATCATTTTATTATCAGCTATTACCAAGAGGTATAATGCTTTATATGAATTATATTTGGAAAGTATATAACAAATGATAATTATATATTCTAAGAATGTTTTACAGGCATAGGACCAGGAAGTGGTCATAATCGAGCTTCTTCAATGCAAGGTCCAATGGGACCAACAACCTGAGGGTAATATGACATTGAAAGTTTTCCATGGTTTTATATCAAAGTTTTTCTCAAATGTGTATGCTTTTGCAGGGTAAACAAAAGTTTTGTCTTATAAGGTTTCAGAGGCATTGGATCATCGAGGACGATGACTCTTATGGGGGGAGATATGTTACACCCCTAACTTTAACTATGTTTTACTTTTTACTTTGAAGTAATTAGTAGATAATTATGTATGTTTCAATGATTTGATGTTAAGGAAAATGTCAGGAAAAATCAATGTTTTCATGAGTTAGGTTTATTTGACTAAAATCAACATGTGTTTAAAAGTTGTCAAGATGTGATGATTTCATAAGGATTATGAAATGATTAATGATACATTAATCTCAAGTTGGTGTTGTAAGTTGTATTTAGGAAACAGGGTTCCGCCCTCCAAGAAAGGGAGGGAGAGCATCATCAGAGAGAGGGGTATAGATATAAGGTAAAGAACAAGTTGTCGCCATCTTAGGTCTAATGTTGGGTGAAATGGTGAACCCAGTTGAGTTGAGTAAGGGATACTCGACCCTTTTATCTAAGTTTATTTTCCAACTCGACAAGTTGTCAATGATGTAAATGAGTTTATGCTGATGCAATTTCTAATCTATTAAAATATTCATTGCATGTTATATGCGAAGGTTATAAACCTATACTAACTAATAGCAACTTTCCTATAATGAATGATAGAGGAAAATGATATTATGGGAGTCATTTTGTAAACTATTAATAAATGCCAATATAGTGGAATAGATCAGTCCAACCCACACCCCCAAGTTTTGTCGTGATACAAAATCATGTATGCTTGACTACCTTTAGGTATGTGAAGTCATTTGCAAATGCTAGATGGATTTTCTTAAATCATTTTTGGCCACGTGTTAAAGCCACAAAGGTGGCGCAAGTCACTTGTTAGCAACGCCAAATTTTGGAAGTCTTTCATGGTAGTTCGTAACCACTCATGCCATCTTTGTAAAGGGAGGTAGTTTCCTCGAAAATAGGCATGCAATTAAGATGGCAAATAATTCCTAAGTCTTCGGAAAGGACCATCAAGATAATCCTCGATCTTATGAGGAAAGTTAGGATATGCATACCCGTGTCTATTTTCGCTTCACTATATACACGTCTTGGTGTGATAATGTAATATGGTAAAGATGTCACATAATAATGTATGGACCAACATCATAAACCATGCAAGAATGTTTTATTATTGGTTGTTTAATATTGTCTATATTTCTCATTATAGTTTGAATCGGCTTATTAAGCCGTGGGTTTGAATATTAGGTTTGACTCCTTTATAAAAGGAAGAGCTCTTTTTTTGTTGGTGGCTCGACTCATTATCAAGAGAATTTCCTCATATTTTAAAAGGCGGCTTATAAACTTTTTAATGCCTTGATAATCTTAAATTTGGAGCAAAATTTTAAGCCACAGTTGAAGTTATTGAGGTGGCAAAAGTAAAAGAATTCGAATGCCTCATTTTAACCATCTTGAATTTCCTAAGCTGAGAATATCTCTTTAGTGCATTATTATCCTTGCACAATTCTGGTCTACAATTCTCGAACCATATTCTTCGCACAAAATTTTGGAAGAGGTAACCATTAGATAACTGTTTACCCAAATCTTTTCTCAACAATCTTGCTGTGTATAATGTTTTTGATTTTGGGAAAACTGTTTCTTTCAAATTTACTAGGGAAAATTAGAAGCGACAGTTAGGGAATCTGGAGCTTATCTTCACCGAGCCATTCTTGGCAAGAAAAGGGGGATGGCGGTAACCATTTTTGACATGATCTTTTATCTTAACTTGGAAAACAAATCTTTAACGAATCTATTTGGGACTTAATGCAAATGAGTAGTGGGATATGACTAGGCAAAAAAAGGGTGGTGTGGAATATTTTTAGAAGAAGTGGTAGAGAATTAGGAACCGAACGTAGTTTCTTCTTGCAATGTCACTGCTTAGGAGTTCCTTCGCCACACTATCATGGAGGAATCGGGGACTAAGAGCTGTTGTGTTACATATAATCTATCCGCCACAGATGGTCCTGGAAGCATCGAAATGATATGGGAATAGCGATGTAGGGCCTAGAAATGTGTTACGATACAATGCTACGCCATCATCATCCTAGCTTACTATATAATAGAGAAATCCAAATGTAGTTATTTAGAAACCTATCGGCCCAATATTTGAGGATAAAATACCAAAGTAAAATTTTAAAGGGTTGGCAGTCAATAAAAGAGGCAGGCCATACTAGTGAGTAGGAATTTATGGTGTTCAGGCTAAGGGCCAACGTAGACTTGTGCAAATTTTGTTCGGGAAACTAAACCCTCTGAAATGGAAAAAATCTGGCCAAAGTAACAACTATCAAGTTGGGAAGACTTAGCTCAAATGCTATCTAATTCCATAGTAACTTCAAATTCAAATTCAGAATAGTCGAGAGATGACGGGTTATTGCGTACACGGTAAGTAAAGCAATCTTTCTTCTTTTAGAATGGATATAGCCTTATCCTTGTATATACGTTCACATTGTAACAATAATGATTATGAAACCAGTAGTGGGGCAGTCTTGCCTATAAACCACTTCATGCATGAATCTTTGCGAGATTTATTTAGAATGTTGACAACGAGAAAGCTTAATTCTTGATTGTTCTAGAGTGATTTAGATGATTAAAAGGTAGTCGGGGTGTGTTACCTTCAAACCCTTCTTGGCATAGATATGGTTGGGAATGCACCATGAAACCATCATTGCTTATTATGAGATTATTTTTCATTATTTAAAAGGTAATATCAAACCATGAGTCCGTGGTTGGTAGTGAACCAAGCTTGACTAATTGAGAAGTAAATAAGTGGAAGAAAGGACTGAAGCACAACTAAGTCCTACATTTTCTATCAAGAATGCTTACTCGAGTAATGTATATTTATTCTTGAGTTCTTTTATTAACTACTTGTTGAGTGACTTCGTATTAATAATTGGGTCCTTGGAAAGGAAAAACCTCTTTCCTTCCTCGATATATTCCTTATAGGAAACACCCTGGTAGGGTATTTGAAAAGGATTTCTTTATACTTTTTATAACCTTATGTATGTCTTGATGATGACATGGTGTTGTCCATATGGCTAAAGACACCTGAGAGTGGGCGAGAAGTTGAAAACCTAACTTATGTTGGAAGATTAATTTAGATCAAGATCATTGATATGAAATGTTAGTATTTCCTTGATATTATATTGGTGGGGGAAAACCTTGAAAATTATGTTTGTTCATGTACGTATAGTGTGAACTCAAACAATGCCAAGTGGTCTAGGAAAGAATAAAAGCATTTGGTTCTTATGATTAGTTATACTTATGTTATTACCTTTGGAGAAGCAAGGATGTTGAATTTCCATGCGTTGGGTTAGAGAAGCTAAACCCTAGTATTGAAACAAGGAGGATATAGAACATCTATAACTTTATGTCGGATATAAAATTGAGCTTATATATTGATTGATAGTGAAAGGTCAAAGAAAACCATAGATCAAGACAAGAAGTCTTTATAATACCTTAAGAGATTCTACGATAGTGTCGAAACTCGAATTGATGCATCAAGATGTTGGGTATTGAATCTTGAGAGTAAAATGACAGGAAGTCATAAACCCTAGATATTGCAAGTATGCAATAAGGGAGTTTTAAAAGGGTTGAAATACCTAAATCTTTACATAGAATGAATATCCTAGATTAAGGATTAGTTCTAAATCAGATTGACTAGAATGGATTTTCTTTAATGACTAGTTTGAGACTAGAATACCAAATAAAGTAAGAAAAACTATAGGATGAGATAGTTTCTAAGATGAGTCAGAGGTGTGTGTCTAGATGGAACGACCAATCAGAATGATCATACTTAGCTAGAAGTGATCTAGAGTTGTATGGTCGATTGAGTTTTGTAGTACACATCACTAGGACTCAGATGGTGAAACTGGTAGTTCCTTATATCTATGCTCTTCGAGAAGGGCCAGGTTACTTCCAGTTTGGAAGTGCGCGGGGGACCACTTGAGTCTGTGGTTGGAGGAAAAGCACTCGAATGATGCTCTCCCTCTATAGCAATAAACTCTCTAAGGCTTGTGAAGATAGAGATCGACATTCCTGATGCAGTGAACTCCATGTTTTGGCTTATGATAGAAAAATTTGAGGTAAAACTATTCTTTATGCCAAACTTCTTTTATGTGATATAAATGAATTCTGTAATGAATTAGCTTGATTCTAGTTATGATTACATGTGAATTCAAGTTTGAATTTATCTGGAAAAGTTGTACTTTATTCTTGTGCTTATCCAAAGGTTTTTACTTTAAAAAAAAAAAAAAATGTTCTCTCTCATGTTTACTAAGTTTATTTACTTTCTAGTAAATTCTTAGAGTTTACTTGTGTATTAAGAGGTGGAATGTTACACTTTGCATGTTTAAATAGGATTTCATTACTTTTATTGTATTGTTCTTCATTTTCCTTCCTATTTTGAGCATTGTAGATGAATTCCATGGGGAATCTTAGTTCTCACTTGCATTTAGATCTAATATTGTGTTTGATTGCTATGTTTGTGTAGGTCTAGGATTTGGGTTCACGTATTGGCACTAGAAGGAGGGAAAATCTCAAGTTCTTAACACATTTTTTGACAATTGTTTTTGTTTTTTGTATTTTGTGTGTGTCTACAGGAAACTGTGCCGCTATCGGTCTAGTAGTGCCATATATTAACACTATCCTTCCAACAGTGCCATACAAGGATGCTACGAACTCCAAACTTCGCTGCTCAAACCTTCCCACCCAGAAATTCAAATTTTCAAACCATGACACCAGGTTGTTTCTCTAACACTGAGTTTTCAAATTTCAAACTGCGCTGTTGACCAGAACTCCACCGCCATCACAATCTCTATTCTAGTATAGAGCATCATTGTCAGACCGAATGGCACTATACAACACCGTTGATTTCCTCAAACAATGACACATATGTAGGTTGCACTAGTAGGGTGGGGTAAAGGACCAAATTTCATTTTTTTTTGACATGTGTTTTTTTTATTTTGATCATTTTGAGCTATTAACCTATTTTTTGCCTCTATTTTCCTTGGATTAATCATTTTTTATGTAGGTGCAGGCAAGGAAGTAGCAAGGAGGAGATTGAAGTATAAGATCATTTATCCATTTGTATCAAGTGCCTTTAGACACTTTTGTGGAAGAAATTATAATTCCAAGTTTAAGGACTTTATCCCTTCAAGTTTTTAGGACTCAACAGATTTCAATTTGGGTTTAAAATGAATAAGGAAAAAGGTTAAAAAGAACTTTAGGAACATTTACTAGATTTTGTTTAAGGTTAACAATTGAATAAGCAATTTTCATCTTTTGCTTTGGTGCTTTAAAATGAATCAAATCATTGTTTTGAGGATTTAAAATGAACATGTTCATCTTTGTTTCTTAATCACTTACCCAAAATAATACTATCAAAAAGAGGTATGCGCTTCTCTTGTGCCTCAAGGTGATCTTGAGAATCAAAAGGATTTTTGGTGACATTAAGTTGTGTAAGTGATTACTGTGATAGGTCGAAATAGGTGTTAGAAAGCAAGCAACAAGTTAAAGAGTGCAAATAAACAACTTAAAACAACCTACACTTCGAGATTAGCCTAAGTTGGAAACAAAACAAGACAAAGCCACGAAATGGAACTTTATACCTTGCGTTGAGTCGATCCTTTGGTTGGCCCTTCGATCTTGGATGTGTATGCTCCTTGGATGGCAAGATGAAAGCTAGATGAGGATGTGAAGATGGATGCAAATGGATGAAGATGTGAAAATGGCTAAGTAGAGGTTGAGAAATAAAACTGCAAGAGTTTGGCTAGCACAAGTGATCTCCCTAAAATGAGAGAAAAGAGGGGGTATTTATAGGATTTTTGGGAAATCCTAGGGGAAATGGACGGTCAAGATTGATCCACCAAATATCAAGATGTAGGGCTAAGGTGAGTTGAGAACTCACAAGCCCTCACATCTTGACATGTGGCATGTGAGATAGCCCTAAAAGGTGAAGTGGACATGAGGTGGAAGGAAAAGGACATGACATGGAGAGGGGTACAAAGTACCTTGGATTGGACAAGATCTCCTCATAAAGGAGGTACTTGTACCCATGTGGGTGAGAGGACAAGTGGGGAATTAAAAATTCCTCAAATATTCATGGGGAGATGGGAAAGAATTTTAAATTCCAAAGGGTGCATTGGGGGATTAAAAGGTGAATTAAAAATTCACATGGGGAAGGAGGAGCCTAGGATAAATAAAAAGGAATTAAAAATTCCTTGGGGGATGGGGAGAGTTGACTAAAGGGGTGATTATGATTGTGCAAGTACTTGATTAGATTAATTAATGAAGATTAGAAGAGAGTTAGATCTCACATGTGACTTGATGTGACAAGTCAAAGATCACATGGGGAAGAGAAAAGGAATTTAATATTCCTTGGAAGGATAAAAGGAATTAAAAATTCCTTGAAAGGTTGATTAGGCTAGTTAGTGAAGGATTAGAGGATGGCTAGGTGGCTAAGAGGGATTAGAGGCCAACTTGCAAAAGTTGGAGGATGTGACACATCCTAATCCAATATTAGGCATGTGCACATCCTAATGATGGGATTAGAAGAAGAATTAGGATAAGATAAAAATGATGGAGGATGTGACATAAAGGGGATTAAATAAATGTGATATTTATTTAATTCATTTGATGAAAGAGGAAGGTATTTAATTATTTAACTAGATACCTTAGGGATTAGAAGAATTTAAGGATGTTAATTAAAGGGGATAAATTTGGATAAATTAAGTGTCCAAATTTAGACATCTACAATTACCTACACACTTCAATTTGGATCCTAAAATTGAACAAATCTTGCGAGTGTGAGTGGGACATATTGCGTGTGTTATCTCTTTGTTTCTCAACAAATATTGATCTAACTATGGATGTGTTTGCTCGCTTTTGTGTTATCTTAGAGGGCTTGCCTTGTGGGAAAAAGTAATCACCCAAGGGAACGACCCAAATGGGAACACGCTAAAGCCAAGTGACTTCCAATCGGTATATAAGTGTGGGTACTTGAGGAAAGGAAAGTATCACGAGGATTGTTCCTTCGAGAAGGGCAGCAATGGTCTCTTGCCATATAGATGATCCCCCACAAACAAAATTCTTGCATTAAAACCTTTGTTTAGGAAAAGCCAAAATCCTTGATCTATTTTTTGGTGCAAGAACAGTTGTTCTGAAGCCGTCCCACATTTTACAGCTCTTAGTAGAGATAAAAAGTATGCCATGGTATTTTCATGGGTACTGATGCTTGGATGACCTAAGAAGTGAGTGCACTATAAGGGGGAGCTTGTGTGTTCAAGAATCTAATCATCCGCTAAGAGTAGGCATAGCTAGATTTTATCCAAGTGGGAACTCAACAAATACTATCTTTCATACCCATAGGGTTGTGCATGTTCTTGGAAACAAAACACTTTGCTTGATTGTAAACATTGGGAAAACAAACATTCAACATTATCATCAAATTTCAAACCATTTAGGAAGCAAATATCTTTGAGAAAATTGAAGTGCTATTGCTTGCCCTAGGGATTCTATCCTTAGAGGTTTCTAAGCATTTGAATTTATATCTCGATTTGCTTGCTAAAGTCAACAATAGGAAACCTTTTCCTTGATTTCCTTAATTTCCACACAATACACTTTGTGGGATGATAAGAAGTTAAGACCTTGGACATTTAGTTTGAAAACCTAATCAAGAATTGTTTGTGGTAAAAGGAAGTCATTAAGCAAATCTAAAGAATAATTGAACCCCACACATGTGTTTCAAATGATTTCACGCAAAATAAAAATCTAGAAACCAAAGTCAAAAGCTCTTAGTCCAAAATCTCATCAAAAGTGTCTCTCAACGCTCTATGAATTCAAACAAAGATTGCTTTTCAACTTTTACAAAAGAGCTTCAAGAAACAATCCCAATTTGTACTCATTTTACTATTGTCAGAATCTGAGTCTTTTTCAACAATTTGAGCATCTTGTTTAGAGTAAAGTGTGTTATTCAAAACCGAGGTCTTGTAAACAAGAGTCTTTGTTTTAGGTACACATAGGATCAAATTCAACCTTCATCCACCTTTCAAACATCAATCAAAATCATCTCACCAAAAACTCTTGAAAATCTTGAAACCACCCTTTATGCTAGACTTTTTGGAAAATTCATGAATCAAAATCCTTTAATCAAAACATCAAAAAAATTTGTTTGGCTAAGTATGTGTAGATGTATCCTTCTCCATATGCTTAGTGGAATTATCATCAAATCATCTTTTTTGGTTAGATGTGGGTTGATGCATCCTTCTCACTACACTTTTTCAAATTATCATCTTGTGAGAAAGTTTATCCCATAGATAACATCCAACATCTTGGGATCTATTCGTTCATTATCCAAAATCAAAACAATCCAAAACCAAATCAAGGTCAAAATCAAAATCCAAGAATCCAAAAAGTCCCAAAAGTCTAGAAACCCCCTCAAGATCTTCTAAGAGTTTAATCATCCATATCATCCACCTTTCACACATTTCACCATCACACTTTTATCCTTAATTATCCTAGACTTTCTATTTTGAGCCTCATTGTATGGTTCAAACAAGATTGCAACACAAGAAGAACATGGAGGACTACAAAGAAACATCAACTTCAAGTGACCTAAGTCAAACTAATTTTGAAATCAATCCTGTTGGATCAAGCAATCCCCTAACTAATCTTCCTCCATCATCACAAAATCCTTAAGATGAAGGTCAAGTAGAGGATACCACCAATAGTTTCTTCAGGATGACACAAGATGAGATCATCGAAATGGTCCAAAATCCCAAGAATCATAGGATTTCCAATATCATGACGAAACTCCATCCCTCACAATATATGCTTGAATTAGAAAAACAAGGGGCTAAACTTCCTTCCGATTATGATGTGAGCACCATTGTGGAGCAACCTCTTGGGGTCATACCCGCAATATCATCCAGACTCTTAATTTCATCTACACCCCTAGTTTAAAGAATCACTCAAAGCATCCCCCAAATTACATCATCCATTGCTCCAACTCAACCCATTGTTAACAAAGGGAGTGCATTTCTCAATGCACTACAAACACACCCCCTTGTGAATAATCAAGATTTGAATGAAAACACTATCTTGGGGAAACTCGTCCCCCAAAATCCATTAAACCCATATGTCCCCCTTGCCTTTCAAGATCCCAATGACCCATCATCATCATTCCATGCAATACCTCAAACCTCTCTCCCTATGACCTCACAAGGAGAAGGTGACTTATTTGGACTAGGGGGCATCTTTCATCTTCATCATTTCCCCAAGGGAGTGTGCCACTCACTTTTCCACCATTTCTACCCTTTCCATTAACATCCACATCACCTCTTAGTTTGGGGTTACCTCTGTTTCTGCCACTCATTCAAAGCAACCCCCCAATTATCAATCAAAGCATCATACCAAATCCTCCCATCTTGCCATTGATATTGCAACAATAGATGGAAAACATCCCAATAACACAAGCAACCATCACATCATCAACCATCCCCATAATACCTCAAAACATGGTCTCTCAAGGACTAAGCATATCAATCACACCATCCACTACACAAATCCCATTCATCAATACAACGATGCCTCTCATCACAACAACAAACACCATTCCAAACCCACCACCACCTCTGCCACCAAACTCAAACATGTCAAACCAATATAGAATTATGTTACAAGCCACTCAATAAGCTACCTGTCAAAAGGCACTCCAAAAAATCCAAAATCAACAAGTTGCACAACTAGTCATTGAGCAAACACGATCACAATTAGTTGCACAACAAGCACAACAAGCAGTTAAAGCCACACAGGTCACACAAGCTAGACAAGCCACACAAGCTACCTAGGCTACACAAGCCCAACAACAAGCATACCAGAAAGCATTGAAGCAATACCAAGAACAACAAGAAGCAGCCCAACTAGTAGCCCAATAACAAGCATTGTTGGTGTAATAGCAACATCAAGCTCAACAACATGCATTATTAGCGCAATAGCAACAACAAGCTCAACAACAAGCATTGTTAGCACAACAAAAACAGGATCAACAAAAAACATTTTTCATATAGCAACAGTTACAAGAATACTTGGCGCAACAAAACATGCAAACACCATCCACCAACACTCCAACTAATCCACCCATCCCTTCAACGAACACCTTCATTCCACCCTCTAATCCGCAATATGACGTAACAATGAAAATCAAGTTGCTTTCATACCAAATGCTTGATCTTCAATTAGGGAAAACCATAAAGACACCCAACAACTTGTGTCCCTATCCATTTGACAGGAGTCTTGCAATGAAACCATTCCCAAAGGGATTTGAAATCCCCAAATTTGATAGATATTGTGGGATGGGAAACCTTGAAGATCACATTAGGGAATTCCAAGTACATTGCATGGAAGTCACCTATGCCAATATATATCTAATGTGGCTATTTCCTAGAACTTTGGTTGGCCAAGCCATGGAGTGGTTCTCTTGCCTTCCTCTTGGCATCAAAAATTTCCAAGAGATAATAGACGCATTCATAAAAAAATATGCATTCAATATCAGTATGGATGTCATTCTAGAGGAACTATCAACTCTTAAATAAGGTAAAAATGAATCATTTTCTTCCTTCCTACAATGATGGTGATCCAAGGCTAGTAGGAGAAAATGGGTCATGCTATAAGAACAACAAGTTTGCACCATCATCTCAAGGTGCAAGGTATCACTACTTATGACCAATTAATCTCCAAAGTGCTCAATATCGAACGAGCCATCATCTCACAAAGGGGAGATCCTTCTTATCAATAAAGCTATCCATCCACCAACTATAATGACAAACCTCACACATGGGTGAAAAATAGAAACATTACCAATGATGGTGTAGTCCTCACCAAAGTTTTCATCAGTGCACCTTGATAAAACACACCAACACCCCAACTACAATCAGAACAATTGACAAGCTAATGTTGTGACTCAACAACTGAATAATCAAATAGTCAACAATGTGAATGATCAAAGGGGGCCACCCCAGCGAAACAAAATCTCCCCCAAGAAGTACACAGCCCTTGGGGAATCAGATAAATCCATCATGAAGAGACTGGTGGAGGAAAAAATCATCACAATCCCCACCTATGATAACTATCAAGAGCCCTTGGTAAAACCGTCATGGTACAATGAAAATAACCTTTGTGATTTCCAAAAAATCAAGGGACACACAACTTCCAGTTGCATGAGGTTGAAAAACTTGATCGAAAACCTCATTGACGATAAAATCATAAATGTGGAACAACTAGCAGGAAATCAAAATCTCAAGATCTACACAAATCCAATGCCTAATCATAACAAAAAAAGGGAACAATAACAATGATAAGGGAAAAGGTGCATTCAAAAGTGTGAATCATGTATATGACCATGTCGTCGCATCCCTAGATGAGTATTGCACTGTTATCACCATCAAAGGAGCCCAAGCTGATTATGGAGTCACCACAAGGGGCAGAAAATTCTCCATCACAGGGTCATCTCAGCCAAATAGAGCATCCAACTCCAATCCAAGATTTGTTCCTAGTGGCTATAATGTCCTCAAATAATTGAAAAGAACCCCAACACAAATCTCCATCATGGAATTGTTGAAGATCTGACTGGCCCACAAAAAGATCCTTGAAGAAGCCTTGGCCTCATCTTCTGTCCCCATTGATCTTGATGCAGATCATTTCCAAGCTATGGTCGCACACCTCACTACACCTCACCTCCTAAAATTTTCAAAATAGGATCTCTCGACATAACCATCTCACAATTGTGTGCTTCATCTTGAGGCTTACGTCCATAAAAACGAGGTCAAGAGGGTCCTAGTGGATGGAGATGCAGGGTTGAACATATGCACCCTTAAATTAATAAAAAGCTTGGGCTTCTCTGAAGATGCTATTGAAAAAGGAAAAGGCATAACCATAAGAGCCTACGATGATCAAGAAAGAGTGTCTTAGGGAACAATCCAACTCCGTATTCAAGTAGGTCCAGCCATCATGGAAACAACATGTCAAGTTCTCAACCTGGAATTGCCTTATAATATCCTCCTAGGGTGTCCCTGGATTCATGGGATGCAAGTTGTCACTTCCATGTTCCACCAATGTGTAAAGTTTCCATACCAAGGCTAAGAGGTCACATTCCATGGGGATCCTAAAACCTTTTACTATTGCAAAAATCTAGAAGCAGAATATTACAAAATCCCCCAAGTACCTAAAAATGATGAGGGTCCCTCAACTCCATACATTGATCCAGCTACTCTTGCCTCCACTTCTACAACAGAGACACCTTCCATCCCTGCCATCTCCGATATCAAGGTCATTATCTAAGACAATGGGTGTGGAGATTATGCAATTCCAAAAAAATATTTTTTGGTGGGAGAGTTACCACAATATCCTAGGTCACGAGGATGACCACAATCAAATAATGCCTCCTCATCCCACACATTCATAGCAGGATCCTCCAGCTTCAAAAGTTGGGGAGACATAGGTCGGGAAGTAATAGAAGAGGACCCATCAAACCTCCTTTACCAAGACAATAGACCAACAACTAATCTACCAATGGATGATAGCAGTTAAGGCTTACAAGTGATGCTTGTCATGGGCTATGACAGAAAACAAAAAGCTTGGAAAAAGTGACAATGGACTTCTAGTACCCCTCATTCCAAAGACGCGTATGAGAAATATTGGTCTCGGATGTACCCCTCTGAAGGTGACCATACTTGGAAAAGGTGCCTCAGTTAAGAAGGTCAAAACTTCTTGGCAATCTGTAGTCGCCCTACCATTACCCATATCCACAAGTCTACCTTTAGACAACTTCACCTTTGTAATAACTAATGTGTGTAGTAGTGACAAGGAACCCATAACTAATTTTCCTATGCTTTTCAAAGACACCTCCCTACTCATGATTAGTACCTTGTCTTTTGAGACGAATGACCATCAAACCCATGAAATCAACCTAGTCTACCCCCATCTCATTGATCACAACCAACGAGGACTGCCAATTCTAGACACTTTCAAAAACAATGAGGCACTCTTAGAATTCATGGGACTGTGGAACATAGTACCATGTAGAGATCACAAGTTTGGGTTTGATATCATTCTGGACACACAATCCTATTATGGGGAAACAATTGAATCCTTTAGTCACAAAAGCAAAAATTTGAGAATAATCTCAAGGTCTTTGAGTGAAAACCACACTATGGCACTCTTTGACCCAAAAACAATAAAAATAAAGGACATATCCAATGGTGAAAACCTCTCTGAGGCACCTGAGGATGAAGAATTTAATATTCATCTCAGTGCTCTACATCGGGAAAAGCTAGTGGTGTTAGCTGAGAAGTGCAACCCAGATAACTTGAGAACAAAGGAAACTTTGCATATCACATTTTATGTTGAATCATTAATGTCAGAAGAACATGAGATCCTAGCTGCTTTCTTAAGAGAGAGAAAGGTCAACTTTGTATGGAGCTATGTCGACATGCCCGAGCTTGATCCAGAGATTGTGATCCACCATTTAATAGTTTACCCTGAAACAAAGACTATCAAACAAAAGCTTAGAAAAATGCATCCCCAGATAGCCTTGTTGGTTAAAATGGAATTAAAGAAGTTACTTGATGTAGAGTTCATATGACCAATCAACTATCCATAGTGGGTATCAAATATGGTACCTATTTTAAAGCCCAATGGGGGTATCTACATATGCACAGATTTCAGAGACTTCAACAAGGCATGTACCAAAGAAAACTTCCCATTTCCCAACATTGATATGATTTTAGATATGATCATGGTACATCAGATGCTTTCACTAATGGACGAATTCTCTGGGTATAACCAAATCATGATAGCCAAAGAAGATCAACATAAAATAACTTTTACTTTCCCATGGGGACATATTGCTGGAACATGATGACGTTTGGCGTAAAGAACATTGTAGAAAAATATCAGAGGGACATGACCTTAATCTTTCATGACATGATCCATAAGACTATGGAGGATTATGTCGATGAAATATTGGAAAAATCCAGAAAGAGGCAGGACCATGTAGTAGCATTAAGTGCCATCTTTGATAGACTTGAGGAATACAAGGTCCTCCTTAATCCAAAGAAGTGTGTCTTTGGTGTACAATTAGGAAAGTTGTTGCAATACATCGTGTCCATGAGAGGGATTGAAATAGATCTTGCTAAAGTAAAGGCAATCTTCGAGATGGAGGCACCTAAGAATTTGAAGAAATTAAGAGGCCTACAAGGAAGGCTCCAGTCAATCTGTCGATTCATAGCTCAACTGGAAGACAAGTTAGTCCCATATTATCACCTACTCCACAAGGGCGTAGCGTACAAATGGTAGGACAAGTGCGATCGGGCCTTTAACAAGATCAAAGAGTATTTTATCACACCACCAGTGCTTATGCCACCAATCCTAGGAAAGCCTCTAATCCTCTACATATTGGCAATAGATACAGCTCTCCCTACTCTCCTAGCTCAGCACGATGAAAAAAATAGAGAGGGTTATCTACTACATCAACCGGACCATGGTAGGGAATGAGTTAAATTATTCATTCATTGAAAAAGCTTGTCTAGCAGTGGTGTTTGCCTCACAGAAGTTTAGACACTACATGTTAACACACAAAATCAAACTCATTGCCACGATCAACCACTCAAGTACCTGTTTTCTAAAGAAATTCTCACAAGGATGGCCAAGTGTGTCATGATCCTATCAAAATATGACATTGAGTACATGGAATGTAAGGCAATAAAAGGGCAAGCTATTGCATACCAACTGGCAGAAGCGCCAATGTATTCAAAAAATCCACTAATTTTAGAGTTCCCTGATGAATCCATCTTCAACTTGAGCATAGAAAATCATTGGAAGTTGTACTTTGATGGTTCCTACACACAACATGGATAAGGAGTTGTGGTATTTTTCATCACTCCACAGGGAGACTACACACCAAGATCCTACAAGTTGGCATTTCCTTGCACAAACAATATCACAAAATATGAGGCTCTAACCATAGGACTCATAATAGTAGTGCAGTGGCATATCATGGCTCTCAAGGTATATGGGGATTCACAACTTATAATCAATCAAGTGAATGATGAGTACCAAACTAAGGATGACAAGCTAACTCCATACAAGAAATTGGTGGAAAATATTAAGGAGTCCTTCATTGAGATCACTTTCGAGCAGATACCTAGAGAAAACAATAGAGTGATAGATGCCATGGCGACAATTGGATCCCTATTGGATATCCCTCATAATGTCCCAAAGCATGAATTCCTGGTAGAGTAGCTTCTCGTGCCTAGATTTGAGGTACTAGAGTCTGAATTTGTGTGTGAAATCATTGGTCCCGGTGATCCGTCATACCATGATATATACACTTATCTAAGAATAGGAGTCCTCCCAATTGACTTAACCTCGAACCTTAAGAAAACCTTTGTCAAGAAATAATCCCGGTTTGTTATCCTAGGAGAAACCCTTTACCATAGAAGCATTGAGGGAACCCTATTACATTGCTTAAACACTGAGGCATTGACCACCTTAACTGAAGTACATAATGGCATATGTGGTTCACACTCGAGCGGTATGACCTTGGCTAAGAAATTGTTGAGGATGGGGTACTATTGACCTACCATGGAGGGAGAAGCACATGACTTTGTCAGAACATTTCTACAATTTCAATAGCATGGGGACCTCATACATGCACCAGCTCAAGAGCCCCATCCTATTATCACACCATCACCCTTTTCGTAGTAGGGGCTTGATCTCATTGGAAAAATCAACCCCACCTAATCCAATGGCCACAAGTTTATCATTACTACCACTATGTACTTCACAAAGTGGGTGGAAACCATTCCCATGGCTTAAATAATTGGAAAGCAAATATCTAAGTTCATCTTGAACTATTTAATATGCCGCTACGGTGTCCCACAAGCCATTATCTTAGATAATGGGACACCATTTAGAAATTAATATGTTCATGACCTATGCTACAAATTCAAAATCCAACATTGCTTTTCCACCCCATATTATCCCCAAGGAAATGGCCAAGCTAAGGCTAAAAACAAGACCATTCTAAAAATCCTCAAGAAAATAGTCAATGAAGCTGGTTGTGATTGGCATCTCCAACTAAATCCTGCCCTCTGGGCCTATTGAACAAGAATCTACACACCCATAGGCATCACCCCATTCTCCCTGGTCTATAGATCAGAAGCCATACTCCCCATCGAGATCGAGCTCCCGTCATTGAGAATATCACTACAAAATCTTATCACGGATGAGGAATATCGAGTGTCAAGGTTAAATGAGCTAGAATTTTTGGATGATCAGCATACAGATTCCTTGAACCACTTACAGGTGTATCAAAACTGACTCAAGTGGAGCTATAACAAGAAGATCAGGAGCAGGACCTTATATGTCAAAAAACTTGTGCTAAAGGAGAACCAGAAGAACATCCCTAATCTAGGCAACAAAGGAAAATTTGAACCCAATTGGTTGGGAGAATTTTTCATCAGAAGTTACAAATTAGGGGAATATCAATTATCAACACCAGAAGGCGAGCCTTTGTAGGAGCCCATGAACAACTCCCATCTCAAAAAAATTTATGCCTAAATCTTTCAAGGTATAAAACCAAAAATCAAAAAATGTCATGAAAAAATGGTCACCTTGATGAAAACCTAGCAAACAGGAATCTTAGTGACAACAAAAAAATCAAAAAAGCAAAAAATCCAAAAAAATCAGAAAAAAGGATTAAAAAAAATAGTAAAGAGAAAAATCGTCCTCTAGTGAAAGCCACTTCGGTGGCACTTTGGGCAAGTACCTTGGTGAAAACCTAGCAAAAAGCGCCTCATGTAAATAAGCACATTCCATACACTAGGATCTCCATGGCTTGTTTTGTATCATGCATCCATCATGCTTTCATCATCCATCGCATTCCATATCTCCATCCATCACCCATTGGTATCTGCATCATAGCTTGGTCCTGTGTTCATATCATGATCCCTCCTAGTAATACTCGGCCCATTCATGAGGTCAGTTTTTCCTGCCTTTATCAGAGTAGTCTATTGCATCACACTAGGGGAATGTTCTCATCTGATCAGATTCGTGTATGTTCTTGAAGTCCCAAAATTAGAAAATCCAAAACATCATAAAATCCAAAAATCCAAAAAACATTCATAAAATCGAAAAATCGAAAAACATCCAAAACATATCAAAAATCCAAAAATATGTCAAAAAATTCAAAAAAAAAGTTGTCTTGTCGAACTATGTCATCTCTGAGCTTTGAACGTAGGAAAGGTTGATCTTTGATCTTCCCCCAAGACACTTAGGTCAGTCCTTTAGGAGTCCATCATAATAAACTAGTAATCCATTTGTTCATATCTCATCAATAATTGAGTTTGTGCCAGTCAAACTATGTGGTCTCTGCATGTATAACGTAGGCAAGGCTAATCTGTTGATCAGACCTCAAGGCCCCTAGGATAGGTCTTTAGGTTAGTCTCTTGGTCAAAATCTCAGAAAACCCGGCCAAAACATTAGAAAATTTAAAAATAAAAATATTTGCAAAACATCTCAAAAAATACCAAAAACAACCTCAAAACATCAAAAACATCTAGATATTTGAAAAATCCATCCCCATCTTGCTTTCACGTGCAATAAACATCCCTCATAATAAATCATCATCATTATCCTCAACCTTTGGTGAAATAGTCAAAAACTAGTCTAGCAGGGTAAAAGTGAATACTCAAATGCCACAATCTCAAGTCTAGGTCAGTACATAAACAAGTTAGTCAACTCTTCATGTCAATAAGCTATCATCCAATCAGTCCCAAATCAATCATCTGATAACATCATGTCCTAGGATGCATCCTTCCTACAATGGACATCAACATCAGGCATCACCATAGTTTAGTCTTGGCTAGCGGTTTGGAAGAACATTAGTTTGTTTGTTTACTTGATCTTTGTCTTTTGACTTATCTTTTTCTGCCCATTTCGATGACCTCTTGATGATGTCCCAAACAAAGGGATTTAGAAAGAAAGGAATGGGGCAATGATCATTATCCTTTTATCTGTTATACTTGTTGGATATTCGTGTAATATAACCTTGGTCATACGTGCTTTGTTAAGGAGTAGGGGGGATGTTTTAGGTGTCTTGTTGACCACATAGGAAGGATTTCCTTCCTATGTTTTGGTCTAAGATGTTTTAAACATCTGAACTACACTTTAGATAAGGTTTTGTGTGTCAAGGGTGAACAGGAGTACTCCTATCTAATTTTTGAGTCAAAGTCCATCACACGAGGTACAACACCATCCTAGTTCTTTATACCTTGATGCATCATGCCTATGTGTGTTATCAAACATAAGGTAATTGGCCCTTTTTAAGTCCCAACTCCTTGGTAAGCATATCATCATCGTCGTCATCATCATCTTTTGATGTGTTGGAGTATATTGTATTTCTTCTATCTTCTTTCCACACTAACATGGTACCATGATAGTTAATCACAAATCATTATCACCAGTGCATCCATCCTGCATCCATAAACCATCAGCATACTACATAATGCATAGCATATCATGTAGAAAGTATTAATCGTATCACATAAATTGTACTTCCATCATTGCATAATAAACCATACATGTACATTCATTACATAAGCATAAAAGAGACCATCTCATAACACATATCTCATCAAAGCATCAATTGCATAATCATATAGGCATATCATGTACATCATACACATAGGCATTATTAACATCCATTGTATCATATACATGCATATCATCTATTTGCATCATCATAGCATAGGAATCATTTCATAAACATTGTACATCTCATCATAGCATATCATGTGCATCATCATAACATCCATTAAATACATCTAACTATCATACATGAGAAAAAAACTGAAAAGAAAAATATTGCATCTCATACATTTTATCATCCATTAGGTGCATAATATAGATTTGTTAGTCTAAGTGTTTGCATATCATAACATTTTTCATTACCCATACATCATCATAAAAAAGTGCATAAGGAAAGATACTAAAAAAAAGAAAAAAAAAATGTATCCATAAATCATTGCACCACATCATCATATCATAAAAATCACACATTGCATAGCATCATCATCACATAGCGTCAAATAGAATCACATCATACATAAGATAGAATCATTGCATCACATATAAACCATCACATATAGAAAGTAAAATCCATCCATAATGCATAAAATAGAATAAGACAAATCACATCATAGCGGGTCAAATCATCTCATCTCATATATATCATCAAAGTAATGTACTGTCATGGTACAAAATTTGGATCAAGTGTCTATCAAATACATAAAGTACAAGGGGCCAATAGGCTATCAAAAATGAGCCCATAGGGGTGCAAAAGAATCATGTATCTGATCAAAAAAATAATGGGCTAACCCTGGTGGCTGCCCTTACTCTTGTCGGGTTGTCTCTCTTTGTGATCCTTGGGGGGTCTATAACCTATCTGCTAAGAAAAGTCAGGGACTCAGGATGCTCGACGCACAACTTGATGGTAATGAACTCTATAGTAATCAGCCTCTCAGACCACCTCCCTATATGTGCATAATGACATTGAGCTCTGGGAGGAAGAGGTGGACATGCTCTCCAGCTGTTGCCTATGGCCCATCTCCTGAGCTGCCCTAAGCTCTATAGCTTGCCTCTGCCAAACAACCTAGTCTCTCTCAAGCCTAAGTTGGTCCCTCTTTGTCATCAAGGCAATAACTTGAGCCTACAACTATTGTAGTTGGGCATCCCTCTGATCGGGTGGCAATGGAAGTCCTTGATCTCTCTGTGGTGGTTGGTCTGCCTGTCTATCCTACCTCCTTTGGTCCTGATCCTGTCTCCCCTAGTCCTGATCTTGTCTCCCCTGATCTTGATCCTACCTCAACTAATCTGGCTATAGATTTAGCTACTAATCTTGTGGCCCCATGTCCTAATCTAGCTGTGGAGGTGGCGCACCTCCTCCCCAATCTCCATCCCCATCTCTGTCCCCTCGGCCTCCCTAGCCCTAGCCTCATCCTTCCCCTCTACCTCTAGCCCTGCATCGTGCCAACAGTGTCCCTGACACTATCAATCGAAGAGGTGTCCTGAACTAGTCTCTGTATGCCTGTGTGGTGCCTGCATTAGCTTGACCCTCATAATAGGGCCACGTCCTAGCCACTAGTTGTTTGAAAGTATTGATGGCCTCTTGTGCTAGAATGTATCGAACGTCTGAAGACTCCCTCATAGTACGTGCAAATATTGCCACGTACTGGTCATCGGGTCTATCCTAAGGCTCCCCGAACTATCTTTGTACTCAGTCGGGCAGGTATCGCTCAATCATCTTGTGCTCCTAGCCCTGCATCAACCGATCCTATCGAGTGGAGAAGAGCTACTGAGCATCATTGTACCATGCGGGCCACCCAAGATATCACCACCATGCGAATACTCGCATCTCATTAAGAACTCTCCTCCAATGGGGAATCTTGTGCTAACCCATGTGTGTAAATGAAACACCTCCTCTGTACCTCTAGAAAACTAGATCGTTTGGCTCCATATCAATTGCAACAACTCTTGAATGAAGCATTGTGATGTGCTTCCAGGCCCAGATGTGGAGAAGTGTCACTCAATCTCCAATGGCTCTGCCATCACCATATGCAAACTCATGTAAATATTGATACAAAGAGGCCAACAGTACTGGCCCCCACACAAAGCATACCCATCACCAAACCATTAGCTCCCAAGTGATCCCCCATCGAAGATTGAAATATCAGCCCCACCGATCTAGTGCAACAAGACCCGATATGATGACTGCTATAACCAAGCGAAAGGGTGACACAGTGAGCCTGTAACACTCCAACTCGATCTAACCCTCACAAAAGAGAATCTCGGCAAGGACCATCACATCATAGTAGGCCTCCCTCCTAGCATCCACATCATATACCATGCACTCTCCATGGATGGGAAAATGAAGTATCTGCCACATGTCCTCAAGTGTCACTATGGCCTCACCCATCAGAAGGTGGAAGGAGGATGTCTCACTATGCCATCGCTCTGCAAGCACTGTTATCATACCCAAGTAAGTCCTCACTACTGGTGCATATGCAGTGTACCAGAGACCTATTCAGCCCCAATTACTCTAGTTGCTCGTGCATGCCAACCAATATGCCAAGTATGGAAGATGTGCACTCACGAGAATGAAGGATCTCTACCTCCTCCTACATTAGGAAAGTCACCACGTTAAGTTTCATAAAAAAATATTGATCCTAATTTTCCCCAGTGTACCTGAAATAGCATATGCATCGTTGTTTGTGGGTGCAGTGTAGTTTGAAAGTTCAAAACTATGCCACTAGGAGCCTTAAACTCTCAAACTTTGTCATTGTGGTGTAGTTTGAGTGTGACCCAGTTTGGTCTGAAACCTAAGTTTCCAAAGAGGCCTTCCATGATGCAGTTCTCATATGTGATCTAGTTTGGAGTTTGAACCCTAACTCCAAACTACAACACGACATTACTATTTGCAACTACGGTGCAGTTTGAGGCTATGCGACGCTAAAACAATGTTTGAAGTAGCACTATATTGGACCACTAGGCTAAACATAACTTCCTAAGCTAATAAATGTGCACAAAAATCAAAAAGTGAAATCAATTCAAGTGGACTCACTGGTGGTCCAGTGCGAGGCAGCCTCTCGTATGCTCGTACTTGATCAGAGATGTGTCAAAGAAGTGGTCATTGTGTGATCTCTCATAGGGATCAATGCTCAAATCACAAGACCTCAAAGGGCTATGTGTGAAAATGAATTGGAAGTGGCCCCCCGAGCATTATTTAAGCGTGAAAGTTAGGGTTTTTGACCCCGTTTAGCTATCCAACTAGGGTTTTGGACCCCCGATCCCATTTTCACCCAACTAAGTGTCATTTTGCATCATTTTTTTTCACATTTTTGGCATCTCAAAGCCTTTCTAGATCCGTCAAGCACCTTGTCCTCTTTTTTTCGAGAGATCACCCAAAAAATAAAAAAAATTCGTCCAATCTCTAGAGGAGGCAGTATATTAGCATGTTTCTTCTTGCTAGGGGTAGTAGTGGGGCAATTTTGAAAATCGGAGAATTTTAAATTTTGATCGAGATATGTTTATTCTTTGAACCAATATAGCAAGTACTTTTCTTCAAAGAGAGGGAAAATGTAAACATGGAAAATATACCAACACCCTTGATCCTGATTACTAAAACCATTTCAACCTAAGTCATCTTAGCTAAATCATCACCCTTCGTCCCTTAATTAAATAAATCATTATTTATCTGATTAAGCCATTCTCTTGTGTGAATTAAATAAATCAATGTTATTTAATTAAACCTATAGTCTTTATTTAATTAAATAATTCATTATTTAATTAAATCTCTAAGGTCATCCTATTAAATTAAATAAATTAAACCTTGTTTAATTTAATCTAACTTCATGCCTCTTTAATTAAATAAATCAAAATCCTTTATTTAATTAAATCTAAATCATATTATTCTCAACTTTGATTTAAATCAATCCAAAAAAATAAATCAAATTTTCAAATCACCTAATCCCTCATTAAATTAATCAAATCCTGATTTATTTAATCCTAATAATCTAAATCCTATAGATTTTTCCACTTGCAAATGAAAATACATTTAAATGATTTATTAAATCTCTATTTTCTTTCAACATGGCATCTTTAGGAGAATATTCCTCCAAGTTTGAAAATCTCTCCAAGTGGGTTTTTCCTTCCAACAAAGCATTTAACCCTCTTTCATGTCCTTGTGCATTGAGCCAAGTGGCATTTAATTCATTCTTTTCTCCCTCCAACAAGTCATTTCATGATTTTCAAATTCCACCTAATATCATTTATTGTGCACATTCATTAAAATGTGCTCAATCTTCCTCCATTCACATCTTGACAAGTGGCACTTTCCCATTGGATGTTGAATGATCCCACATTGCTTCTTTTTGCTCATTCCTCCATCTTGTCTTTCTATAAAAAGAAGGATTTTCTTCTCATTTGGGATCCACAACTTAGAGAAAAGTTACTCTCTTCAAATTGAGAGCTAATTTTATCCATCTTTATAGCATTTGGCATCATCTTAGCTAGGTTATTGCATATTTCATGAAGGAGCTCATTGTTCTTCATCAACAGGTGGATCAATCTTCATCAAATCATCACAAGCTTGCAAATGAGTTGGGAAAGGGCCAATTTTCATATCAAATTGGCACCAATTCCCTCATGGGATTGAGATTTTGCATGTTTAAATAGGATTTCATTACTTTTCTTGTATTGTTCTTCATTTTCCTTCCTATTTTGAGCATTGTAGATGAATTCCATGGGGAATCTTAGTTCTAACTTGTATTTGGATCTAATGTCGCAACACAACATAAATTTTGATTTTGGGTCATTTTCTTGGTGGTGTAGTGTTGTGTTTATTAGCTTTGTTTGTTGCAGCAACTGTTTGTTTTTGTTATCATTTGATGGTCATCTTGCTTAGGCCATTTCCATTTCAATCTTCTCAGTCGGTGAAGTAACAAAAATCTTACATCATATGTGATACTATGCTCTAAATGGCTCTCGTATGTTTTTTTGTATCTATGCACGCAAACCATTGCTATTTTTTAGTAAGGCCAGTTGCTTTCGCAGGGTCGGCAATGAATTCACTCTGCCAGGGATTTTTGCCCCTATTCTCAAGCTCCTCCTTGTTGCTACTCTTTCCCTTGCCAGCGATCGCCATCTCCTCCTCCATGGGTTGACCTGAGGTGGCCTTCTAGAGGAGAGGTGGGGGCGGAGGTGGTGCTTCTAGGTGGCCATCTACTGATACCCTAGAGTTGGTTCAGGTTGGCCTTTTTATACTTCTAAGTGGCTCTCACAATTGGATTTTGCTATTTCACCTAATTGTGAAGAAAAATATAAAGATGCTAAAAGAGATGATGATGGTTGGGTTCCCCCTGACATCACTTTAGACCTTGCTGACATATGGGGGAAATTGGATGACAAGAACTCACTACCCTTTGCTGGCACTACCATGGCTGCTTGATGGCCTTTTTTATTTTCATGTGTTTGTAATATTTCCTACTTTCTAGGCTCAGCCCATGTGACTCTAGCTTTCTGGGCATAGCCCTTGTGACTCTTGGGGTGTGCCTTCTTACCACCCAATATTTGATTAATATTTTTAGTTTAATAAGTAGTTTTTATTTATAAATTTTAATATTGGAAATAATGTGAATTGAAATTATGGGTGTTAACCTTTTAGGAGGAATCCAAGTTTAAGGAATGTGAATGAAGGGCTTTGTAGAATATAGGTTTTATTTCCTTTTGAGAGGACTAAAATGATAACAATGGTAGGGTAGATGACTAAAATATAGTGCCACACAAAAAGCTATATCTAAAAAGAATGCAAGATCTTGTGACCTTTGTGCTTTTAGTCTTAGTGATATTTCTTAGGGTCTTACACCCCTAACACACATGACTAATAGATTTGGTAAAAAAACTTAGGACTACATCACTAAAAAATATTCAATAGTATTTATAGAATCTATATGAAAATACTTAATAGAAGTAAATGGAATAGTATACATGTAGACACTAAAAAAGTCATGATTAATACTATGCATCTGATTCTGATAAATTAACACCATTTATTCCAAAATAATCTCAAATTGATCAATTAATTGAATAATCAACATTATTTAATTAAAATTAGCAAATTCAACTATTAATCAAATAATTAAATTTATTGGATTAACTCACCCTTCTTCTAAATAATTCTCATTATATTTAATTAAATCAAATCACTTAATTAAATCCCCTTTTAATTCTCTAATTTGATTAAATCAATCAAATCAAATGTCACAATCTTCTAATTCACTCCAATTAATTAATCTTAGATTAATAAATCCTAAATCAACTTTCTAATCATCATTATCAAATCCTCCAACTTTTAACTCGTCAAGAGTTAAATCAATAATGGTCAACAAACCAGGTTGCACATAAAATCATTTTTTTCTAATTATCTAATTACCTCAATTATCCTTACAAAGGCATATTCTGAGGAATATTCCTCCCAACCACCTCTCATTCAATTTTCCTCCAAAGGTTTTCAAAAATCTATCACATCCTCTTACATTTGCAATAAATTCTCTTACAACCTTTCAAATCCTCTTACATCCTCTCAAATCTCATTCAATTCCTCTTACATAATTTTCAAATTCTCAACCAACAATATTTACTTATCTTCCATCCTCCTCCACTCACACATTTCCCAAAATATGTTCCAACTTCCTCCAATAGAATTGTGACACTTGGCACATTCTCATTGGCTCTCATTTTATCCCACATTCACCAATTTCCTCCATTATTAAACCCTTGGATTCTATAAATAGAGGAATCCTCTTCACAATATGGATCAAAAACTTCATGCATTTGTATTATACTCATTTGAGTTCATAGATTTCAATATTTCCATCATTTTCAAGCAATTTAGCTAGATTATAGTATTTTTTATACTTAGATCATCTACACTTCATCAAGCTTATCAAAGGGATTGGGAAAGTGATTCTTTCCACATCAAATGAGCACCACTCCCCCTATGGGATGGAGGTTTAGTTGATTTTATTTAGATTACATGCTTTATTTTGTTCAATTTCTTATTATTTCAGGTTTTCTAGTGATTTTGGTTAAAGAATTTCATAGGACACATTGGATTTTATTTCTAACATGTTTAACACTTGTTTGTTGATCTTTTGTTATTTTGTGCAGGTTTGGTGTTCACATTTTACTGCTAGAAGGAGGGCTAACCATCTTAACTTGTTAAATTTTACTTGATTTTCCCAAATTTTTATAGATACAAAATGTGACACTGCCTTTCTACAAATGTGAGCCTGCAAAGCACCACTTTTTTTCTATAGTGTTGCTTTCACTACATTGCATCACATATGCATGCCTTTGTCGCACCGCTTCTTATTTACCACCGCATTCGTACTCTCTATCTTATGTCTTAAATTCTAGCTGTAGAGCACCACCTTTGTAATCATGTCGCATTCACACTCTCTGCCTACTATAGAGTGTCACCTTTTTCTTTCAACACTGCATTTGATAGTTTTAGAGTGTTGTATTTGCAGGAAATAAGGGAGGGTCAAAATTTGAAGACTTAAAAGCATTTTTCAATGCTCTTTGTAACAATCTAGGGTTTCAATTTCTGCAATTCATTTCCTAGGACCAACTAGATTCGATTTGGGCTTAAAATTAACCATCAATTCAAGCTTTCTCAAGTTGGTTAAAATGAACCTTAGACACTTACAAGAATTTTGATTTTGGTCTAAAATTGAACAAGCAACTTCAACATTTGGTTTTGGTCCTATAAAAATAACTCATTAATTCCTTTGAGAACTAAAAGGAATTTGTGTTTGCTTTGTTTTTTAATCTTCTTTACAAACTCATGTCATTCAAATGTGTATGCACTTCTCTCATGCTTCACAATGATCTTGAGAATAAAAAGCATTTTAGTGACATTAGGTTGTCTAAAAGATTGCCTCCACATTTCAAATTTGGGTTTTTTTAAAATTGAACAAATCATGCTAGTGTGAGAAAGAGACACTATGTGTGCTCCCTCCTTGTGCTTTATGTGAAGTGGGTAGTCAAACTACAAGTGTACTCCCTTACTTTTGTTACCTTTAGGTCCCTCCTAAGACCAATTTGAAGGTGACTCCAACCATTTTTTCACTCAAGTCGGTATATAAATGGATAAGACTAAACTATCAAGTGCTCACGGTATGTAGGCCTTAGTCATACCATGTCTTTCAGAATAGGGTACTACTATAAAAATTATAAGAGCCCCTAATAGGATTTATTAAATCCTTTAGTGAATTTTTGGATGCTTGTAAGGTGTCATGTCCCCAGTTACCCTAACTAAGAACCAATTTGTATAGAAGACAAAATCCCTAACTATTTTTTGGTGCAAGAATGGTCATTCTGAAGCCGCTTCACATCTATACTATTCAATAGCAGAAGTTTAGAAAAATTCCTTTTAATTTTTGGATTTTAAGGATTTTGTGATTTTGTGGTCTTGAGAATTTTGTGTTGTGGAGGGGAGCTAGTGTCACCAAATCTCTAACTATTCACTTTGTCTAGTATTTGGATAAATCTGAATGAAGACTTAACAAATATTGTCTTTTCTATCCTAGGGTTGTGCAATTTGTGAGTCAGTTAAATATATTTCTTGAAATCTAAAAACTTGGAAACAAACATTCAACAAGGTCATCAAATTTCAAACCCTTTGGAAAGAGAAAATACCTTTGAAAAGTACAAGTATTACTACTTGTCCCTAGGGATTCTATCCTTAGAGACTTTTAAGTATTTAGTCCTATATCTCAATTTTATCTCTCTAAAGTCAACTTTAGGGAACTATTACCTTGATTCTCTTTATTTCCACATAATGAACCTTGTGGGATGAAAAGAAATTGAGACATAGAAATTTAGTTTGAAAAGCTAAGCAAGAAAGTGTGAATGTGGTAAAAACAATTCATTAAGAAAAGATAAAATACAATTGAACTCCACATATGTGCTTGTTCTCTTTATTTCCAAAAAGTTCAAAATCCCAAAACAAAAGTCTTTGTGAAAAAGTTTCAATTTTAGGAGTCATACTCAAAAATCCATCAAGAAGTACATTAGGAAGTGCAACTGAAAACAACTTCTCAAGATAATCAAGAAGTTCACAAGGTTTTATAGACTCATCCCTTTGAACAATCTAGATATGTATGCTCAATTTGAACCATTTCTTTAGAAGTATAGAATGTTCTTCAATACCTAGGTCTTGTAAACAAAAGTCTCTCTAGGTTCATCTAGGATCAAAATCAACACCTTCATTTGTCACCCCGTCAAATCAAAATCCCATCTCACAAACAACTTTTAGAATCTTGGAAAAAATCATTCATACTAGACTTTTGGAAAATCCTTCAAATCAAAATCAAAATCACCTTGTTTAACTAGGTGTGTGTGGATGAATCCTTCCTCACATACTTAGTTAAATTATCATCCTTGTGGACAAGTTTATTCCAAGGTAACATCTAACATCTTGGGATTTATAAGTTTATTATCTAAAATCCAAAGTCAAAATTCCAAAAAGTCCTCATGTCTAGTATTTCCTCCAAGGGTCTTAAGAGTTCAATCGTTCACATCATCCATCTTTCATTTATCTCATCACAAAAAATTTGATCCTTAAATAACCTAAATTTTCTTGTACTTAAAATTTTAGACCAACCTAAGGAGTTAGATTTTTATGTCCCATATTCCTGAAATTTGATCTTTATTTTATGGTCCAAACTAGATCTCAACACAAGAAGAACATGGAAAAAAACAAGGAAACATCTACTTCAAGTGATCTAAGTCAAACAGAAACCAATCTCATGGGACCTATCAACCCTCCATTTGACCACTCTCAACTACCACAAGATCCTCAAGAGAGAGGTTTCCAAGTGGAGGATATCACCGACAATGTTCATGGTCTAGACACCTAAATTTTGACACTTGTATTCGTCCAAATTTGTCCCTTTTCGTCTAAATATCCTATTATTCACATTAATTAAGATCACTATTGTTTAATTAATACCATTAATTCCTCTAAATCCCTAAGGTATTTAGTTAATAATTAAATACCTTACCCCTTTACTCTCCTTTTCATCAAATGAATTAAATAAATATGACATTTATTTAATTCCTCATGTGTCACATTATTTTCCTTAATCTTAATCAACCTCCTAATTCCATCATTAGGTATGTTCACATGCCTAATCCTTGATTAGGATGTGTCACATCCTCCAACTTTTACAAGTTGGCTTCTAATCTACCTTAACCACTAATTATCTTCTAATTACTGAACATTTAAGCATAATTAATACCTTAGTCAACACTCCACATTCCCCAAGGAATTTTTAATTCCTTTTTATCTTTCCAAGACTCTCCTTATTCCCATGCAAGTTCTAGAACCTTTGACTTGTCACATCACTCACATGTGACAGTCTTCTAGAACCTTTGACTTGTCACATCACTTACATGTGCCAAAGTCTTCTAGAACCTTTGACTTGTCACATCAGTCACATTTGGGTAAGTACTTACCTTTTTAAAGACATTTTCTTATCCAAGGTACTTCTCACCTCTTTTTTGGGAACCCTGCCTTATCCTTGAGACATCTCCAATCATGTGAATTTTAAATTCACTTTTTTATTCATCCAAGATTCTCCTCTTCCCCATGTGATCATTGAAGGGTCACATCATCCTTATTCCAAGGTACTTACAAGTACCTTCCCATCACATTCCATCTTCCACCTCATGTTTCCTTGTGACACATCATCTACCACATGGAAAGATGTGAGGGCTTGTAAGTCCTCAACTCAGCACAACCCTTCATCTTGTCCATGGTTGTAAGATCTCAACCGTCCATCTTTTTAGGGTTTCTCTCCATAAAATGAAAGAAGTTTCTTTCATTCTCTAATAATTTCATAAACTTGTAACACATTCTCATTCAACATTGATCCATTCACAAACTTCATCTCTCAAGCACTCAACTCTTGGATCCATCATTTTTGCACATTGAAGTTTTCATCCTATCCATTATATTCATCTTCTCAACTACCCACTTTGATCATTGCATTCCTTATCAAACCCTCAACACCTTGAATCCACTTTAACATCTTGCCATAAAAGGGAGCACACAAAATCAACATCAAACGGCCAACCAAAGATCAATTCAAGACAAGGTAAAATATGCTCTTTTCATCTTTATTTTGTTTTGGATTCAACTAGGCTTATCTTGAGGTGTTAGTGTTGTTTTCCTTTCTTTTTGCACCTTGTTTTGCATCACTTAGAATGGGTCAACATCAATGGTTCATATTTTTGGCATGCTCGATGTGACCCACAAATGGGTCCCTATCTTTTATGTTTTCTGTTGTTTCAATTTTTGTAGGTTCAAGTTGCAGATAGGCAACTCTACCCAAGTTTTCTATAGAGGGATGAACCTCCCATTGTAGAGGGGTGTACCTACCCTAGGAGGGGTGTACCTACCCCTATAGAGGGGCATACCTTCCCTAGGAGGGCTGAACCTGTCCGAAAATAGAGGTTTCTCTAAGCTAAAACTATTGTTTTTTTACTGTTTTCAATTTGTTTCTCACTATTTTTTGTAGAGGGGAAAAATTTCCCTTACATAGGGGTGTACTTACCCTAGGATGGGTATACATTCCCCTACAAAGGGGAATACCTACCTTGGGAGTGGCGAACCTGCACAAAAATAGAGGTTTCTCCAAGCTAAAATTGTTGTTTCTTCACTATTTTCAAGCTAGAAGAGGCATAATTTCCCCTGTAGAGGGGTGTACCTACCCTGGGAGGGGCAGACCTACCCAAAAATAGAGGTTTCACCAAGCTAAAACTATTGTTTCTTCACTATTTTCAATTTGTTTCTTTACTATTTTCTACAAAAGGGCGAACCTTCCCTTACAGAAGGGTGTACCTACCCTAGGAGAGGTGTACTTTCCCCTATAGAGGGGTGAACCTACCCCAGACATAGGCTAACCTGCCTAGATAGAGCTTTCTATGAGGTAAAACAGTCGTTTAAGCTTCATTTTGGCTTCTGTTTGTTATCATTTTAAGGGCCTAACACTCTAACATCATCTATTTTTTAGAGTGTCTATATTGTTTCTAAAATTTGTGTAGCTTGTGTCTCACTTGATGAAGAATGAAGATCAAAATAGCTAACACTTTTCATGCAGGATAATTAGTTCGTCTAGTATCCTTATCATTTTACGCATCATTTTTGCTTATCAATTTAGGCACATAGTTTAATTAGGGGGAGTCAAATCTACTATTTTTCGTGCTTGTAAGTCCATTGTACCACCCAAAGGGGCACTATTCCATTCATGCTTTCCTCTTGCACTTCATGTCAGCCTGGGGAATAGCCGAAAATAGTTAGTGTTCTCTTTTTAGTGGGACCTACTTAGGGATTTCATCACCCCAAGGGACAATCCCAACCAAGCATACAAATGAGGTATATAAAGGGGAGAGAGTGAAAGTTGTACCTCAATCCAGTCACCTTGTGTTTGGCAGAGCGCTGAAGCTAGGGTGATACCTAGATAGACATGAAGAGTTGGTCTAAGCCCTTCAGTATTTGGATGGGGTTCCTGACTCATGCTTGTAGATAGGCTAGTGTTCATGGTTGTGCCTCATGTACCAATAGTATATTGAGGACTCCCTAGATTCCTTGTTCATCCTAGATTAAGGATTGTGTTAGCCATACCCTCTTACTACTTATCTTAGGATTGTGCAACTTGAACTATTTTCTTCATGCAAAACCAATGCATATCTTATAAGTCAAGTCAGTATTTGCCTCGTGCTTGCTATTTTCTATGTCCTTTGGTCCTTTCCATAGCTTTTTTCTCTTAGGTCAAGTCAAGGTCTATTACAGAGGGGTGAACCTACCCTAACTTGGGCAAACATGCCCTCTATCTCAATCATTTCTTAGCCTGTTTCTATCAAATTTGTCAAAAAAATACTAAATAGGTGAACCTACCCCATAGAGGGGAAAACTTGCCCTCCAGAGGGGCAAACCTGCCCTTTGTTAGTCAAACAACCATCAAAATAGCCAGTTTCTTAGGCTGGGCAAACCTGCCCTTACTTGGGTGAACCTGCCCTGTCCTTGGGTGAACCTTCCCTTTTCCTTGGGCATACCTGCCCTGTAGTTGGGTGAACTTGCCTTAACTTGGGTGAACCTACCCTCCAAATAGTCATTTTCACCTTTCGTTCAGCCATTTCTAGCACCCGTCTGCTCATTCTGAAGGCCCATCTCCTCAGTTTGACCATCACCCTCCTCATTTTGAGCCTCTATCTACTCATTCTGAGCATCCATTCCCCATCCCAAACATTCATCCCCTTGGCTTGACAATTCATCTAGACTCGATCCAAGTACTCATCCCCTTGTTTTGAGCACCCATTTACCTATTTTGAGCATTCATCCCCCACCTATCTTTCACTAAATATCCTTGGGAAAACCTACCCTGTAATTGGGAAAACCTACCCCTCAAATAGTTGATTTCACCCTTCATTCAGTCATTTCAAGAACCCTTCCTTGCATTTTGAGCATTCTTCTCCTTGTTTCAAGCACCCATCTTCCTGTTACGAGCATCCTTTCATCCATTCTGAGAGTCACTCTCCCCATCTGAGCATTTGTTAATCCATTCCGATCAATCATTTACTCATTTCGGGCTTTCATTCATCTATACCAAACATTCGTTCTCTCATTCCGAGTAATCGTTCATTCATTCTAACCTTTCATCTCCTCATTTCGAGAGTCATTCATCCATTCTTAATAGTCATTTACTTATTTATAGTAGTCATTCACCCCTCTCGATCATTCATTTACTCATTCTAAGTAATCGTTCATTCATTTCAAGCTTTCATCTCCTCATTCTGAGAGTCGTTCATCCATTCTTAGTAGTTGTTTACTCATTTTGAGTAGTCGTTCAACCCTCTCAATCATTTGTTTACTCGTTATGAGTAATATTTCATCCATTCCAACTTTTTTCCTCCTCATTCTGAGTACTTTTTCATCCATTCTGAGCATCTGTCTCCTTGTCTCAAAAGTCATTCTCCCATTTTGAGTGTTTGTTTACCCATTTCGACCAATCATTCATCCCTTCCGAGCAAATGTTTACTTTTTCCAACCAATGATTCATTCATCCCGAGCTTTTGTCTCCTCATTCCAAGAGTTGTTCATCCATTCTGATCATCCATTCACTCATTCCAAGTAATTGTTCATCCATTTTGATCTTTCATCTCCTCATTCAAAGTATTCGTTCATCCATTCTTGTCATCCATTTCCCTAATCCAATCATCCATCTACCCATTCTAATCATCTGTCTACCCATTCTGAGAGGTCATTTGAAGGGTCTAAATGTAGAGCGGTGAACCTACCCTTCAAGGGGTTAACCTGACCTTCCTCCAATCATATTTCATCCTCTGTTCACCCGTAGTCTACATTTCAATCCATTTACATTCTCACAAGGTCATTCATCTATCATTCGAATCACATACGTACATCATCTGAGAGCATCTCTAGGTTAGGTATCCATCATCGTTTTCCCTATCCATATCCCTTGAACTTCATTTGAGAAGTTATTATTCTAATTGACCTAGGTGTCTAAATTTGATTTTCATCATCAACATCTACTTAGGATTTTCATTCATCCTAAGTTAGTCATCATTGTTAGCCCAATCAATTCACTTTCAATATTAAGGTGGATTTGGTTCCACAATCATCCATTTATCCTTTAATCTGATTAATCAGCCCCCTAGGTCACCTAGGGTAATCTCTAAACTTCATTTAGAACCCCTTTCATCATCCTATCCAATCTATCATTCGATCTTATCAATCATCAATCGATCTTATCCAATCCAATCCAATCACATCCCTATCCAATCACCTTCAATCCAATCAATCTACTTCCATCTCAAAGAAGATTCTGTGTTGAGATCATCCTTTGGTAATCAAATCCAATCATTAGAATTAATCCCATTGCATCATCCAATCATCATAATCTGAGCTTTAATCCAATCCTAATATGAGCTTGACCTAAATCCCAATTTGAGCTTTAGTCTGTTTCCATTCAAAATATTTGATCCATTTTCTTTATCCTTTCATCATCATGAATCCTTATCCTCCATCAATAGTATTCATGGGAAACCCTAATTATGTTGACGATGATAACGAAAGTCTTGTCGATCAAGAGGTATACGGCATAGATCCCCTCGATGTTGTCATCGCCAGTAAGATTTCTCCACCCACTTTCCAAAATCCAATTACTCATTCGAGCTATCTCATTATATCTTCATCCATGCCTAATCATGCTCCTTATGCTACCTTTGACAAGGGATATCCAATATCTTCCCCATCCCCATATTCATCATGTCCTTCATCTACATCATCCTCTTATCCAATACCCTCATCTTCTTATCCTAATCTGCCATCCCAATACTCTTATTACAATCCCCCATCCATTTCCCCCTATCCTAATCCTCTTTCCTAGTCTGCCCATAATAATCCTACATCCACACCCTTTTACCTTAATCCTAAATCCACATATTCTCATTCTAATCCACCATCCTAATACCTTTACTACAATCCATTAGTTGTATCCTCTTGTCCTAATCCACAGTCCATGTCCCCCTATCCTTATTTACCACTCCAATATCCCTACCTTAACCCTCCATCCAATCCTAATCCTCCATCTACTCCCAGTCCTACATCCAATCCCATTTCTCCATCTAACCCTAGCCCACCAATTCATAATAATAATCCTCCACCAATCCCTAATCCTGCATCTAGAGTATGCAAGTTTCTCACTCCAGAAGTTCTTCAAGGACTTATGAAAAAGAAGACATCCCCAAATCCACACCTTGAAGTTGTGGAACCATGTCATCCTACTCCATCATCCACAGTCACTAGTGATGAGACCCTTCTCCATACCACACCTATCATTGTTGTTACCACCCCTAGCACTACCCAAACTATTGAAACTATCAAACCTACTGAATCCATTGAACCCCTATCTCCTACTCCAAAATACTTTGAATCCATCAAAGACATGCACGTCCAATCCACTTCTCCCACTCCTAGTACCACTGAAATCTATTCACGTGAATGCTTTGAATCCTCCATCCTTCCATCTTCCCCACTTGAAGAGTCCCTCCAAGAATCCATCATCATTCCAAGAGCTTGATCCAAAGCATACCAACATATCCCCTCCTCTTGTTCAAGATCCTACCATCCCATCTAGTCCACCTCAGGCTCACAATCCCCCATACATTCCACCCTATCATCCCATTGACACTCGAGATCCGATTACTCCATTGCATGAGCTCTTATCACCCGCTGCCAAAAATCCATATCCTATCACATCACCTGATTCTTCTTATGATCCCTTACCACACATTCCTCTCAATCAATATGTTGCTATCCCATCATCTCCATTTCATGATCCTCCGTCATCATCTAACTCCACTATCCCCACACCACTTTTGTATCCCCTTGGTACTCTCACATTCCTCCATGGCGGTCTCCTTGCAAAAGAAAAAAAAATCATATACACCATCCATCCTCCCCCACCTAATAATGGACTCACATTATTCTTCTAGATTAACAAAAAACCTATCATGGATCAAATTATTAAGAACATGAACTATCAAGGAAAAGGTTTAGGCCTTCATGAGCAAGGTATTTTAGAGCCCATCTAGGTCAAAGAACAAATATGTATGCAAGGTCTTGGACATATTTCTCAACACTCAAAATCTAAAGATGTTGGTGCAACCTCTATATGGCCTCCATGAGCATCTTCGAAAAGAAATATAGACTCTTCCCATCGCTCTGCCAAATCATTTGCTACCATCTCCCCTCCTTCATTGTATTGCTTCAAAACAACCATCCACTTTCCTCCATCTTCTCTATCCATTTTGGGTCCTTACACCCCTCCACCCACCATCAAACATCCTCTAGGTACTATGTCTATTTTGGGCCCTTATATCGCAAAATCACCTCCTCTATCTCATCCTATTTATCCTTTCATCCATCCATGACCCATCCATGTCACCCATCATCAACAACCCACTCTCATGTTCCCTAATCAGGATCAACAAAGGCACGTACCTACACATCCATTATCTACACATAATCCCTATAATCCTACCTCCATCGCTCCACATCATCCATCTCCTCACACCCATCCCCTTATTACTAAAAACACTTTGGATGCCAAAGTACAAATGGATAAATCTAAACATCCACATGCATCAAAAACTCCTCATGTCCCCTCTAAAATACATGTTGAAGAAAAGAAAAATCAAATCCAAAGTCCAAATCAAATCCATAGGCCGCAAAGGCCAATCAAAGCAAAGATCAAAACCATGTGGATCCCAAAGAAAAAAGATGCAATGCCTTCAAATGAAAAATTTGTAGCAACATCCAAAGTTGCTAATCCTAACACTACACATTCTCATCCACCACCTCCTCAATCTATTTTGGGTCCTTATGTCCCAAAATTCACTATCCCATCTCCCCCATTATCCCCACATTCTCCATCCATTAATCCTCCTTTCCTTTCACATCCACCACCACATGTGCCAATGTTGGTCCTGAACACCCTCCCCCATCACATGTCCACTCCATCATTCCATCGATACACTTCCCAACATCCCATCCATTATCCCACATATCCTCCCCATCAAATCCCTTTAATCCCTTCCCTTGCATAATTCCTCCATTATCATAATCTTGGTTGTACCAACATCCAACAGTCACTTCAAACATGGGATCTTAATACTTCACATGGAATTTGATGCTTGAGTCCTTCATCCATATCTTTACCACATGTCTTCTGCATTTTCTTATCCAAATCCCTATCCTTATCCATCTTCATTTTCATATTATCCAAAAAATACAAAAAAATAAAAAAAGTCAAAAATCCAAAAAAAAAGAGTAAAGAGAAATAATTTGTCCAATGCTGAAAACTTGGAAAACAAGTGTCTTGGATAAGTACCATGATGAAAACTTGACAAAGAGGCATCATGTGTAAATCCCTTATCCAATTTACTTCCACACTTGGGGGCACCTACATCCCCTTCACCCATCTCCTCCATCCCACCTATCTTACACATCCTTCCTGTCATATCCATTTATCTCACTCCCTCTATCCTCCTTTTGATCTTGATATGGCTAGGGGAAAACATATACACATGCTTTGGAAACCTCTTGGCATACATTCCCCTCCCCTATCAACTTTCCTACTCCTTATCCACATTCATTTATCTTGCTACCATCAATCTTCCTTCCTTATCTAAGCATCCTATCCATATTCATCTCACCCCCTTATTTTCCCATCCTTATATTTTCCATCCTTCGTACCTCATCATGCATGACATATCTAGATTGGGGCATCTCCTTCTTTGTGACATAGTCCTTGGAGACATCATTCATTCATCCAAATAATCCCTTCCATCTCCTCATCCATGTCTTCCTAACTATCCAAGCAATCCCTTCCATCCCCCATACTTGTCTCCCTATCCATCCATAATCACATCCTTTTCATCTCCCCATCCTTATCTTCCTATCCATCCATCATAACGCCCCTATCATCCCCCATCCCTATCTCCCTATCCAGTCATCTTTATCCTCATCCCATCTCATAATCCCTTGTCATTGGTATCTAGCTATAATATTCTCCCCATGCAATCCAATGCCATCTATCAAATTGTCATTACTCTTGCTTCTCTTGCACATCTATCCAATCTCTTGTCACTTTTCATCACTCATCTATCCATCATATCATCCTCCCAAGTCATTTTAATGATTGGATAACTATCCCATCCCTGAGCTTTGTAATTTTCATCATCCTATCTTGTCAACCAGGTCTATCTTGTCTCATTGTATCGATTCCATCATTTTATCCCCTTATCAGGATTATCCTATCATGATCCCTTATCCACCATTTGTCTTTGGGCTTTTGTTGAACTACGTTGCCCCTATGCTTTAATGTAGGAAAGGTCGATCATTTGATCTGCCCTTGGGGCTCATTTGTCTATCGTGTCTTGTGTTATTCATCATTGGTCTCCATCATCCTCTTTTTGCATTATCCATAGTATTTTATTGAACTATGAGGGCTTTGTGATTTCATGTAGGAAAGGCTAATCTCTAATCGGAACTTGAGCCTCTAGGTCTATAGGGTGTTTTAGTCTTCTATCTTGTGTCTCATATCTTGTGTCGTGTCATCAAGCTATGCCCTTATCTAGCTGGCTCTTGACAAATGAGATCCACTTGTATCATGAGATCCAATCGATTTTGAGCATCCTGCATCATAACAATATTTTAGTTTAGTATCCATCATCTTTGGTCTCAATAGGATGCATCCTTCCTAACATACCCATCAATCCCATCCACCCCTTTTGATCCTATGGAAAAGGACATTTGACATTGATTGTGATCTTTTGATGCTTTTGGCTTTTTTTTTTATCATTTGAGCTCCCTATAACACCTTGTCTTGGTCGCCTTGATCCATCATATCATGGTGTGCTTTGACTGGTAAACATAGGGACATATCTTGATCTTTAGTTTGTAAATCTATCTTCTTGGTTGTCTCGCGTAGTACCCACCAAGATCCCTATGATCTTGTGTTATGTTGGGGCATCCTGTATGCTTGTGGTTGTCCCAATACCTGGCCCAACCAAGGTCTTCATGAATTTGGGGTGTTGGGATAGCCTCTTTGTTTGCTATGTTTGTTTTATGCTTCAGACACTAATCTACCTTGGTCCTTCATACCTTGGTGTATTGTGTCTTATGCTATAGCAAAAATTAGTTCTCTTAAATGATGGAAAATTGCATTAGGATTGCATTTCATCTCCCATTCCATCTTCTCATCTATCAAAAATTTCTCTCCATCCATTCATCCTTCATCAATCTCCCTCCCCTATCCATCCAATCTCTTATCATCATCTCTTCAATCTTCTTATAATAATATAGATTGGTTATTCTAAGTATCTTATCCTCCATCATTTTTATCCTTTCATCCATCTCACATCTCAATCTCATCCTTATCCATTCAATCTAGCACAAATCATCTAATCAAATCCTTGGTCTTGTCCCCAGTCTTGTTACAAGCCTCGATCTAATCATCATCATTATCATCATCTAGATGTATCCTTCCCTATCCCTTTAGTGTTGTTTCGTGATGTATTCCTCCCTATCCTTTAGTGGTTTTTTGGGATGTATCCTTCCATCATCAATACCACTCATGGGGATGTATCCTTCTCTATCCTTGAGTTGTTTCGGGATCTCTCATTCCCTCATTAACAACACTCCATTCATCATCAACCCCTTTTGGCTTGTAGCTTGACTAGGGCAACATCAACTTTTGTCCTTAAATCCATTTTTGCTTCATCCATCTCCTATCACTTGTCATCCTCTCTCATTCATCACTTTGCATCATCTTCCTCATATACCCTTTCATCATTTCATCCATTTCAAGAGCATACTTGTGTTCTCTTGAACCCACATTTCCTCTCGAGCAGGCATCCTCAAACCCTACTCTTCATCTTCACCCCCATCATTTTTTTCCTTCCTATTCACTCCTTTGAATGACTGGGTCATCTTTTCTGATGTAACCATCTTCTTCTCGGTTCTATGTTTCAAATTTTTTTAAAATGATGCTACTTTGTAGCACCATCTCAAGGAGGGGAAAAATGTAGACACCTAAATTTGGCCACTTTTATTTTTCCAAATTTGTCCTTTTTCGTCTAAATATCCTCTTATTTGCATTAATTAAGATCACTATTATTTAATTAATACCCTTAATTCCTTTAAATCCCAAAGGTATTTAGTTAATAATTAAATATCTTACCCCTTTACTCTCTTTTTCATCAAATAAATTAAATAAATATGATATTTATTTAATTCCTCACATGTCACATTATTTTCCTTAATCTTAATCAACCTCCTAATTCCATCATTAGGGATGTGCGCATGCCTAATCCTTGATTAGGATGTGTCACATCCTCCCACTTTTGCAAGTTGGCTTCTAATCTTCCTTAAGCACTAATTATGTTCTATTTACTGATAAGTTAAACCTAATAAGTACCTTGGTCAATACTCCCCATTCCTTAAGGAATTTTTAATTCCTTTTTATCTTTCTAAGACTCTCCTTATTCCCATGCAAGTTATAGAGCTTTTGACTTGTCACATCACTCACATGTGCCAAAGTCTTATAGAACCTTTGACTTGTCACATCACTCACATGTGGGTAAGTACTTACCTTTTTAAGGACCTTGTCTTATCCAAGGTACTTCTCACCCCTTTTTTTGGAACCTTTCCTTATCCTTGAGACATCCCCAATCATGTGAATTTTATATTCACTTTTTTATTCATCCAAGATTCTCCTCTTCTCCATGTGATAATTGAAGGGTCACATCATCCTTATTCTAAGGTACTTACAAGTACCTTCCCATCACATGCCATCTTCCACCTCATGTGTCCTTGTGACACATCATCTACCACATGGCAAGATGTGAGGGCTTGTGAGTCCTCAACTCACCACATCCCTTCATCTTGGCCATGGTGGCAAGATCTCAACCGTCCATCTTTTTAGGGTTTCTCTCCATAAAATGAAAGAAGTTTCTTTCATTCTCTAATAATTTCACACACTTGCAACACATTCTCATTCAACATTTATCAATTCACAAAATCCATCTCTCAAGCACTCAACTCTTGGATCCATCATTGTTGCACATTTAAGCTTTCATCCTATCCATTGTATTCATCTTCTCAACTACCCACTTTGATCATTGCATTCCTTATCAAACCCTCAACACCTTGAATCCACTTTAGCATCTTGCCATCAAAGGGAGCACAAAAAATCAACATTAAAGGGACAACCAAAGATCAATTCAAGGCAAGGTAAAATATGCTCTTTTCATCTTTATTTTGTTTTGGATTCAACTAGGCTTATCTTGAGGTGTTAGTGTTCTTTTCCTTTATTTTTGAACCTTTTTTTGCATCACTTAGTGGGTAAACATCACTGGTTCACACATGGAATGACCCAAGACAAAATCATGGAGCTAGTACAAAATCCTAAAAACCACAAAATTGTCAACAATAAGATGAGACTCAACCCTTCACAATACATGTTAGCATTAGCAAAGGAAGGGGATAAAATTCCTTCTGATTATGATGTGAGCACTATTGTGGAAAAACCTCTTGACAATATGCCACTTGTATCATTCACACCATCTTTTTAAAATGTCATCCAACCCATCATACAGCCCACATCATCTCATGCTCCAAGTCAAGCCATAATCACCGAGGGGAGTTCATTGCTCCACACTCTTCAAAAACACCCCCCTATAAATAACCAATACTTAGACATAAAAACCATCTTGGGTCTACAAAATATCATCCCTCAAGACCTAAAACATCCATAAATTCCACTCATTTTCCATGACATCAACAATCCATCCACCTTCACCGCAACACCAACTTATTCTCTTGATACACAAGTCTCTCTTCCAATGGTATCACAAGGACAAGTAGATTCATTTGGAAACTTGGGAACTCTTAATGCATCATCATCACTTTTCCAAGGAAACACACCACCAATATTCCCACCATTTCCTCCTCTAACATCAACATCTTCACCAACCCTTGGTTTAGGGAAACCCCCTTTACCTAACATACTGATCCAAAATCAATCAAGTCAAAGCTAACCTCCAATTGCGAATCAAGTCAACATACCAAAATCCTCTAAGCATGCCACTGATATTGCAACAAAAGGTGACATTAATTGAAGCAACACAATCAATCACTACAGCATCCATAACAACCCAAAATGTAGTCTCCCAAGGACCTAACACACCATTTGCACCATCTACTACACAATCCCTCATCATCACTCAAACAACATCTCAACAACCCCCTCAACAATCTATCATCACACCATCTCACATGATTCAAAATCCTCCACCACTACCTTTGAATCCAAATGTGGAAATTCAATACAACATCACACTACAAGTAGCCCAACAAGCCTATCAAAAGGAACTACAACAATTCCAGAACCAACAAAATACATAAGTTGCATAGCAAGCCACACATCAAGTGTAGACCCAACAAGCTACACAACATGAACAACAGGTTGCTCAAGCACAAGAATAAGCTTTATTTCTACAACAACAAGCTACACAAGTTGTACAAGCACAAGCCACACAAGTTACACAAGCACAACAATCTACACAAGTTGCACAAGTTGCACAAGATGTCCAAGCTGCACAAACCGCACAAGCTGATCAACAAGCTCAAGCTCAGGTACAAGCTCAATATCAAGTGCAACAAGATCAAGCACAAGCCTTGTTACAGAAACAGGCCCATCAACAAGCTTTTCAACAATACCAAGCACAACAAAACGTAGCTCAACTACAAGCCCAACAACAAGCATTGTTGGCACAACAACAACAACAAGACCAACAACAAGCATTGTTGGCACAACAACAACTATAGGCATACCAACAAGTTTTGTTGACACAACAAATCTTGTAGTGACCTCCCATGAACACCCCACCTATTACTCAAGTAATCAAACTACCCCAAAACACATTCATTCTACCACCCGATCCACAAAATGATGTGTCCACACAAATAAAATTTCTCTCAGAACAAGTGTTGGACCTACAATCAAGAAAGACAACAAAAACATAAGGTAATTTGTGTCCCTATTCATTTGATAGAAGCATCACAATGGTTCCATTCCTACAAGGATTCAAGATATGTAAATTTGACAAATCTTGTGGGATGGGAAATCTTGAAGATCACATCAAGGAGTTCCATGTACATTGTATGGAAGTTGCATACGATGAATTTTATCTACTGTGACTCTTCCCTCATAGTTTGATTGGTCCAACAATGGAATGGTTCTCCTGCTTTCCCCTTGGAATAGAAAAGTTCCAAGAAATTGTGGACTTATTCATACAAAATTACTCATTCAACATAGGCATGGACATGAGTCTAGAAGAACTATCTACCTTAAAATAGGCCAAGGGGGAAACATTTGCATCCTTCTTGCAAAGATGGCAATCTAAGGCTAATAGGAGAAAATGGGCTATACTGGAAGAACAAAAAATTAGGACTATCTTTGCTAATATGGAAGGGACCATGTCCTTTAATTTAAAAATGCAATGCATAACAACATATAACCAATTGATCCCCAAGGTGTTCAACATTGAAAGAGCCCTTATTTCACAAGGGGGCACACCGACATATTAGGATAATCATCTGTCAACCAATTATAATGAAAAACATCAAACGTGGGAAAAGAACACGAATGTCACTAACGATGGTGTCATTGATGCCAAAGTTATTATCAATACTCCAAGGAAAAACACAATCATATCAACAACCATAAGTCAATAACCAAAACAATACACAAGCCAACACATCATCACAACAACCCAACAATCAAGTGGTCAACAACCTGAATAATCAAGGGGGGCCACCCCCACGAAACAAGTATCCCACCAAACAAAAATACGCACCGCTCCTAGGGGAACCGATTGAATCTGTTATGAAACAATTGGTACAGTAAAATTTTATCAAAATCCCCATGTATGACAATTATCAAGAGCCTCAAGTTAATCCACCATGGTATAACAAAAATCACCTTTGTAATTTTCATAAAATAAAAGGACATACAATAGCTAGTTACATGAGACTTTAGAATTTGATCCAAGATCTCATCAATGACAAGACCATAACCATTGAGCAACCCACAGGGAATTAGGATCTTAAAATATACATGAATCTGATGCCAGATCACAATAAAGGAAACAACAATGGTAAGGAAAAGTATAATAATGTGAATCATGTTCACAACCATGTTATTGCATCCTTGGATGAGTGGGTCATAGTTGTCAACATCAAGGGATCTAGAGCCAACTATGGAGTCACCACACGTAGTGGAAAAATTACCATTCTAGGACCATCACATCCACCCAAGGCACCCACCTCTAATCCAAAATCCATTCCTAATGGTTATAATTTCCTAGATCAATTAAAAAGAACCCCTACCTAGATCTCCATCATGGAGTTACTGAAAATATCACCTATACATAGGGAAATCCTAGAAAAAGCCCTAGCGACATCCTCCATCCCAACAGATCTTGATGTAGACCAGTTCCAAGATATGGTCAAACATATCACTACACTACATCTCCTAACATTCTCAGAGCAAGATTTTCCAACCCAACCCTCTCACAATTGTGCATTCCACCTTGAATTCCTAGTCCATAATAATAAAGCCAAATGAGTCTTGGTGGATGGCAGTGTAAGTCTAAATATTTGTACCCTAAAGCTAATAAAGAATCTAGGATTCTCTAAAGTTTCCATTGAAAAAGGTAAGGGTATCACTATCTGGGCATATGATGACCAAGAAAGGGTGTCTGAAGGAACCATTCAACTCCCTATTCTAGTAGGGCCAGCCATCATGGAGACTACATGCCAAGTCCTTGATCTTGAATTACCATACAATATCCTCCTAGGGCACCCATGGATCCATGGGATGCAATTTGTCACATCCACCTTCCATCAATGTGTCAAGTTTCCTTATCAAAATCAAGAAGTCACAGTCCATGGTGATCCCAAGCCATTTTATTATTGCAAGAATCTAGAGGCCAAGTACTATAAGATCCCTCAAGTCCCAAAGAATGATGAGGAACCCACCTCTCCATATGTAGACCAATCTACCCTAGCCTCCACTTCTAAGACAAAGACACCCTCCATTCCAGACATCTTTGATATAAAAGTTATTATCCAAGATAATGGGTGTGGGGAATATAAAATGAAAAAGAGTGCTTTTGTAATAGGAGAGTTACCTCAATCTCCTAGTTCTCATGGGAAACCCCAACCAATTGACACACCATCTCAAACCTTCAAAGCAAACCCCTCCAGATTCAAAATCTAGGGATACCTAATTCAAGAAGTGGTAGACAAAAAGGATGTATCAAGTCTGATATACCAAGATGAAAGGCCCATAGATGATCTTCCCATGGATGATGACAACAAAGGACTATAGTTAATGCTTGGCATGGGCTACAACAGGAACAAGAAACTTGGGAAAAATGACAATGTCCTATTAGAACCTATTGTTTTTGAGAAACACATTAAGAATCTTTGCCTCAGATGTACCCCTCCAAAGATAACCATACGTGGCAAAGATGCCCTAATTAAAAAATTCAAAGCTCTTGCTAAGTTACCAGTATCCACAAGTTTACCTTTATATAACTATACTTTTGATGTAACCAATGTGTGTGACAAGGACCCCATTACTGACCTACCCATGTTATTTGAGGATTCCTCCCTCTTCATGATTAGTACCTTATCTTTCGAGCCAAGTAACCAAACTAACAAACTAAAACTTGTCTACCCCCAACTCATCGATTATGACCAATGAGGACCACCAATCTTGGACACATTCAAAAAAATGAGGCTCTCTTAGAATTCATGGGACTACGAGATATGATACCATATGGAGATCATTTAATGTAGGATTTGATATTGAGTTGGACACACATGCCTACTATGGGGAAACGATTGAATCCTTCATTCACAAAATTGAAAATCGAAGAGTAATATCTATGTCTTTAATTGAAAACCACACAGTGGAGCTATCTAACTTGAAAGTAGTAAAAACAAAGGATGCATTTGATGGTGATGTAAATACAAGTTTTGGTACCCAAATGCTTACTTTGGCACTTAGGGTTTTCCACCTAAAAGGAAAGGAATAGGGTACAAACTGCTATTTTCACACTCAAGATTGAGGTAAAATAGATGTATTATGCCCAATTGAGAGAATATAAGTGCAAAAAATTGAAAGGTACTATTGATTATGCATGCAAGACTAAGAAATGTGAAATATTTGAAAACACATTGTGATATGCAAAAAAATGAAATACATGCAACAAGGAACAAAATAAAAAGGGAAAGTAGAACTTGTGCACTTGGAAACTGATGGTGGATAGAATGGAGATTCTTTATGTCTTTGAAACTCTGGAAAATCTGACTTTTAGACCAACTAGCATACTTACGCCAAGCTAGGAGACTTAGTCCCAGATTAGGTAAACTGCCCAAAAAAATTTTTGTGCCAAATGGGTATTTGAAACTACAATTTTTTTTGAAAAACCAATGCAATGGGACTAAGTTACCACTATTAGTGACTTATTCCACTTTAGATCTTTTGCAAACTTGAAAGTGGAAACATAAATCTTCAACCTACACCCTATTTTCTGATGGAGATCACAATCTGAATCTATAAAAATACCTTAAAAATGGGATATAATTTGATTTCTAATGGGGGTTTTGCCTCAGTCAAACCCCTAGTTGGTATTTAAACCTTGGAATAGGTAAAATATGCATAAAACCCTAGCCCTAAGTCTATCTAAGACAAGGAAATCTAAAAATAAGATGCATAAATGCAATTAGAACAATGCAAGACTCATCCTAAGGGACTTTGAATCACACTATAAATGAAACTTAATGACATGCAAACCTTTAGTTTGAATATAGAGAGAAAATGGAAGATGGAATCACTTTGAAAACAAGTCTTTAAGTTTGATTTGATGGCTAGCTGCATCTCTTCAACCTAGATTTCTCCATGATTCTCCATGATTCTCCATAGGAATCCATAATCAATCCTTTGAAATGTAAGATCTTGAGTAGAAAGTGAGCTCGAATACCTACAAAAACCTTAGCTTGCTATCCTAAAGCTTCAACTTAGTTGTAGATAGACTAGTGAATCTTCTTGTGAAAGATATTTAATACTTAACTCTTGATTTTTTTAATTTAAAATGACTTAATGTTATAGAAAGATGACTTTAAAACATATATTTATAGGAAAAAAGACATAATTAATCATTATTTTATCATAATAGGCTCACATCCATTGAAAATTTGAATTAAGTCAGTTGTTTTCCCACTCAAAAGTGAAAAATCCCTCTCAAGGGACTAAGTCGCCACCCTAGGCGACTTAGTCCCACCAAGGTTTTTTAAGGTGGGTTTTGTGGAATATGCATAATTTTAATATTGTTTGTCAAGATTTATGTGATTCACAGGTGGAATAGCTGTTAGAATCCAAAATAATGATTATTAGGGGCCTATAAATGTAGTTTTTAAGGGGTGATTGATGCAAGGGTGTCTAAAATAGGACTAAATTAGATCATAGATTGTACTATCTACAAAGGAGTACAATTTCCATGTCCATAGGTGAAAAACTCTCTGAGGCACCAAAGCATGAGGGATTCAATATTCCCCTTACTGCTATACATCAGAAAAAATTAGTAGTCTTGGCAAAGAAATGCAATACAATTAATCTAGGGACTGAAGAAACACCACATATCATTTTCTATTCAAAATCACTTTTGACTAAGGAACAAGAAATTTTGGCTGCATTTCTGAGAGAAAGAAAGGTAAACTTTGCATGGACCTATGCTGACATGCCCGATCTTTATCTTGAGGTTGTGGTTCATCACCTAGCCATCTATCTAGATGCAAAACCAGTAAAAAAAAAGTTGAGAAAGATGCATCCATAGATTGCCTTACTGGTCAAACTTGAATTTCAAAAACTCCTTGGTGTTGGCTTCATACGGCCAATTGATTATCCAAAATGGGTTTCAAATGTTGTACCTATTTCTAAGCCCATTGGGGGCATCTGTGTCTACACTAACTTCAGGGACCTAAACAAAGCATGCCCTAATGAATATTTTCCTCTCCCAAATATAGACATGATTATGGATATGATGGCAAGGCATGAAATGCTATCATTGATGGATGGGTTTTCAAGGTACAATCAGATTATATGATAGCCAAAGATGATCAACACAAAACAACTTTCACCTATCCAAGGGGGACTTACTACTGGAACATGATGTCATTTGGATTAAAGAGTGTAGGAGCTACATACCAAAGAGCTATGACACTGATTTTACGCAACATGATTCAAAAATTTATAGAGGATTACGTAGATCACATATTAGCCAAGTCAAGGAAGAGTCGAGATCACATAGCAGCACTAGCCTCTATTTTTGACGGACTAGAAGAGTACAAGGTGTGACTCAATCCTAAGAAATTTTTCTTTAATGTGCAATTAGGAAAACTGCTAGGGTATATTGTATCAATGAGGGGAATTGAGATATATCTTGCCAAAGTCAAAGCAATTCTTGAAATGGAAGCACCACAAAAATTAAAGCAGTTAAAGGGTTTACAAGGAAGGCTCCAATCCATCCATCGATTCATAGGAAAGTTAGCATATAAGGCTATCCCATATTCTCATCTACTCCATAAGGGGGTAACATACAAGTGGGATGAGAAATGTGATCAAGTATTCAACAAAATCAAATAATACTTACTAACATCACTGGTCCTAATGCTTCTGATTTAGAAAAAGCCATTGCTCCTTTACATATCAGCAATTGCAACAACATTTGGAGATCTCGTAGCTCAACATGATGAAATAGGGAAGGAACAAGCCATTTACTATATTAGTAGGAACATGGTAGGAAATGAGCTGAATTACACATTCATTGAGAAAGCATGCCTAGCAATGGTGTTTGTTGCACAAAAATTCAAGTAGTATATGTTGGCTCATCAGATAAAGTTCATTTCTAAAATAGATCCTCTCAAATATCTACTATCTAAATAAACACTCACTAGAATAATGGCTAAGTGGGTTATGATCCTAACATAATACAACATTGAATATGTGGAACGGAAATTCATCAAGGGATAGGTAATTGTAGATCAACTAGTAGAAGCACCTATATATTCAGAAAACCCACTAGTGTCAGAATTTCCTGATGAGTTAATCTTTAATCTAAGTGTAGCAGATCATTGGAAAGTATAGTTTGATGGGTCCTACACATAGCATGGGTTAGAAGAAGGAGTCTTCTTCATCACACCACAAGGAGATTGCATACAAAATTCATATAAGTTATCTTTCCCATGCATAAAGAAACATTGCAGAGTATAAGGCCCTTGTCATAGGGCTCTAAATTGTAGTATAGTGGCAAATCATGGCCCTTAAAGTTTATGGAGACTCACAACTAATCATTTGTGAGTTACTTGTCTCTCCTTGAGATCTTTGGGACTATCCTCTACCAACAAAAGTCCCTCTTCCTCTAAAATTTTTCCTTCCTCTACCTCTACTTTGCTTCTCTTGTCTCCTTCTCAACTTGTCTTCATCCTTTATGGCCAACTAATAGCATTCTTCAATAGTTTCTGGACTTGAAAAACTTGCCTCATCTTGTAGATTGTACTTTAGCCCATTCAAATACCTTGCAACTTTATCAACATATTCTTCCATGTGACCTAGTTTGATGCTTAGTTTGTAGAACTCATCTATATAGGTCATCACATCCATTCCCTTTTGCTTCAAATTCTAAAGTTTCTTGTACAATTGAATTGCATAGTCTTTACGTAAGAACTTTCCTTTCAATTTTGCTACCGTTCTATCCCATGATGTGACCTTTTCCTTACCCTTCTTCTTCCTATCTTCTTGTACATACTCCCACCATAGGGATCCATGTCATTTTTTCTTTGTCCTTACAAATTTCACTTGTTGCCCCTCAAGTATCTCCTCAAACTCAAAATACTTATCCAAGTCTCCTATTCAATCTAGGAGTTCTTCTCCATTCAAATTGTAAGGAAAGCTAGATGTAGAAGAAACTCTCCTAATGTCAAAACCTCAGGGAAGAATGCAGAGATACCTTTTAAATTTTATAATTATAGTCCAATTAAGATGCACTTGAAAGAGATAACAAAAATAGAGAAATAGACAAACACAAATGAACACCAGATATACGTGGGAAAACCCTTACAGGAGAAAAACCCACCACACCAAGAGAATTCACTTTGTATTACAATAATAAAGATTACATATAGAGATCTGACTTATCTTTCTGATGTCAGTTTATAGCAACATTCACCATGAACAACCTTGTTACAAAACATTCACATTACAGTCTTCATAGAATAGAATTCATCCACTGATCATACAACCACACAAAAATCCGTCGATCCATCGAACATAACATCATCTGCAACCATAGAGTAAATCCATGATGCCCCTGTCTATCGAGCTTCCTCTCAGTAACGGCCGCAATAGTCCAACTGCTAGCGGTTCCCATTTGGATCCTCTGATTGGCCATTGACTCACCACATAGGATGGTCTTCTCTCAGTCAAAGCGGTAAACCTATGTTAGCATGTTGGTGAGACACTAATTGTGTCTCCCTGATTCCACAAGACTTAACCATCAATGTCACCAAGAGTCATCCTTATCACCAAGATGTTACATTGAGTCTAGAGAGCTATCACTAAGACTTTGCCATGTCACCAAGACCTCATACTAAGCCTTTATGTTATACCAAGATGTTCAACAGTCAGCAAGACTTATCACTTTTGGTGAGACATCATAACAAAGCTCCAAACTCAAATAGACAATAGAATTTACATTGGCGAGACTATCATCTTTCGCCAAGAGATCAGACCGAGGTTCAAAGTTACTCTGAAGTGCTCATCTATCGCCAAGACATATTGCTATCGTTGAGACATTACTATGAGATCTTAAGTCATACCGAGCACCAAACAATAGTTGGCAAGAATTCTTTCCATCGTTAAGACTTCATACCAAAGTCTTTGTGTCACCGCGAAGACTCCAAGTGTATCCCTGTTGGTGAGACCATCATCAGTCACTGAGACTTCATACAAAGCCTCCACCTTTGGTGAGACTTCACTTAGGTTCTTCCTAAGACCTTTGAGTTACCTTGAGTGAATACTGTCGGTGAGACATTCCTATTGGTAAGACTTCTTACCGAACACCCAAGACTCTCCCTGAAGGCTTCAACAAAAAATGTTGTCGGTGAGACATTAGCTATCACTGGGACTTCACACCAAAGTAAGCCTTTCAGCCAAGGGTCTACCTGATATATGATATGAATGGCCTATTGGCTAGAGATCTCCACTCGATATAGGGTTACAATGATAGTCACAATTCACAACGATAAGCTCCTTCGGCATGACTTAAACATTGTCTCGGTGACCTGTACAAACCACAAGATCCAAAGCTGGTAGTTGGCCAGACCCAAAGCATGTCACATTGACTTGCCTCTCTTAGAGGTTTCAGCCTGTGAGATTGAGGCATATATTTCCAACAATCTTCCACTTGACGAAGATCACGTAGGCACCTCCAGAGCACAACAAAACTACTAAAAATCATGGGCACTAAGGCCCATTGAACTGGCACACCACCTGAACTTGTCTATGCTCACTGGCTTCGTCAATGCATCTGCAACATTCTCCAGAGTATCAAATTTTTCCAAACCGACTTTTCCATCCTCCACCATATCTTGTACAAAGTGGTACTGTACATCTATATGTTTCGTCCTTGCATGGAAAGTAGGATTCTTTGCCAGAAAAATTGCACTCTGACTGTCACAGAAAATAATTATTTGCCCTGCATCAAAACCAATGTTAGAACACAAATGTTTTAACTAGACTGCTTCTTTACAAGCATGTGTAGCTGCCATGTATTCAGCCTCTATAGTGGACAAAGTGACTACAGCCTGCCTCTTACTCATCCAACTTACTGCACCACCATTCAACATGAAAGTATATCCACTAGTGGACTCCTGCTGTCAATGTCCCCTGCCCAATCAGAATCCACATAGCCTCAAATACTAAGAGTCCTCTCTGATTCAACCAAGTTCCCATGGTAACACAAAGCAAAATATGAAGTGCCCTTCAAATATCTAAAAACTCTCTTTACAACATCCCAATCTATCCTTCCAAGATTAACCATAAACCAACTAAGAACTCCCACTGCTTGAGCAATGTTTGGCCTTGTACAGACCATTGCGTACATAAGACTTCCAATAGCACTAGCATAGGGTACACTGTTCATGTCCTCCATCTTAGTAGGATATTTCAGACAATCTTCAACAGATAGCTTTGTTCCCTGCAAGACTGGAACAACTAGCTACTTGCAATCATTCATGAAAAATCTCTCTAGAATAGTCTTGATATACTTACTCTGATTGAGCCAAAGTTTTCTACTATTCCTGTCCCTGGTTATCTCCATCCCCAGAATATACCTTGTTGCACCAAGATCTTTCATTTCGAACTTAGCAGACAACTAAGACTTAAGATAAAAAATCATCAACTTACTATTGCCTATGAACAACATATCATCAACATAGAGAGCAATAATAAGAACTTGATCACTTTCAACTTTGTAATAGACACAATGATCAGATTTTGATCTTACAAATCCCAAAGACAATACAAAAGTATCAAATTTCTGGTACCACATTCTAGGTGACTACTTTAACCCATACAAAGACTTTTTTAACTTGCAAACCAATTTCTCTTTACCTTTCTCCACAAAGTGCTCAGGTTGGGGCATGTAAATCTCTTCTTCAAGATCACCATGAAGAAATGTTGTCTTCACATCCATCTGTTCGACCTCTAAGTCATATGTTGCTGCAAGTGACAAAAGAAATCTGATAGATGTCAGCTTAGCTACAGAAGAAAAAATTTATCCATAATCAATTCCCTCTACCTTTGAATAACCCTTCGTAACCAACCTCGCCTTATATTTTTCCACACTGCCATCCAAACCAATCTCTTTTTTAAATACCCATTTGCAGCCAACAGTTTTTCTGCCTTTAGGCAAGGGCACCAAACTCCAAGTGTCATTCTTTTCTAATGATGCCATTTCTTTGTTCATGGCTTCCAACCAAGAGTCTAAATCAGAAATTCTAAATGCCTCTTTCACAGTCCTAGGCTCATCAGTGCTAGAAATTAATGCATAGGCACAAGTAGAATCTATCAAAGAAAACCCATACCTATTAGGTTGCTTTCTTTCATGAGTTGACCTTCTCACTTGCTGAGGCTGAGGTTTTTCTTCTTCTTCAGAACTTTCAGAACTACTTGAGCTCTCCTCAATTTTAAGTACATTTTGAATTTTCAATTCCTCTTTATCTAGTGTCGAAGGAATTTCAACTACATCCTTATTGTTTTCTAACTTTGTCTCTGACTTTAGATCCAAGATAGAAGGCTTCAACTCATGAAAGATTACACTTTTGTTGTATACAACCTTCTCTATATTAGGATTCCAAAGCTTGTATCCTTTTATGCTAGCACAATTGCCAATAAAAATACATTTAACAACCTGTTCTCCAACTTACATCTTTTCTCATATGGCACATGAGCATATGCCTCACAGCCAAAAACACAAATATGTCTTAAAGAGGGCTTCTTACCAGACCACGCTTCCAAAGGTGTTTTCTCAACAAGAGCAAAATTTGGAGAACAATTTATTAGGTAACATGCTATAGCAACTGCCTCAGCCTTAACTTCTCCTCCAAGCGACTTTTCACTTCGTTGCTCTCTCCATCACGTCCTATTGAACCTTTCTGCAACTCCATTTTGCTATGGAGTATAAGGTGTAGTCTTATGTCTTTTAATCCCATGGTCTTTACAATACCTCTTGAAATCATCAAAACAAAATTCACTACCATTATCAGTCCTTAAGCATTTAATTTTTCTTCGGTCGATTTTCTACAAGGTTCTTAAATTCCTTAAACTAACTGAACACTTCTGATTTACTTTTCAAAAAATAAACAAATGTTCTTCTCTAATAATCATCAATGAACGATACATAGTACCTTGACTTAGACAAAAAAGGAACATTCACTGGACCAAATACATCAGAATGAATATAATCTAGCAAACCAAAAGATTTATGAGGATTGGAATAAAATGAAACACGATGTTGTTTTCCATATATACAATGTTCACAGGAATTCAAATTCGAGGTTACAATCTTCAAGCCCCTCAACCATGTTTTTATTCTTTAAGGTTTTTAAACGTTTCTCTCCAATGTAGCCTAGCCTATGATGCCAGAGCATAGTCTTTTCTATTGGAAGTTTAACTTCCATAAAGTTTACACAATTAGGAACATTTCCCTCTTTTCCTCCATGAGTAGCTTTCTGTGAATTTACAGAGACATTGTTGCATTGAACAACATGTGCATCCAGCTTGTACAAGGTACCAATATGAGCACCCCTCACTAGCACCATTGAACCTCTAGTCATCTTGTAGCCATTTCCAGAGAAATGACTTGCACTCCAATATCATTTAGCTTACTAACAGAAAGTAAGTTTCAAGCCGCACTGGTATATGAATCACATCATTAATTCCCTTCACTCTTCCATCGGGAATTGAATTCTAACTCTTCCACGACCAACAATTTCCAAAGTTGAATCACTTGCCAAGTACACCTTTCCACCATTGTATTCTTCATACTTCGTAAACTAGTCTCTATGAGATGTCATGTGGAAAGATGCTCCAGAATCAATCAACCAGACATCATCTGATGCCTGCATAGCCAAGGCTGCAATGAAGGCGTATGCATCACTATGAGAAGAATCATTGTCAGAAGAATACTTCTTCTTCTTCTCCTCTTTACAATCCTTTCAGACATGACTAGGTTGCCTACAGTTCCAACACTTCACCTTGGACTTCTTGCTAGGAGACTTTGATCTACCCTCTGATTTTGATTTAGATTTTTTATCCTTCTTCTTGCCTTTCTCTTTCGATCTTCCTCTAATAGCAAGAGCCTCCTTCTCCATCTCAGAATATTCTCTTCTCATTTCTTCTGATAACAAAGAAGCAACATCTTCCATCTTGAAACTGGATGTTGTACTCCCAATAGCCATCACAAGGTGATCCCATGAATCTAGAAAAGAACACAATATCAACATACAGTGATCCTCTTCATCAATATTCACACAACAGATGTTAACTATGCTATCAACATGTTGAATGCGTTCAAATGATTAGCTACAGGACCTCCTTCCTGCATTCTCAAAGTGTACAACTTCTTCCTCAGGAACAGTTTATTCACCAAGGACTTCCCCTAATAAATAGATGCCAGTCTCTTCCACAAGGAAGATGCAGTCTTCTCTTCATGCACATTGAGAAGAATAGAGTCTGCCAAATAGAGCCTTATCATCCCCTTAGACTTTCTATCTGCAAGGTCCCAATCTTCTTGCTTCATGCCTGTAGGCTTCGCTCCAGACACAACAATCCAAAGATCTTGATCAACCAATAGATTGTCCATCTTAAGTTTCCACAACTCAAAATTGCTACCATTAAACTTCTCTATTTCAATCTTTCCTGACGTGCTAGCCATCTCAATCTATAATTATAATTAACAAACTTCTACAAGACTCCCACTAAACATAAATTGACACAAAAAACCCAACGTACCCACAAGGATAACACAACTGGCCAGGCTCTGATACAAACTATAAGGAAAGCTAGATGTGGAAGCAAATCTCTTGATGTCAAAACCTCAGGGAAGAATGCAAAGATACCTTTTAAATTTTAAAATTACAGTCCAATTAAGATGCACTTGAAAGAGATAATAGAAATAGAGAAATAGACAAATACAAATGAACACCAGATATACATGGGAAAACCCTTACGGGAGAAAAACCCACCACACCAAGAGAAGTCACTTTGTATTACAGTAATAAAGATTACATACAGAGATCTGACTTATCTTTCTGATGTCAGTTTACAACAACATTCACCATGAACAACCTTGTTACATAACATTCACATTACAATCTTCACAGAATAGAATTCATCCACTAATCATACAACCACACAACAATCCATCGATCCATCGAACAGAACATCATCTACAACCATAGAGTAAATCCATGATGCCCCTGTCTATCGAGCTTCCTCTCAATAACGGCCGCAATAGTCCAACTGCTAGTGGTTCCCATTCGACTCCTCTGATTGGCCATTGAATCACCACATAGGATGGTCTTCTCTCAGTCAAAGTGATCAACATGTGTTGGCATGTCAGTGAGACACTAACCATGTCTCCCCGATGCCACAAGACTTAACCATTGATGTCACCAAGAATCATCCTTATCGCCAAGATGTTACATCAAGTCCAGAGAGCTATCACTAAGACTTCGCCATGTCACCAAGACCTCATACTGAGCCTTTATGTTATACCAAGATGTTCAACAATCGAAAATACTTATCACTTTCGGTGAGACATCAAACCAAAGCTCCAAAGTCACATAGACAATATAATTTACATCGGCGAGACTATCATCTTTTTCCAAGAGATCATACCGAGGTTCAAAGTTACTCTGAAGTGCTCATCTATCGCCAAGACATATCACTATCGCTGAGACATTACTCTAAGATATTAAGTCATACCTAGCACCAAACAACAGTCGGCAAGACTTTTGTCCATCGCTAAGACTTCATACCAAAGTCTTTGTGTCACTACGAAGACTCCAAGTGTATCCCTGTCGGTGAGACCATCATCAGTCGTTGAGACTTCATACCGAAGCCTCCACCTTCGGCGAGACTTCACTTAGTCACTGAGAGTTCTTCCCAAGACCTTTGAGTTACCTCGAGTGAATACTATCGGTGAGACATTCCTATAGGTAAGACTTCTGACCGAACACCCAAGACTCTCCCCGAAGGCTTCAACAGAAAATGTTGTCAGTGAGACATTAGCTATTGCTGGGACTTCACATCAAAGTAAGCCTTTCAGCCAAGGTTCTCCCCAATATAGGATATGAATGGCTTGTTGGCCAGAGATCTCCACTCGGCATAGGGTTACAACGACAGTCACAAGTCATAGTGATAAGCTCCTTCGGCATGACTTAAACATTGTCTCGGCGACCTGTACAAACCACAAGATCCAAAGTTGGTAGTCGGCCAAACCCAAAGCATGTCACACCGACTTGCCTCTCTTAGAGGTTTTAGCTTGTGAGATTGAGGCATATATTTCCAACACAAACTCCCTAAATACACTGGAAGATCTATCTTTACCTTGGAACCATCAATCTTAACTTCCTTTAGCAATCTCTCCAACCTTCTTTCCTCAACATCTCCTTCTTCTTTTTGTTCTTCTAGGGGTGGATTCTCACCCATTTCTTCATCTTCTTGGTCACTCAAATCTCATGTTACCACTCCTCTTCTTTGGTTGGTCTCAACTAATGTGAGTCTGACATCAAGGCCTTCTTATATGGCTCTCAATTTTGTGGCAAGAGAGTCTCTCACCTCTCTAACAAAACTTTCCACATTTATTTTGGGAGGAATCTTGGTTGATCTTCAAACAAAACTTATCTACTACCTTTTCTAAGATGGGGTTCTTAGTTCCTAGCCTAGAATAGTGACAACTAAACACCTCTAGACTACAAAACCACATCAAAAAGAGAATACAAACAATGAGAAATTAAAATGAAAGCATGCATAAATAAACACTCCCTATTGTAGTTGCTTCACTGACCTTACTCTCCTTATGGCAATATTTCCCTCAAATTTGTTGTTGAAGTTGTGCAAATACCTGCAAATAGTAAGCAAGAAAGTTGGAGAAAGTTAGTTGTTAAGGTCAAAGTGGAGGGGGGGGTTGCTTTTATAAACAACCTTTCGAATGGATGGCTGAGATTAATCCTCTAGAAGGATTCCAAGATCAATGGTGGAGGATGCATGAGAGGGAGGTTACAAAATGGATTGTCAAGATCAAACTTCTAGAAAGATGCCAAGATTAATGATCTAGAATTTATGCACCAAAAATATGCTATTCTTGGAGGAATCGTGATAGTTATGACGTCGGATGGCTATGACAGCAATGAAGGCCATGACATAAATGAATGATAGGACATCTTTGACTAGGTGGTGCATAAATAATTTATTTTAAATTATTTATTCAAAAATGGAGGAAAATGGAGAAAGGGGACAAGTGGCAAATAAATAATTTATTCAAATTAATTATTTGGAGGAAATAAAAGATGGAACATTTAATTAAATATATTCAATTTAATTAAATGTGTGGATGGAAATTGGAGAGGGATTAAATAATTTCAACAATTATTTAATCATGGAAGAATAAAAGGTCAAATAATTATTATTATCTGACTATAGAGAAATAATTAAATAAATGATGATTTATTTAATTATAGAATAAAGGGGTACATTAGTGACACAATTAAATTATTTAATTCATCGGGATAGAATAAAGATTAGAAAGTGAATTATTTAAATAATTAAAAATTATCTAATTAATAGAGGAATATTAACATAATTGAATAATTAAAATTATTCAATTATTGAATGACAAAGACCAAGAAAAATGATGCTCATAGACTTAGGACATTTTTCAATGTCTACATGTTTCCCCTATTTGACATAATGCAGTTTATCACATTGTGTAAAATAAATTCAATCAAAAGATATTCTAGGATGCCCCAGTGATAGCAAGGTATAGGCATGCCCCCTCGGGAAAATTTGACAAATTTTCAAAAAATGTCAAAAATTTGGAAAATAGTTCCCATAAGACAAAAGGGTGACCAGGATTGTGATAGTGAAGAAAAAATTATTGATCAAGATCAAAGACAAGGTCAAATTCGAGGTCCAGGGTGTTAAGGGGTGTGTCCAAAAGGCAAGGCAAGTCAAAAACCCTAAAGTTGGACCTATAAATGGAAAGTGGAAGTTGAAAAATGGTCATTTTCGCATTCCATATTTAGAAATTTTGAGAGCTCAGAGTGATTTGATAGAGAAGATGTCTCCCATTTTAGAGGCTACCCATTGCGCATACAAGATCCATACCTACCACTGACTTGAGGGAGCACCCAACTCAGTATGTTTGACAAATCCATGTTTTAATTTTTTTGTTTTGCATGCATTTAGGTTAGGAAATAGATTAGGAAACAAATGTGTCACTTGGAGTGCTACGCATTTGATGTTGCATATGCCACAATTGAAAAGAAATTTTCTATAGTTGTCACAGTGCGATGCAACTACCAAGGGTCAAGGTGGGTATCGTTTGCAGTGTGATGCATAAATTTATGCGACACAAGTGCATTGTTGAGTCACAATTGTGATCGGGAATGACACAAACGATGATGTGTGAGGCATATGTTGCAAGTAATGATGCATTTGTTGGGGCATGTGACACAATTGATAGTTACAGGCATGCTATATGTTATGTAACACATTAGCTAAAATGTACCACACAATTTCCTAGTTAAAAACTTGCCCCAAACTAAGAAGGTTTGACTTGGTCAATTTAGACTCAATAGGTCTAATGAGGGTTTTGGATTGACGTGATTGGTTGCTTGATGGTTTCAGGTGTGACTTCCCTCCATTTACACACGAGAGTTGAGGCCACCCATGTTCCAGTTGTGGGACCAATTTGGCAATGAGGAGAGGGGTATGTTGTTAGAGCTCAGTTTATATTATGTAACGTATATGCCTATGATCAAGGAAAATAGGGGTATGATGACAGCATTAGCAGAGTGGTGGCACTCAGAGATAAGCAGCTTCCATTTTCCTACAAGGGAGGTGACAGTCACCCTAGAGGATGTTTACCGAATCCTAGGCAACTCATTTGCGGTGAGCATGTGTGTTACGATCTAACTCGTGGACTACAAGCGCTTTATGGCTATTATGAGACTGAGGATAATGCATGATGAGCCTAGTTTTTGGTCTAGTTTTGGGTAGAATCTATAGTTTATTTTCTCATAGATGTCATGAACTTTAATGCTTAAGTGTTGGTATTGGCATAATGTTTCCCTCAAACCATTTACATTTGACATTATTCTGTCTCTGCAAGATTTAATGATATTTGGCATAATATGTGGGTCATCTATATTAATTTTGCATGTGATTAATGAATGTTTCTTAGAGTGGTTATTGATGTGCAGTTATTATGTGTACTAACCTTGAAATGAAAATTTAATATACCAAGTTGAGGAAGACACTGCCAGCTGGGTATGCACCATAATCTCTAGCTAAGAAATCGCTCCAAGTCAAAGGCAGCCAGCAACAAAGATTCTTCATGCAACTGAACGTAACCACCTTGTAGTGGACCTTAATGATTTAGTATGCATGGGTCTTACTATTGTGCTGGATCCGTGCTTGACTTGCATGTCTAACCAGATTCCATGCATGCATAACCGCCATCGCTCCACTTTCCCCTGTTTTCCCTAAATGGCATCCTCCTAGTCATGGAGTTGACTACCTTGTTTAGCTATAGTATAAATAATAATTTGATTCTCCCTCTTCAGGAGGTTGCGTGATTTGACATTGTACTCTCATTCTCTAGTTTTAGTAATACAGATACATTACTCTTTGTATGCATGATTTATAGTGAATAAAATAAAGTTATGAGTTTGAGCATCTGAGTTCTTTTTAGTTTAGAGGATACTTATCCAAGGTGGACCACTTGGTGAGTAATCTGTCTTCTTAGTTTAGCATTAGTTTAGTATTACTTGTTGTTTGGTACTTAGTTAGAAATCTGGCATTGACTGTTCCTATAGCCACTAGAATTTCATTTTGTGAATGTTCCTATAGCCAAAGTAGACATAGTAGTCTCCTGTTTAACATACATATTTTCATTCTTGCTTTTAATTTCAGCTTAAGCATAGTTGTTGGTTGATGTTCAACATTTGCTTTATTTCCTTTCAAGCAATTTACTTTCAGTATTGTCTTTCTTAGTTGTAGAATGCAATGACTACTTGAGCCCCTAGTGCACATACAGTGTTGACCCATTTCAAGTCATTGGTAGTATTTCTTGTTGTAGTATTTCTGGAAGTTGTTCTTAGCATATCCTCATTTAGGAAAGTAATGACCCCCTTGATTCTTTACCAATTATTTGTGTGAGTTGACTGATAGTGAGTGATACCACATGCATAGAGGAAGGAGAAGGGATGCTTATAGGAGATTCCTTCCTAACAATCCTCGTCTATTCTAGCTAGTTGAGTACCAGAACTTACTAGAAGAAGAAGAAGATCCACACCCCTTCATGGGCACATATCCTGATCTGAATAGCTCTAAAGTCTCCTCAGAAGATCACAAATAGCTTGAGAACCCCTTTGTCTTAGAAACACATCAAGCAGGCATGGGTGATGCAAATAGGAACATACAAAACCAACTAGCTTTTCCTTTCCCCATTTCTCATCAAAATGAGGTTGTCAACATCAAGAACATTCTTGCCTTAGCACTCCCCAAGTTTTATGGAATTGTAATAGAAGATCCTAATACCTTCTTATTTGAGTTTGACATACTCTACAAGAGTTATGATTACACTACTAATGCCCATAGGCTTAAGTTATTTCCCACCACTTTGAAAGAGGTTGCATTGAGATGGTTCATGAGGCTAGGCATAGATACTATGGAAACTTGGGAAGACATGAAGACAAAATTCCTTGAGAAGTAAAAGGAATACTGCAGGGTTAGTGACATGAGAGGAGGTGACATTTTCAGGATGCAACAGAAGGAAGATGAGAGCTTGGAAGATTACATTGCAAGGTTTTTATTTTGCTTGCAAAAATCTCCACACCATGCACTTAATGAGGAATCACAAAAGTTTCTTTTCCTAAGAGGAATCAATGATAGTTGCACTGATGCTCTGGACCTCATGGCAGGAGGAGATATCTCCCAAGTTCCTTGGAAGGATATCAAGAAAATATGTCAAAATTACTCTAGGGAAACTTCAAAGAAAGGGAGAGCTTATCAATATTCCATGGGTAAGTCAACTACCGATGGAGTTTAGGTAAGTCAACTACCGATGGAGTTTCAAGAATGGAGATCACTCATTTGTTGGCAGACTTCAAGCAAGATATTATAAAAAATATAGCTACTCAGCTAGATGCACTTCAGGCCAAAAAGAAGGAAGAGGAGGTAGAGATGATGTTGATAGAGTATTGTCTCCACTGCAAACAAAAGAAGAAGGATTGGAGATGTAAGATGGTAGCTAGCCTAGAAAGCAAGTAGATTCCACCTAAGTTCAAGATAATTCAGATTGAAGAAGATCAAGTCTACTCTATTGCACAAAGGAAGCCTTGGGCTCCAAGACAATGTATGCCACTAGATCCACTATCCTATGCTAGACCATATTTTAACTATTATTCATCTGGTAACCAATGGTAGCCCCCATATCCACCCAGTTATGGAGGATATCCACCACAGCCTTGGACTAACCCTCCAAATGCTTGGAATAGCCATCAAAGTTCTCCACTTTAGTGGCAGCAACCTTAGGGGAATTGGCAACAATTTCAAGGGCACTGACAATCACCTCTAGGAAATTGGCAACAAACAAATCAATGGAGAGGAGCATGGAAATGGCCTACTTAAAACAACAGCTACATGCAACCACCTTCTCAGCCCTAACAACCTACTATAATGCCTCCACCTACCAATCCAAGCTCAAATGCACCTAAACCAACTTAGCTACTAGCTCAGCCCACACCTAATCCTAATAACAAACCACAACAACAGCCTGTATACTCTGTCGATTCAAATCAATTCTCTGCATATGTTGTGAGTGTAAGTGACATCCATTTTTGTTCAAGAACCATGCTACTAGCCCCTTCCAAGCCCATCATTACTGAGCTTTCTATGGAAGAGTAGGAGGAGCCTCTGAATGATACTATTCAACCAAATGCACCTAAAAATCCTAAACCAGTCCAAGCTAAGCAGATCAAGCAAGAACCACCATTTCCTCAGAGATTGAAAGTTTCCAAGAAGAAAGAAGAAAAGGAGGATACCAATTTTGACATCATGGATCAGCTAAAGCATATATGTGTTCAAATACCCCCATTTTAGGACATAAAAGATGTTCTAATCTACGACAAAGCTATCAAGGAAGCTTTTCTTAAGAAGCCAGGAAGGAAGAAGAGAGACCCAACTATAATTCATGTGGTGGGCTAGCTAGCTGATATCATGTTGGGAAAGTGACTATTCCCAAGTATAATGACCCAGGCAGTCCTGTAGTAGCAGTTTTCATAAACGTGATCCAAGTGAAGAATGCTTTGATTGATTTAGGGGAAACAATCAATGTAATGACCAAAGACATCCTGCAACAACTAAATATTGCAAGTATGAGATCTACTGCTACTATCCTATAGCTTGTTGATAGCTCTAATGTTAAGCCTAATGGTGTAGTGGGGGATCTTGTAGTAGTTCTAGACTCCTGGGAATATACAACAGATTTTATGATTCTTTCTCATAAGGCTACACTAGGTGGGTATCCCATCATTCTTGGAAGGCCTTCGTTGGCAACTGCAGATGCCTACATTGGATGTCAGTCAAGTGACATGACCATTTCAAATGGAAGGAGTACTAAAAAGTTTGTTCTTTATCCACCTGCTCAGCCATCTCATGATGAAGAAGATTTTGTATGGCCACAAGTTGGTGAAGAAGTCGAGGAAGTCAATTATGTGGCACAACTTATGATGCTAGGTAGAAGCTCTTTCATGTAGCTTAAAGATGAGGATGAAGTGTTGAAAAAAATCATTCAGAACCATTATGAAGTGGAGGAAGCATCATCTTCTACTTCAGTCAGGATACTTCTGCCTATTCTTCCTATAGACGATCTTCCTACAGACATTCTTCTTGCAAACGATCTTCCTGCAGCCATTCTTCCTACAGACACTTTTCCTGCAATAGACTTCCTTTAGCAATAGGTATGTTCCATACATTATTTCTATATGAACTAAAGGTACCATGTGTTAATGAAGCATCCATGATAGAGTTAACTACACAAGTACAGGTGTTAGAGGGAAAATACCTGAATGTTAATAGTAAATTGAATGAAGAGAAGCAATTGTTATTGGAAAGCCTATTAAGGTCCATTAGCATGCATTTGTGTAGGATTATCATGATATGAAGGGACTAGATCCTAAACTTTGTACCCACAAAATTTATATCAAATATGATTGCACTTTAGTAAGGCAACCACAAAGAAGGATTAACCCTACACTAAGAGAAATTGTGAAAGGAGGACTACAAAAATTGATAGATGCAAGATTTATCTACCCCATTTCAGATAGTCAGTGGGTGTCTCCATTAGTGATTGTGCCTAATAAAAGAGGGGATTGGCAAGTTTTTGTTGATTATAGGGAACTTAATGCTACCACCGAGAAGGATCACTTTCCTTTACCCTTCATTGATCAAGTTTTGGACACACTTGTAGGAAAGCAATACTTCTCTTTTCTAGATGGATTCAATGGGTACAACTAGATCCAAATTGCATCAGAAGACCAGGAGAAGACCACATATACCTATCCATGGGGGACCTATTCCTATTTGGTACTCCCATTTGGCTTGTGTAATGCACCTACAACTTTCCAGAGGGTAGTCATTAGTATATTTTAAGACATTTCTCATGATTGCATGGAGATTTATATGGATGACTTCACCACTTATGGTGCTGATTTTGATCAAGCATTGGAGAATCTCAAGAGATTCCTACAGAGATGTGAGGATCAAAACTTATCCTTAAATAGTGAAAAGTGCTTCATGATGATGCAAGAGGGTGTAGTTCTTGGCCACTACATCTCCCACAAGGGAATTCAAGTAGATCCTACAAAAATTGAGGCAATCACAAATCTTCCTACGCTTGCAAAACAAAAGAATGTTAGGAGTTTCTTGGGTCATGTAGGATATTATAGGTGATTCATTAAGGATTTCAGTAAGGTAGCAACACCATTGTATACCCTTCTCACTAAAGATGTTGAATTTTAGTGGACTAAAGCTTATGACAAGGCATTTTCTAACTTGAAGGTAGCTTTGACTCATGCTCCTGTACTCAAGAGACCCAATTGGGAGTTTCCTTTCCACATTTACATTGATGCGTCAGATTATGCCATAGGAGCAGTCTTAGAATAGAAAGAGGGAGCTATTGAAAATTCTATTTACTGTGTTAGAAAAAAATTGCAAAGAGCTGAATTCAATTATATAGTGACAGAGAAAGAGATGTTGGTAGTAATCTACACACTAAAGAAATTTAGACATTACATAATGGGCTACCAAATATTTTTGCACACTAATCATGTAGCCATTAGATATCTCATGAATAAACCATTGATCATAGGTAGATTGGCAAGATGGTTATTGTTGATGCAAGAGTTCAATATAACCATTGTAGATAAGCCATGGAAGGCTAATGTTGCTGCATATTTTCTTTCAAGGCTAACTACATTAGAAGACAATCATCCCATAGATGACTCTTTTCATGATGAGCATCTATTCTCTCTTAGTGTACAAATACCTTGGTATGCTGATATAGCCAATTACTTGGTTATAGGTAGAGTTGCTTCTCATTTCTCCCCAAAAGAGAAAAGGGCACTCATTGAAAAATCTTTTCCTTTCTCTTGGATTGCTAGATGTTTATTTTATACTGGACTTGGCCATGTCATGAGAAGATGTGTGAGAGAAGATGAGACATATGACATTTTGCATGCATGCCATATTGAACCATGTGGAGGACACTTTGTAGCCAAAAGGACAACAATGAAGATTTTGAAAATAGGATATTACTAGCCAACACTCCATAAGGATGCAGGAAGGTATACTAGAAAATGTGATAGATTTCAAAGAATGGGTAGACCAACCAAATCTAATGAGATTCCACTATGCCCTCAAGTAGTAATCACTCCCTTTTGTTGATGGTGTTTTTTGTACAGCAACAACTCATACAATATACAAGTATCCTATCTCTCTTGAAAGGCAAATCTCTATCAGCAAGCCTCAAGAGATAACCCCAAGGTCTCTAATGTCAGGTCTTGACATTGGATAAACAACTCAATGATAATTTGAAATTGTTGGTAATCACAAGGGGCCTTACAAACGAACAATGTTGGAAGCGTACTTTCATCATATGCAACAATATGGTGATGCCTTCAATCCTAAAACTAACCCAGATTCAAAATAAATAGCAAAATAGATAAGGGTTTAGAGAGATTTCTAAGACTAAAACCTAAGATCAATCACAACAATGATGAATGTTGCAGATGGATAGATCCCCCAATGAAACCAATCTCTGTTTGATCAAGGACAAGCCTACAACTCCACAGAAACAGTGCAATCTTCTAAGGAAACTAAAGATTTTCAGACTTTGAACATTCATTCACATACCCAATAACTGGCGCAATATAAACAAGCATCCACAGTTGAACTTAGCACAAAATAAAGCCCAGACTAACTTTACACAACAACTTACACTCAACAAATCACTAAAAGTATGGACTAGAGATCGATCAACATCATTAACATTTTACCATTATTACAAAAGAACTGAAAACTAACATCTAACATTGAGAATTGAGAACAAGAAACCATAAACTGTCAAAGATAAATACAAAGTTTTCTAAATCAACAACTCAGTTGCATTACTTCTCCAGTATTACATAACAATTTCAAGTCTCTCCTCTCCTATAGCTACTAACTTCTCTAACTTACCCAATTCTGACCTTTTACAGCCTTTAATCAGCTATTCTAACCCCTAAATCTAACCCCTTTTACAAATGAGAAGGCACTGGCCTTTTATAGAAAATTACATTTTGAATCAATGGCCAAGATTTAATTCATCCAATGGCTGCAATTGTACTTCTAGAAGCATCATACTGTTGCATTTAATTTGAGAGCTCATGGTACATCATCATCCAATTGCATAAAAGCAATTACATCATGGAACAATGAGAAAACAATATTATGCTAGCTTGTCATTAATGAAAATTTTGATTGGATGATGAAATCAGCTTCACATGTCTTCCAGAAACTTCTTCCAGTTGTAGACAGTTTGGGCACGAATTCATATGCAGGCAGACCCCACTTTTAAAATTTGAATTGAACTCTTTTATATTTCCCTTTTGGCACGAATCCATATGCAAGTTCCCCTTTTGATTTATTTAATCCTGAAAAACATATATCATCATTAGTAGCTCACATGTTAAAAATCCAATCCAAATTAAACTCGAATAAAATTTTGGCCTTATAAAAAAACTTACGTTTTTATGGAAACTTTCCATTTTCGGAAATTTTTCATTTTTGGAAATTTTTATTTTTGAATCTTTTTCTCCATCTCAAGAATTTCATTTTGAAACATTTTAAAATTTCCATTTTGGAAAAAACAGAAAATAAAATCATTTGGAAAAAATTTGTTTTGGAAAATTTGAGTTTTGAGGGGAATGAATTTTTGGCAAAATTTTGGGATTTTGAGGGGTAAGGAATTTTCCAAAATGAAAATTTTAAAATTATTTTAACAAATTTTGGGATTTTGAGGGTAAGAGCTTTCCAAAAAGGAAATTTTGGAAAATTTCCATTTCGCAAATTTTTGGTTTTTTGGGGTGTTTTGGAATTTTTCAAAAATGGAAATTTCAGGATTTTGAGGGGGTCATGGAAATTTTGAGATTTTCCATCAGAGACGGAAATTCCGGAATTCCTTGCAAGGTCAAAATCCCCTAAACTCCATAACTTTTTTCTTAGAAGGAATTTTCAAAAAGTTCAAAAAGCAACCCAGCCTAATTTTTCATCCTCTATCCATTGGTGTAAAAAATATTTATATATAACATTGAAAATTCACATCAAAATCCCCATTTTCAAATTCCAAGATAGGCGAATTTCTTCTGAAGCCTCAAAATATTATCCTCATCAAACGTAGTCTAGCCTTAATCCCAAAATAACCTCCCAAGAAGAGAAAAACTAAAATTTGACCAAGCCTAGAGGTAGTGATGCAAAAGAAAAAAGAGGGTCCCCACCTCTAGTGGGACGTGTGTGCGAAAATTGCACAACACCTTTGACAAGTAGGGATTGGATTTTGTGGGACTAATTGACCCTCCATCAAATGGTAAGTCTTATATATTGGTATGCACTAATTATGTAACAAAATGAGTAGAAGTTAAGGTCATGAAGCATTCAAGAGATAACAAGGTTGTAGAGTTTCTTTATGAGGAGATTTTCACAAGATATGGAGTTCCAAGAGAAATAGTGGTTGATCAAGGGCCATAATTCACATGAACTCTTGTTGCAACACTAGTGAATAAGTATAATATAAGGCGCAAAAAGTTTACTCCTTATCACCCCAGGCTAATGGCCAAGTTGAAGTGACAAAAAGAGAGGTTGAAGCCATTCTGACTAAAATGGTCACTATCCATAGGAAGGATTTAGCAAACAGATTACCAGAAGTTGTTTGGGCCTATAGGACAACATGAAAAACAACTATAGGCTTCACCCCATTTGAGTTCTTGTATGGAAAGACAGCTATGATGCCAACTTAATTTGAACATAAAACTTTGTGAATTGTAGTGGATTTAGGGATGGATATCTCTAAAGCATAGAGAAAAAGAATCATGCAACTAAATGCTTTGGATGAAATAAGAAGAGCGGCCATGCATCATACATAAGTAGTGTAGAAATAGAGAATCAAGTGGCATGACAAATTTATCAAGGACAAGAAATTCAAACTGAGAGATTGGGCCTTGCTCTATGATTCATGATTCTAGGACAATGCAAGAAAATTGTAGACAAGGTGGCTAGGACCATACGAAGTTGCTGAGGTCATTCCCAATGGAGTTGTTCAGCTTACCACCATTGACCCTGTTAGGTTTAAATTACTTGTCAATGGTCATTGTCTCATATTATATCATAAGCCAACTTCTAAAGAAAAGTTCCTATAGCAATTCACACAACACTCAGAGCTTCTTGCAGCCAAAGGCGGTGAACCTTGCGTCCCTCCTTTAGCCTAATTGAGGTATGTACTTTTCATAATAAAGACTTTCACTTACGTGGAAGTCTATTTCTTCGTCATCCGCCCATCCACCCATCCATCACCACCTTTCTCTCTCTCCCATCACTTCATTCCACCTTACCTCATTCCACCTCATTTTCATTTATTGCTCAATTCATTTTCCAACAAGGTGAGCGTTACTTTATCCGTGATCTTTGCAGCAAATCTTCCACACTTTCAAGTATGTGCACATTAATTGCCATCTATAATCATCTTTTAAGTACGTCCATTTAATCACTATATGTTAGTATAGGTATTCACATAAATGCCATCATTACCTATCAATCGCCACTCCCATCTCACATGTGTGGACGCATGTCCAAATTTAGGTTGGGGGGAGGGGAACAAAAAAGATGCAAATATTTTGAGCCCAAGTGTCAAATCATATTAGGCTGCATCAGAAATTTTAAAATGAACTGATTTGAAATTCAAGTAAGAGAATGACTTGCATGTGTGATGTGACAATAACTACAACCACCATTTCTTCCTATCATAATTTCCCTTTATCACTCATTTTCATGCCATTATTTCCCTATCGTAATCTTGAGTTGCAAGCAAAAAGGAAAAACAAAAGAAAGGAAATTCATTCAACGTTGGCACTTGAAATTTAGTAGGCATTGTAGGGAAGTGCATTTGATTTTCAGAAGGAGAATTGTAGGAAAAGAAATTGCAGAGCATTTGTTTGATTGCAGACAATGGGAGGTGGGTTAATTCAAAACGAACCCATGGTGCATGATATTTTATTGCAAGATGCACAATGTTTGGCCGAATTTCAAACTGTGGATGGATAGATTACTTTTTGAAGTTGGATGATTTTGATGAAGTCATTTCCCTTGAATTTTCCCAGACATTTTAAGAAGGAAAAGCCACAGTAAAAGGGTTAGAAGTTGTGGAAACATAGGAAAGAATTGCAGAGGTTATAGGGTTACATGCTAATGGTGAGAATTACCTTGTTTCCAGAGGCGCCAAGTTAGCCAGGGCTAAATTCATAGAGCCAAATGACCCCCCATTGAGCATAGACAAGGAAGGCACAAAAATAATGTCTCTTCCCGAGACGTGGAAGCAGATAGTTGTGTATGTCATCAAATACATCACTTATGAGGGTCGCCAGTCAAATTTGCATTCTGTTCACTTCAAGCTTTTGAATCAGATGAGGCATGGGAGGAGGATGAATGTGCCCAATGTGTTGTACAATCTTCTCTCAATCATGGTGAATGAGGCCCTAAAAGGTAGGGATAATTATGTTTCCCACCATTGCTTGACTAAATTGCTAGTTGAAAAATCTATGCGTGATGTTTTTGGAATGACTTGGGAAGAATTTATTAAAGTTGATCAAGATTATTGTCAGGAAGAGTTTGTCAATGTTGAGCATTTTCCACCTAGGGCTATACCTCAATCCCATAGGTCTAGTAGGAGAGTAAGCATGACTAAAGCCATTCCTAGTGCTTCAACCTCTAGTGTTGGCTCTAGCATAAATCCTCCTGCAGTAGAGGAAACAATAGAAATTAGTTCTTCTAAAATAGAGCACTTAAAAAAAGAAAGCTCTTCCTCAAATTTTGATGATGAAGTTCCACTTGAAACCCTCATGAAAACTAGGGAATAATAGAGAGGTAAAAATGAAAAAATGGAAGGCTAAAACACAACCTGTAGAAATAAAATTTCCAAGTTCTAAGAAGAGGAAGGCTGATACTGTTCATCCTGCAGCCAAAGGAAAATGTGAAAGACCTCCCAAGAAATCAAGACCAGTCAGGCTTGTGATTGGTACGCCTCTACAGGAAATCCCTAAACCTGGTGAGACCTCACATGAGGAGCCTAAAGCTCCAATGGAGCAGGGGTATGTTGAAGAAGAAGAAAACATATTTAAGAGAGAAAAAAACATAACACTGGCCGATCTTGCTAGCATTGCAGAAGAATTGGAGGAAAATCAGGACTTCCTGCAGCATGATCATGAAGTCTTGCAACAACAGCCACAATAAGAATAAGAGCCCTTGCAACAAAAGGAAGAAGAAACAAAACCCTTACAACTAGAGATAAATAGACAACCCAATTCCATGCAAATAGTACCATATGAGGAGTAGCCATCGACAAAAAGACTAGTAGGCATTCATAATCCTCCTATATTTACTATACATGCAACAATTTTGAATTTATGGAAAGAGATACAAAGAAGGGAGGAAGAATGGAAAAAAGAAAAATAGAAATTGAAGGAGGAAATTTAAAAGAAGGATGAAGAGATTGAGGAAAAAGATGTAGAAATTGCTACCCAGAAGCAGAGGGTAGATGATATGGTAGCTTTGGCGCCAAAGATTTTGGAATGTAGAGAAGCCCGAAGGGTCTGTGCTCTACTCCTAAAAGAGAAGTATCTCTCTTTTAAGATGTCAAGAATTGCCTTAGGTTTGAATCCTTCTATTGATACCCCTATGGAATTTTTCAATGCTTATAGGATTGCCTCCCTTGAAATGAAGAATTTGCTATGTGAATTTTATTTACATAATTATGTTGTCACAAACAACCATGATTGGAACCCATTGTTGTATGTTGGGGATGTTCAATTGAGATCATTCATGTCTTGGGTACAAAATGAGATTAGTTGGGGACAACATGGTACTTATAAACAATTTGAGTATGATATCCCTTTGCTTGTTAGAGTCAAATCAAGCAACCCAAGGGATATTTATAGAGAATGGCATAGAATGTTGCTCAGACCAAGCTATGGTAATAGGATTATGCCTTAGATTGAAGTAGTTTACATTGAGTATGAGGTAAAAATAACAACAAAGGAGGAAACCATGGGGAGATGTTTATCCCAGAGATGGAATAGTTTGACTGATGAGCTGAAATGAGATGAGCCTCATTCCATCCACAATTATGTTGTAGCACTGAAAAGAATTGAGAGACATATTCATATTGGGAGAACTCAAGGATGATCTTGGCTTCCCCTGACTTTTCAGCCACCCATGCTCATGTGGCTTGTTCCAAATTTCAGATTCTACCAGAATGACATTGTTGTAGAAAGGCAAAGATGGAACAGGTTTGAAAGATTGGGAGGATTCTATTGGGATCCTGACTCACATACTACAACCACTGATGTTGGACAACTCTTAGTTAAAAATTTCATAGCTTTGACCAGGCAGAAGAACAACTCATCCCCTGCTAGAGGACCAACAAGACATTAGGTTGGGGGGAGTGATGAGCCTAGTTTTTGGTCTAGTTTTGGGTAGAATCTACAATCTATTTTCTTAGAGATGTCATGAATTTTAATGCTTAAGTGTTGGTATTGGCATAATGTTTCCCTCAAACCATTGGCATTTGACATTATCCTATCTCTATAAGCTTTAATTATATTTGGCATAATATGTGGGTCATCTATATTTATTTTTCATGTGATTAATGAATGTTTCTTAGAGTGGTTATTGATGTGTAGTTATTATGTTTACTAACCTTGACATGCAGATTTAATACACCAAGTTGAGGAAGACACCGCCAGCCGGGCATGCACCATAATGTCCAACTGAGAAATCGCTCCAAGTCAAAGGCAGTGTTAGCTCTAAAAAATGTAGGCTAAATGCCTCAAGGGATTGCCAAACTCTTGATAAGCTTTAGGGTAATAGACAAGGTCAAAATAATTCAACCTTCTACTCTTTAGGTGCTGCAACCTGGGTGGGTGTACTCTCTAGATAAAATTCAAGTTATCTGGCATAGATTATGCTTAAAACTGGTATAAACATGCAAGAATATGATTACTAAGTTCTACTTGAACAATCCAATTGAACCTCTCTGATTACTATGATTAACTAAAAGGATTTAGTCTTTACTTGAAAGAACCAATCAATCGAACACACAAGTACAAGTGTGCACTGATAAATTGAATACAAATTTGTCATATCAATTTAAACAATCAGAAAGAATCCAACTTGGAGACAACTTAGCAATTCTCTTATTAAATTCAACAGATAACTGATACCATTAATGTGCAGCAACATCAATTGATTTTCATGAATACCTCCATTTTATAACATGCATCATAGCTCTGAATTGACAAATTTACTATTCTGTATCCATACAATTTGCCTACTATATCAAAATACTGGTAACTCATCCTTATTACAAGTTGCAAAATTCCTATATATACACAAGCATTTGAAGAGAATATTGAAATGAGACCTCATGTTGGCCCAGCACAAAATTCGGGCTCCAATCAAACTAGCAAGCAATGGTCATCCAAGCAAATTCATGTCATCCACAGTGTTTTAATTTCTATTATTCACATATCAGCCAACAACATTTGAATCTCTATTTTATTTGCTGACCATTCACCAAGATAGTCATGAAGATATGCTGAAGGCAAAGTGACGTTAATCACTGCTTTAGTCCCTGTCGTGTTCCATTATGTTTCATTGTAGCTCATCCGGGTCGATAAGATGTCATGCAGATCATTTTGAGTTTCACCGAGATACCTTTCCTTACGTTCCTTTCACTCGTTGAGACATAGGGGCATCTCACACCGAATAGTAATCATTTGATTTACTGTCGCTATAGCCTCAAAACATCGGGGAGACCCAATACTGATTACCATATCTCTCACCAAAGGTCCACATATAACTTCATGTCATTGTGACCACCCAATTGTCCTGCCGATAAAACCAACATTGCAATCCATTCGGCAAGACCCACGGCTCCTCGCCAAGACCACACACCAAAACATATAGGTCACACCGAGCTATGTTTCATAATATTCAACTTCACCAAGACCGCAAGGTTTTCTCACTGAAAAAGGTCACTAATCGAGCTATCGGCAAGAGAAAACGATGTCGGAGGGACCTTTTGTAGACTATACATCATTATGCCGAAGGTCCCACATTGTGTTACTTTTTAGTTTGCTAAGACAAAGTCACTCCTATGCCAAAAGCCACTCGAAAGAACCTTATACTCCGTTGGTGAAACATGTGCACATCGCCAAGACCTTCTGCCGTGGAACTCAACATACGCCAAAGGGAACCCAAAGTGAATTTGTCATCGAGACATCATAACTTCAGCAAGACGTCAGACCGAACACCTGACTCCCACTGATAAACCATTCCAAGCACAAGTCAGGGAGACATGTTGAATTCAGTGAGACCCTATCCCGATAGTCGTAACATATGTCGATAGATGTCTCTGCGGTCACTGAAACAACAGAGACATCTTGCTAATAGGCAACAGACATTTCCTAGTAGAAAAACAGATCTGAGAGACCCAAATGCTATCACACCGAAACACCTCAAACAGAAGATATTAGCAGAAAAACATAGTGGGTCGGGGAGACAATGGGAGACCTATGCCGAAATGAACTAGAATGTAAAATATGCATGACCCAATAGATTCAATGGGACAATATGGCAAAAATGGGTGAAATATGCATACGGTAGGACCAAATCTGGAAATTTATGAGTGAAAACATATGTAAAAACATGAAATTTTTATAGTCCCAATAGTGGCTCTGTCTGGGGATGAATGATAGTAAGATCATTGCAAGGATCTAGAATCCTTGGGTGAGCAGACCAGACACAAAATGAGCAAACTAGGTAGAAATGAAATGAAAGGCAATAGAAATGAAGCATGAAGGCATGAATTCAAAATAAATGCAATATGGGGGTGAATGGAAAATAATAGTGGAATGGAAGAGGATGAAAACCTAAAACTATTGTGCATGGAAAATAATTTTAAAAAAGGATACACAAGAGTTGTCCATGCACTGGCAACCCTCAATCCTCTGTGTTCATCAAGAGAAGAAAAGCTTCAAGAATTGCCCATGAACAAGCAATTCCTGATCTTCACCAGCCATGTTCTGTAGATAATATGAGTCTTCACCCTTCTTTCCAACAACAACAAAAGGTCCTAGCCACAAAGCTTCAAATTTACCATGCTTGCCTTTCTCTTGACACCTTGCATTCCACATCAACACCAAATCATTTTCTTCAAATTTTCTATTCTTTTCCTTCTTTTCAAATAGATACTTCATTTGTGCCTGTAACTTCATGTTTTGATTTTGGGGCTCTCTCCTTACTTCATCAAGTTCAGCAAGTTGCTCCATTTTGTCTTCCATGGGTTCAAAAACCTCCAAATCTTCCTGTAAGACAAACTTCTAGACTGGTAACAAATTCTGCAAAGGCATCCTAGCTTTTGCTCCATACACTAATTCAAATGGATATTTTCCAATTACCTTTTTCACAGTGATTCTATCAGCCCACACAACCAATTTTAACTTTGAATCCCAAGCCTTCTTGTTCTGTCCCAACATCCTCTTTATAATCTTCAAGAGACTCTTATTGTTGGACTCTGCCTGACCATTGGCTTGTGGATGATAAGGAGCTGCATAAGAAATAGTAATACCATACTTATCACAAAAGCTTTTTAATTCATCTGATTTGAAGCACATCCCATTGTCTATGATTATCCTCAATGGTGTACCAAATCTGGTGATAATATTGTCCATTAGGAAATTAGTCACTACCTTACTTGTAGCCTGCTTAGTTGGGACTGCCTCCACCCATTTTTTAAAATAATCAGTGGCAACTAGTATCCATCTATGTCCTCCACTTGACTTCTCATGTATCTCTCCAATGAAATCAATTCCCCATTGATGAAAAGGGGCATCATCCTGCAAAGGTTGAAGCGGCAAAGCACCCTTATACTTCAATTTTCCAGAAAACTTTTGGCAAGCCTCACATTTTTTCACATGTGTAAAAGAATCATTAAAAACCTTTGGCCAAAAATACCCAGCCCTGAGAATTTTGTGTGTAGTTGTCTTTGCTCAATAATGACCTCCACAAACTCCTTCATGCATTTCCATCAAAACATGCTGAAATGTCCTTATTTTCCAAATGAACTGCATCCATAAAGACATACTGACGTGCAACTTGAAGTTCCTTGTTGTCATCATCCAAACAACATCATATGTCTGCACCCCATTTTTCAGAAAATGAGCAATATGAAAATCGAGACTTATTCTTTGATAGCCTTTTTGATAGATATAAAAGCATCTAAAGCTTCAGCAATCCAGTCCATTATTTGTCCTTTCTTCAACATTTTTGATATGGGCTTAATGATCTCAGCAAAATTAGAGACAAATCTTCAGACAAAATTAATTTGTCCAAAGAAAGATTGTATAGCCTTGACAATTTTGGGAATAGGAATCTTATCAATAGCTTCAACCCTTTTAGGATCTATTCTAATTCCCTCTTTTGAAACAATATGCCCCAAGAGCTTACCCTCTATGACTGCAAAATTACACTTATTTGGATTTAAACTAATACCATATTCAAGAGCTTTGATAAATACCTTCTCAAGATGCTGCACATGATCTTCAACCTTCTTCGAATAAGAAGTCAAGTCATCTTGGTACACCACCATGATAATATTAATCAAATCAGAAAATGCAACATCCATGGCTCTTTGGAAAGTCACTCTAACATTGGTGAGACCAAATGACATTCTTATGTATACATATGTTCCCCAAGGAGTTGTAAATGTTGTCTTGTATTGCTCAGATTCATTGACTTTAACCTGATTGTATCTAGAGAACCCATCCATCATGGACAATAGCTCGCAACCTATCACCTTGTGTAATATTGCTTCCATGTTGGGTAGAGGATAATTATCCTTAAGCGATGCCATGTTCAGATTTCTAAAGTCCACACATAATCTGATGTCACCATTCTTCTTTCTCACAGGAACCAGATTTGAAACCCACGTTGAATGTTTGATTGGCTTAATAATTCCTCCATCCCTGAGCTTTGTCAATTCCTCTTGCATTTTAGTTTCCAGCATTAGATTTATGGGTCTTTGCTTTTGTCTAAAAGGCTTGGTGTCTGGCTTCAGTGGTATTTCATGTTGAAACAAATCTTCCCTGTACGCTTTGAGATCCTGATAAGACCAAGCAAAAACATGCTTGTATTTTCTCAGCAACTCTATCAGCATTCTTCTAATTGTAGGGCTGATCTTTTTTCCAATGTATACCTTTCTTGGTGCTATCTCAGCCCCCAAGTTGACTTCTTTAATATATTCTCTCCTGACTGGCATTTGTTTCATTAGAGATCTATCATTTCCATCATACAGCCTCTCCAATGCCACCAGACCCTTGGGAAATTTATTTGTTTTGAGCTGCAATATTTCCTTTCCAAACACAGTTTTCTTTCCATCCACTTCTTCAACAAAAGCATTGAAATCAAATTCATGGGCCTCATACTGATCTATACAATTGAGGAATTTCAAAAGGTCAGTATCATCATTGAAAACTTGCTAGCTATAAACGTTATCAGGAATAGCAGGCCTTGTTTTGAATTCAATCTGTGACACCTCAGTCAGTGTAATATCATCTCTTTTGAGTTCCACATTTGCTAAGAAATCAACCATTATGTTCTTTGATCTATCAATCCACTTGATTGAAAATGCATCAAACAATTCAATGGTGCCACATGTAGCATGCAACATTCCTATATTGTTTTAATCTTTTGTGCTTTGCTGCATATTTTGATTTAATATGTGAAACAACCAACTCAGAATCACCAAAGACAATTAGCAACTTAATCTTGTGTTTCACATCTATGTTCAAACCTGTCAATAAAGCTTCATATTTTGCCACATTGTTTGTACATTCAAATGCCAACAAGAATGAATATTTAAAAGTAGTACCTTCAAGGGAAACAAAAATAATCCCAGTGCCATTACCTTCTTGACTGCAGGCTCTATCAAAGTACATCTTCCATACGCCATTACAATTATGTGTAGCATGTTTTTCAATGGGATCACTATTTGTTAATTCTGGCTAGGCTGGTCCAATTTTAAAATTCCCAAGATCAATATCACAAAAACAATTAATTTGATCTTGTGGCACACATTCAACAAGCTGACTCATTCTTGGCTCCCTGTATAACTTCACATCTTGACCATTCACTAGAAGAGTAGCATAAGACAAATCAAATTGAACATTTCCACCAATAGCAGTTGTCCACTATCTTGATAAAAGCATACCAAATTGGGGAGGAGTATCAATCACTGTGATATCTATATTATAATTCACATGTGGAAAAGTAGCCAGCTTGACTTCAACTCCTCTCATAATGCCTACCACAGGTACAGGTCTGTTATCCATTGCATAGCACTTCCCTTCATATGTATCAACACACAAGCCCAACTGCTTCATAACACCTACTGGCATGATATTTATAGCGGCACCAGAATCTATCATGCAGTTCCTCAGGAATTTATTATTTATAAGCAATGTGGTGAAGAATGGATCCACTTGTGGGGAGGTTGTTAAAACATGACCCGGGCAGACTTCTAAATTATTTATCTTTTCTGGCCTATTGACTTCTTCAGAATTCATATGTTTTTCATTTCCATTTGTAATCAATTGAACAACATTATCTCTGTACTCCTTAATTTTCATCAATTCAAGTAATGGAACAGATATTTTTACCTGGGATAATGCCTGTGTGAAGTCAAAAGAGGAGCACTCCATCTTAATAGTCTTCTTCAGTTCTGGTGCTTCTCCTTTGTTCTCTTCTTTTTCTTTTTTACTAGGCTGATCAGACTTTTGCATTTTCTTGTGTAATTCTGCAACTTTCTGCTCTTGGACAGGCTTCTTTTCAATTTTATTATGCTGCTTGTTCTCTGGCTTTTTTACAGTTTCTTGTGTTGCCTTCTTATCTTTTACAAAAATTCCCCCAGGAACTCCATCTAACTCATTCACTTTTCTGTTTCTCAACCAATATTTACTCCTTGCATCCTCAAGTACTGCAACAGTTATTTTCTCCATTTCATCATTAGTGAGTCTCCTTACATTGCACTGAATAGGCGTTTCAACAAGTTGTGGCTCTGTGTAGTCTTCATCAGAATGACAAAAGATCTATTGTTCAGCCATATGGACATTATACTTCTGATTTGAAACATCATACTCATAGCCTTCATCCTCTAAAGATGAATATCCTTCCTTAGCATGGTAAAAAGTATCTGAAGTCAAGTAAATTTTGTGATCTTTTCCATTATCCTTCATTAAAATTCCCTCTTCTTGCATCTTCTGGGCTACCACACAATAATTTGGGGAATGTAGCTGATTACAAACTTCACAAAAGTAATTATTACTTACCATGTAAGTTCCCTTTTTGTTCAATGGATCAGGAGTCTCTTTATTTCTTGGCTTGGCTGTTACAAGTTTCCCATCTTTCCAGTCTGTATTATAAGGCATATCATGCAACCTTGGCCTTTCATTTTTGTTCTCATTTTTGTATATATTCTCATTTGTACTGATAATTATTTTGTTGAGGAAGCCTCGGGCTGTCTCTTTTATTAGTCACACCAGCAGCCTTCCTGTTATTTTCAATTGTCAATGTAATTTTCTGTGCTTCAGCCAAATCTCTTGGGGATCTACTTCTCAGCTCATACCCTATCTTAGGATCAAATGCACTTAAATAAATACTCAATGCAGCAGAGTTTGGCAATCTTGATCTAGGAGGTACTTTAGTATGCAACTTGTTGAATTTTTGGTTGAAATCATAAATTGAATCATTCTACTTTTTCTGAATCCTCACCAGTTCATGAATAGCTACATTTGGAGCATTTTGATTCCCATATTTCTCTAAGAATTTGTCTTGAAATGCTTGGAGAGAATTAATTGAATATGTTGGCAAGCTATTAAACCAATCCCTAGCGTCTTCAATAAGTGACATCATAAACAACCTCATGTGCAAATCTTCATGTGGCACACCTATGTCTTGAATGGACATATTGAAATTCCTTAGATGTTCTTCAGCAGTGACTGCATTGCTCCCTGCAAACTTCAGAATCATACCTCTCTAGCTGATATCCATAGGGTAAGGGCATAGATTGAAACCTATCAAATCAAACTGCCTGATCATTGTCGCATATTGGTGAGGGGGAGGGATAGGTGGATATTGATACTGATGCATAGGATTATTGTATTGTGCATTATACTGAGGGGTGTGATGCTGACCAGGAGGTGGATGCACACTTGTATGATGTGTGGGAATATGAGGCGGTTGATTTGGCTACCTGTTGTGATTGTGAGGAGCATTTTGTTGATTGGAAGGCCCTACACCATGATCACCCTACTTGTGAGGTGGGACATATTTTGAGCCATCGGCTATCTTATTAGCAATTTTGGATTTCTACAATTTAGCTTCTAGCTCCCTTATTTTCTTCTCTTTCAGTTCCAACAGTGCTTTTTCTTCATCAGAAATCGAGAGCTCATGGTTTCTTTTAGGAGTTTCGTGATTACCCTCCATCCTCTGATCATATTCATGTTGAATTCTGATCTGTTCTACCTCTTGTTCAGCTCTGAACTTAGCTCACTTCTGAGTTTCAAACTCAGCCATTTGCTGAGGATTGAGAGGAGGGAAAGGATTTCTCTGATCATCAAGAGTACAAAGTTTTGCGCTTGAGTCATCTCTCCATGTATCATAGCAATTATCTATTTCATAATGTGCTCTTGGTGCTTTACCTTTGTTTTTTATGCACATGTCCTCATTGATCCTCTTTCCTTTATCAGCTTTGTCATCTTTGTGTGTCCACTTACTACTGCCAGCAGGGGCTCCCGTATGACCTCCCTTGTACTGAGATCTTCTTCCATTCATGATGAACAACTGCAAAATTTCTATCAGAGTCGCCACTCACTTTTATCAAAAATGAGAAAAATACTTGATGTATTTAATTCCCAGTGGAGTCTATAGAATATTTCTTACTCCATGATTAATACTTTGATTCTGATTGTTCTCCAGCAGAGTTGCCAATTTGTTAGCTCTCAAAAGCGTAGGCTGAATGCCTCAAGGGATTGCTAAACTCTTGATACGCTTTAGGGTAACATACAAGGTCAAAATAATTCAACCTTCTACTCTTTAGGTGTTGCAACCTGGGTGAGTGTACCTCTCTTGAACAATGCAAGCTTAACTTATGATTATTCTCTTTCAGCAATTTGTCCACAATGGCAATGTGAAGTGAACAAATGAAATCCAACTTGAAAACAATAACAATATTCTAATCTAAATCCTAAAATGAATTCTTGACTAATAGATGCCAAGAAAACTAAATAAGTTCAAATAATGAAGTGTAGAGACTAGTGCCTTGATGGGTATACAGAGTCAAATGAGATGAAGATGAGCAACATTCTCTAGATAAAATTCAAGTTATCTGGCATAGATTATGCTTACAACTGGTATAAACATGCAAGAATATGATTACTAAGTTCTATTTAAATAATCCAATTGAACCTCTCTGATTACTGTGATTAAGTAAAAGGATTTTGTCTTTATTTGAAAGAACCAATCAATCGATCACACAAGTACAGCAAGTGTGCACTAATAAATTGAATACAAACTTGTCATATCAATTTAAACATTCAGAAAGAATCCAACTTGGAGACAACTTAGCAATTCTCTTATTAAATTCAACAGATAACTAATACCATACATGCGTAGCAACATCAATTGATATTCATAAATACCTCCATTTTATAACATGCATCATAGCCTCTGAATTGACAAATTTACTATTTTGTATCCATACAATTTGCCTAATGTATCAAAATACTGGTAACTCATTCTTGTGAACCCCAAGTATAGGTACCTGCAAAACAACATGATTAAACAAGTTAAACAAGGAAATGCAAGCCTAAACATGGATTCCCCATGGAATCCATTTACAATTCAAACTAGGAATGAAAATATAAAAAAACACAATAAAATGGTAAACCAAAGATGAAATCCTAATTTAAATAGCAAACACTTGTTCCCATCGGGGAATTGGTGCCAATTTGATGTGGAAATTTGGCCCTTTCCCAATCCCTAAGATGCAAGCTTCAAATGTTGAAGAGATCGATCCACTTTTGATGATGAATTGAGAACTCCAAGCCAAATATGCAATAACCTAGCTATGATTCAATGATAATGGTGAGGCTCAAGAGATATTTGAGCATGGTAACTTTTCTTGGATTGTGGATGATAAAATGAGGAGAGAAGCTCTTCATTTATAGGATTTCAAGCTGGATGAAAGTCCAAATTTGAGCAATGTGGGACTAACTTTCTTCCAATGATATGGTGCCACTTGTCAAGCTATGAATGGATGATGGTTGTGCAAGATTTGGGGTTTGTGCCAATAAATGCCAATATTTGAAATTCAAATTTGTTGAAATGACATGTAAGAGGGAAGGGAAAATGCAATAAATGCCACTTGGCTCAAGGAAAAGGACATGTAAGAGATCTTAAATGTCTTGTTGGAAGGACTTATTCCCATTTGGATTTTGAATTCAAATTAGGGGAATATTCCAAAAGATGCCATGTGAGGGAAAATAGGAATTTAATAAATGAATTAAATCTCTTTTCATGTGCAACTTGCATTATCTAGAGGATGTGACATGAGATTTGATTAAATTAATCAAGGTTTGATTAATTTAACAGGAGATTAGATGATGTGACTTATTTGACTTAGATTTATTGATTTATTTAAATAAGATAAGAGAGGAATATGATAAGAGGCTAATTAAATAAAGATTTTGATTTATTTAATTAAAAGGGATGGTGTTAGATTAAATCAAATAAGGTTTTAATTTATTTAATTTAATAGATAGACTTTAGAGATTTAATTAAATAAATTGATTATTTAATTAAATAGGGATAATTAGATCAGATCGATTGACTTAATTAACAAGAGAAAATGACTTAATTAGATAAAATAATTTATTTAATTAAGAGATGAGTATTGATGAATTTAATCAAATAAGAGAATTTGATTAAACGGTTAGACCTAGGGATGATTTAGGAAGAAACGATGTTAGCGAGTCAGGATCAGATGCACAATGTCAATCAGTATATTTTTGATGTCTATAGTCCTTATTACAAGTTGTAAAATGCCTATATATACAAAAGCATTTGAAGAAAATATTAAAATGAGACCTCATGTTGGCCCAGCAAAAAATTTGGGCTCCAATCGAACTGGCAAGCAACGGTCATCCGAGCAAATTCATGTCGGCCATTGTGTTTGTATTTTTGTTATTCACATGTCAGCCAACAACATTTGAATCTCTATTTTATTCATTGACCATTCTCCAAGATAGTCATGAAGATATTTCAAAGGAAAAATGACATTAATCATTGCTTTAGTCCCTGCCGTGTTCCATTGCATTTCGCTGTAGCTCATCTGGGTCAGTAAGATGTCACGCAGATCATTTTGAGTTTCACTGAGATACCTTTCCTTACGTGCCTTGCACTCGTTGAGACATAGTGGCATCTCATGTCGAATAGTACTCATTTGATTTACTGTCGCTATAGCCTCAAAACATCGGGGAGACCCAATACTGATTACCATATCTCTCATCGAAGGTCCACATATAACTTCATGTCATTGTGACCACCCAATTGTCCTACTGATAAAACCAACACTACACTCCATTCGGCAAGACCCAAGGCTCCTCACCAAGACCACACACTAAAACACATAGGTCACACTAAGCTATCTTTTATAATATTCAACTTCGCCAAGATCTCAAGGTTTTCTCACCAAAAAGGTCACTAATCGAGCTATCAACAACACAAAACGATGTCGGGGGGACCTTTGTAGACTATACATCATTATGCCAAAGGTCCCACATTGTGTTACTTTTTAGTTCGCCAAGACAAAGCCACTCCTACATCAAAATCCACTCAAAAGAACCTTATACTCCATCGGTGAAACATGCGCACATTGCCAAGACCTTCTGCCGCAGAACTCAACATACACCGAAGGGAACCCAAAGTGCATCTGTCGCCGAGACATCATAACTTCGGCAAGATGTTAGACCGAACACCTGACTCCCACCGATAAACCATTCCAAGCACAAGTCAGGGAGACACATTGAATTCGGTGAGACCCTATCCCGATAGTCGTAACATATGCCGATAGATGTCTCCGCAATCGCTGAAACAACATAAACGTCTTGCTGATAGGCAATAGATGTTTGCTAGTAGAAAAATGGATCAGAGAGACCCAAATGCTGTCACACCGAAACACCTAAAACAAAAGATATTAGCGAAAAAACATAGTGGGTCAGGCAGACAATGGGAGACCTATGCCGAAATGAACCAAAATGTAAAATATGCATGACCCAATAGATTCAATGGGACAATATGGCAAAAATGGGTGAAATATGCATACGGTAGGACCAAATCTAGAAATTCATGAGTGAAAACATATGTAAAAACATTAGATTTTTACAGTCCCAACAGGTAGTTGGCAACAAAGATTCTTCATGCAACTAAACGTTATTAGTTTGCAGTGGACCTTAATGATCGAGCATGCATGGGTGTTACTATTGTGCTAGATCTATGCTTGACTTACATGTCTGACCCGATTCCATGCATGTGTAACCACCATCGCTCCACTTTCCCTTGTTTTCCCTAAATGGCATCCTCCTATTCGTGGAGCTAACTGCCTTGTTTAGTTGTAGTATAAATAATAATTTGATGCTCCTTTAGGAGGTTGCGTGATTTGACATTGTACTCTCATTCTCCAGTTTTAGTAATATAGATACATTACTCTTTGTATGCATGATTTATAGTGAATAAAATAAAGTTCTGAGTTTGAGCATCTGAGTTCTTGTTAGTTTAGAGGATACTTATCCAAGGGATCCCACTTGGTGAGTAATCCATCTTCTTAGTTTAATATTAGTTTAGTGTTACTTGTTTGTTGGTACTTAGTTAGAAATTTGGCATTGACTATTCGTACAACCACTAGAATTTCATTCAGTGACTGTTCCTCTAGCCAAAGCAGACAAAGTATTCTCATATTTGATGCATAGATTTTCATTATTGCTTTGCATTTTAGCTTAAGCATAGTTGTTGGTTGATGTTCAAAATTTTCTTTATTTCCTTTCAAGAAATTTACTTTTAGTATTGTGTTTCTTAGTTTTAGAATTCAATGACTACTTGAGCCCCTAGTGCACATACAGTGCTGACTCATTTCAAATTCACATCCCTTGGTTGACAAGTTAAATGTACCTTCATGATGATTGAATGGCTATTCAGGTTAAATTTCCAGTCTCTGAATCATGGTTGTAAAGGCCTAGTTATGAAATCATTGTAGGATGCGAACAATGTAGAACTTGGGATCAAGGCCTATGAGATTCGGTGAGAGGTATTGGTCAAGACATATGATCAGTTTGACTACATCCTATGTGCATTGATAGAAGGAGTGATGATCCATGATTGTAGGGGTCATGGTTTCCTAGTTGGTTGGGGTGAAATGTTGGGGTCGATGATTCAACACGGGACAATGTACACATGGGGACCATGTCTGTTGGCCATGTTATATTTCTAGCTACATGGTATTACTTATAGAGAGGGGCATAGCTTGAGATGTGATGTCTGTGATGTGACCTTGATTAAAATTATGGCATGGGAGCACATAGTAGTGTTTTGGCCACTAGTGGTGTGGCAAGCAGTGAGAACAACACCATACTCATATTTACAACAAGGTGCCTTGAGTCAGACACACATTGGGTATGTAGGCTACTGGAGACATGGCATTTACACCTTGGTTAGCTTCATTTGGAGACCATATAGGGAATTTCCATTATGGTTAGATGAGGATGACCACCTTCCTTGGTGCAGGAAACCTAGATATCTGATTGGGCATATAATTCAGATCCAACACATTGTAGAGATGTATCTACTAGAGAGGGTCCACTAGTAGTTCAGGGAGAGAGAGGGAGTTTCCATGAGTAGAGTAGAGTATGGGCGGTCATCTCAGTAGGTGCATCCCTAAGGCCCACAAATTGTAGTGACAATGGCCAAGCAGGAGATAGATGCTTTGTAGGCCTTGGATTGGGAGTGGTAGGGAGGAGATGCAGATGCAGGAACCAAACTAGAGTATGATGACTGGTGGTAGATTCATAAGCCTATTTTACTGATAGATCCACAATAGCTAGCACCCGTAGAGCACAAAGTGAGGGGTGTGAGAGGTCAACGAGGAGGCAGAGGAGATGAATGATGAGGAGGAAGAGGAGGGTGAGGGTGTGATGGGGGTGATGGAGGAGGGGGATGAGGAGGAGGGGACAGGCAGCCAAGGAGGAGGGACAAAGGGTGACAGGAGGGTAGGCAACTACCACCCATTCGAGAGGAGGTAGAGATGGAGGAGGATCCTCCAGAGGTTAGGGCTATGATAGAGGTATTGGTATAGGATGGGGAGCAACATGTAGAGGTTCCTATAGTTGAGGTGGCATAGTCGGAGGCTATGGAGGTTGAGGGAGGTGGGGATGGATGACATGTAGGAGGAGAGGAGGAGATAGTTATGGACAAGGTAGAGCTGATCCTTCATGAGGGGATCATCATGGGTGAGTAGGAGGTGCCAGAGGAGGTGGTGACTGGGGAGGGAGAGGGGTTAGCAAAGCAGAGGATAGCCACTCTATAGGTTCGGGTGTAGGCTCTAGAGGCACAGTTGAGGATGGTGACTATAGATAGGGATGACCTTAAGGCTAAGAGGGATGCATTCTTGGTGGAGAGAGACCTGGTAGTGATTAGTCGATATTAGACTAACCAGCGGATGATCGAGTTCATAGCCACATGTAGCGGGTCAATGGTTGAGGTTTCCTAAGAGTATGCTATGGAAAGTAGGGCTAGCCAGTATTACCGGGATCTATATGAGAGACTAGTACTACCCGAGAGGAGAAAGCCCACATTTTTAGAGATAGGTAGTGGTTCATGGAGCAAAGGGCATAGTAGGACACATAGTCAGTGGTCACAAAGTAGGTCCAAGGGTGAGACTTTAGATTCCAAATGAGCCACTCCCTATGACAAGCCTCCTACTATAGAGCACAGGGCTAGAGATGCACCACACAGAGACGATTCCCCAAGGATAGGTGATCAGGACAGTTTGAGGTAGAGTCCCTTATTTGTTATGTATTAGAAACTGATGTTTTTATTATCGAGCCTACAAGCTCCACTTTCATTGGACACATCTTGACATTTTTCTATGATGCATTATTTTGAGCGATATATATATGATATGATTTTGGCGGCAGTTGATGATATGCATTATGATGTGTTTATGGGTTTATTATGACATTATTTGATGGATGATTGTATGTTTATTTATGCAATATGATGGATGATTATGCATGTGATTATGATGTGTGATGATGCATTCTATATGATTATGCAATGGTTTTGATGTGGTTTATGGTTATGTGCCTATGACTATGTGTTAAATGTTTATGCTTTTATTGCAGGCAATGTGGATGACCTAATGTTTACTAAATGGAGTATGAGATGATGATGATGTATATGAGTATGTGATTAGTTTTGTTTAATGTATTTATGGTTATGGATATTTTGGATATGTTATGTTTGAATGATAAATGGAAATGTATTAATGAAAAATGTAATGTATTAATGTAATGTAATGTTTATATGATAATGCAAAATGTTTGATAGAAAAATATGTGATACTTAATGTAATATGAATCTATATGATATGTAATGTGATGATATGCACAATGCAATGTTATATGAAATGCAATGTAAATGGGTTTTAATGTAACATGTTATGGAATGAAATACTATGTGATATGGGATGTAATGTTGTAATGAAAGGTATAATGCAAATGACATTAATATGATGATGAAATATGAATGTTGTATGGGTGTAGTTTCTGACCTAATATGAAACTGATGTTTATGATGATGGTGTTTTCTATGATGCAATCTAACATGATTATGGATGTAATATGTTTTTGTGTGTCATAGGACTCTGTCAACATGCGTACAGAAGAAATGTTAGTGTGGAGAAGGAGGGGGTGAATGTTAGTATGGAAAAGATAAAGGAGATGGAGATATAAGGTTAGATAGAGAATGATAAGGAATCCAACTTTCATGCTTACATTTTTATTTTTATCATCATTGGGCATCAAAAATGTCACAAATGGTCCATAAAAACCATGGTATGACATAGACCAAGGTGTGCAAGGTGACCATTTGGGAGAGACAACTAGTCAAAAAGCTAAGGAATGCCCTATCTCATACTAAGAACCCAATTGTCCCAGTCTTTTTTCCAAGACAAACCACAAATAGCAAACAAAGAAAAGACATCATGATCCATCAATGTCCCTCTAAATCCATTTATAGGACATCCTTGAGGAGACTAGTAACATGACCCTAAACCAATTGAAAAGATAAGAAAAATCCATATCAACAAATTGTTTGCCAAGTGTTTTCTAGTTATAATGATGAGATTGTTTGATTGATTGATTAGGTTGACCAAGATGACCGAGTTGATTGACAAGTTGACAAGGATTGATTGATAAGTTGACAAGGGTTGGAAAATTGATTTGATCAATAGGTTGACAAAGATTGATTGACAAGTTGAAAAAAGTTGACCAATTGATTTGATTGATTTGTATCTAGTTTTAGGAAGGACACATCCTTATTAAGGAAAGATTGATTGACTGAGATGACAAGATTGTTTGATTTGATAAAGATTGATTGATTGATAATGATAATGCCTAGTTTTAGGAAGGATACATCCTGATTAAGGAAAGATTGATTGACCAAGATGATGAGATTGATTTTGACAAAGATTGATGAATATGACCAAGCAATGTGACAATAACTAACTATAGGAAAGACACATCCTATTTAAGGAAAATGACACATTTGATAACATTGACCAAATGACAAGTGTTGACAAGGCACCTATGTGATAGATTTTAGGTGTATCAAATGTAAAAACAATAAATCCAACACACCAATGAAACTTTAAATCAAAGCATAAAATAAATAAAAGAAAAGCAAACTCCATTTATGCTTCAAAGATGTTCCATTGTCCTCTATCTCCAGTGCTTTTTTCGATTCCAACTTGCTCTCAGATCTTGGGCTAGGCTCAACAAACGGTTTTCCTAGAGAACGAGATTGAATATGAATGCATGTAATGCTATGCTAAGATATGATTATGCTGATACTAAACATGATTGATAAAGTGAAAGATTACAAGATTATGAAAGCCAAAGATGATAAAAACAATGCTAGAATGATAGAATGCTAGTGTAGATGTCTAAATTTGGACACTTAATTTATCCAAATTCATCCCCTTTCATCTTATTTTCGTTAATTAAGTAATACTGTTATTATTTAATTAATAGCTTTAATTCTGCCAAACTCCTAAGGTATTTAATCAATAATACCTTATCTCTTTAATCCTCATTCCATCAATTGAATTAAATAAATATTCCATTTATTTAATTCCCTTTATGTCACATCCTCCATCATTTTTATCTTATCTTAATCCTTCTTCTAATCCCATCATTAAGGTGTGCACATGCCTAATCCTTGATTAGGAGGTGTCACATCCTCCAACTTTTGCAAGTTGGCCTCTAATCTCTCTTAGCCACCTAACCACCCTCTAATCCCTCACTAACTAGCCTAATCAACCTCTCAAGGAATTTTTAATTCCTTTTATCCTTCCAAGGAATATTAAATTCCTTTTCTCTTCCCCATGTGATCTTTGACTTGTCACATCAAGTCACATGTGAGATCTAACCTCTTCTAATCTTCATTAATTAATCTAATCAAGTACTTGCACAATCCTAATCACCCCCTTTAGTCAACTCTCCCCATCCCCCAAGGAATTTTTAATTCCTTTTTATTCATCCTAGGCTCCTCTCTTCCCCATGTGAATTTTTAATTCACCTTTTAATTCTCCAATGCACCCTTTAGAATTTAAAATTCTTTCCCATCTCCCCATGAGAATATTTGAGGAATTTTTAATTCCTCACATGTCCTCTCACCCACATGGGGACAAGTACCTCCTTTATGAGGAGATCTTGTCCAATCCCAAGGTACTTTGTACCCCCTCCATGTCATGTCCTTTTCCTTCCACCTCATGTCCACTTCACCTTTTAGGGCTTTCTCACATGCCACATGTCAAGATGTGAGGGCTTGTGAGTTCTCAACTCACCTTAGCCCTACATCTTGATATTTGGTGGATCAATCTCAACCGTCCATTTCCCCTAGGATTTCCCAAAAATCCTATAAATCCCCCCCTCTTTTCTCTCATTTAGGAGAGATCATTTGTGCTAGCCAAACTCTTGCAGTTTTGTTTCTCAACCAACACTTAGTCATTTTCACATTTTCATCCACTTGCATCCATCTTCACATCCTTATCTAGCTTGCATCTTGCCATCCAAGGAGAATACACATCCAAGATCGAAGGGCCAACCAAAGGATCGACTCAACGCAAGGTATAAAGTTCTATTTCGTGGCTTTGTCTTGTTTTGTTTCCAACTTAGGCTAATCTCGAAGTGTAGGTTGTTTTAAGTTGTTTATTTACGCTCTTTAACTTGTTGCTTTATTTCTAACCACCTATTTCGACCTATCACAGCTAGAATGCAATTAAATTCTAATGTGCGTGTGTTGTGTGTAACCAATGCTTGGATTTGCAAGGATATTTATAGAGTTTTCAAAAGATTCTGATTGGCTAATATGATCAATGGATATGAAAATTCCTGGTAGATCGAATAGTCGAAGATGGATACGACTAGAGAGAAAAATAGAAGAAAACAAAACACAAGCTCTGTTTCCTTTTTCGAAGAAGAGATAAGATGAGATGATAAAGATGAATTGTAAAATCATCTTTTTGTGAGATTTTGGAAAGATTTTGAAGATAAATAATGAATTTATCAAATTCATTATTCATTTATTGGTGACATGGAATATTTTTCCTAAAATAGAATATTTACTCAAGATTTGAAGAATAATGGAGGATTTCATAATTAAATAAAATATTTAATTAATTAGAAGAAATATTTTAATAAGAGAAAGGAAATATTAAATTTAATTAAATCAAAAGACTTAATTAAATTCAAAAGGTGATAATTAATTAAAATAAATAAATGGTATTTATTTAATTAATCAAGTAGACATATGGATGTGAAATAATTAAATAAAATTGTTTTATTTAATCATGAAAGAAGAATAAATTGAATGAACAATATAATTAAATTAATTAAATTTAATCATATGTAGAGGACTTTAGAGAAATTAATTAAATAATAAATATTTAATTAAATGTCAGGATTTAGATATGACCAATTTTATGCATATACATTTTTCCCCTCTTTGAAGTAATGTGTGAAACACATTGCTTCAAAGAAAATATTCCTACTTTTGAAATTTTGTTGTGTTTGATTTTGCCTCTAATAAAAAAATTTAATTGATATGCCCCTGATTAATGTGCCTGATATTGATGATGCCCCTCGAGAGATAAATCACTGATGATGAAAAAAATGTTGATGATAAAATTCAGATAATGAGAGGGATGCAGTGATTTAGCTCCTAATAATTGATTAAAAGCTACCCTAGATTGAAAATAACAAAATGCCACCAAAAACTCACCTTGTTTGACCCTTAAAAGGTAAAAGGGTAAAAAAAAGACAAGTCATTTTCACCTTTGACTTTACTGATTATGTGCTCTGACGGTGACTTGGCGAGATGGAGATACCTTATCATAGGCATAGATTCGAGCGGGCCCACCGATACCAGAGACCAGCCACATATGGACCACTGGTGAGTCGATTCAACCCCTTTTACTTTTGAATTTTTTTGTTTTTAGTTGATTTTGAATTTTTTTCACAGATTTGAGATTTTAGCAGGCCGTTTTAGTACTTTTAGGGAATAGAATAGCGCATTCACGATTTCTTGTAGCGCATCTAGGGCTTAAAGTAGTGCTTTTAGGATTTCCACAGATTAGCGCATGCGATAGGTGAAATAGCGCTTATAGGGTGTTGATAGAAATTTTGGTACATTAGCGCATTTAGGACACAAAATGGCGCTTATAGGGTTTTCGTGCATAGAGTAGATGAAATGGCACATTTGATGAGAGATTTAGTGCATATATGATTTGATTTAGTGCTTTCAAGGCACAAAATGGCACATTTTGGGTTTTAGCGCATTCAGGGGAAACTTTAGTGCATTTAGGGTTTTAGCACTTTTAGGCCATAGAGTAGCACATCCAAGAAAATTAGACAGAATGTTGTAGGATGAAAATGATGATGTATGATTGCTTCTTTGGTCAATAGATAGATAACTTGTCTTTGTCATCATGTTGAAATGGATGAAAATGATAGAAATGATTGTTTGCTTTACAATTTACTGATAACTTTTCCTTTTTAGAAAACAAAGAGTAGATGAATGATATGACTTCTGATAAATTTATTTTATATGATAGAAAACAAATAGTAGATGATGTGATTAAAACATATTTTCATTCATGATTGAAGTACAAATAGGATGATGATTTGATTGTTAATAAATTTCCTTTCTTGAAAAAGAAAAATAAATAGGAAATGATGATAGAATAGATTGATTTGCTATTGAGATAGAATGATTTTGCATTGATTTCATGATGTGAGTCTCTTAGATAGAACACTTGATATGGTTCACATGATATGATGCACTTGATAGGAGTCTGATATGTGTCACTGATATGAATTTGTTTTATATGGGTCATTCAATATGGCTCATTCGATATGGGTCATTGATATGGATGATGTGAAGTAGATAGATTGTTTTGATATAAGTTGATGATATGAGTCTGATTGATTGTCCTTGTGTTGACCAAAAATAGGAGGTTTTCAAAAACCTCTAGATTAGAGAGTGCTTCCCTGTAGGTTGGGATCAGATACGAGATCTCACACCTACAAATGTGCAGTTGATAGTTGGATGTGGGTTATTCACACTATTGTCGATGCCTCCTATTTAGGTCAACAGGGGACTGTTGACCACACTAGCCGAGAGATGGCATTCTGAGCACAATACTTTTCATTTTCCAATAGGTGAGATGATGGTGACCCTAGAGGATGTATGCAAGATTTTGGGGATCCTAGTGTATGTGCCCTTGTGTTCTATGATCACAAGGAGTTAGGGGGTATAGAGGCACTGAGGAGAGTATATGGTGATGTGCATATAGCAGGGTATTGGTGCCATGGGAAGACTTTAGGGGATATCAAGCCTTACCTGCAGTGTTAGGTGGATTTATTGGAGGCTTCCTTTGTCCGGACTGCTGGTCAAAGGGGCTATTAGTTGGGTGGGGGAGGATCATTGAGTAGATGATGGTTCAGCCATGGAGATATGCCTGGGGGAGCTACATGCTAGCTCATTTATATCATGACTTACATTAGGTGGTTTATAGAGGATCATCAAGTTTATCATGTGGTGTTACCCTGTTCCAAATCTGGGCATGGGAGCATATTGTTGTGATGAGGCCACTGTGTCTGAGAGTGAGGCCACCAAGTAGGTCGTATGTATATGCATATTCTATTTCACTTCTTCAGCCCAAGCTGGGCAAGTTGGAGTACTAGAGATGAACCTTGTATGATATAGATTCAGTGATATGGAGGCCCTACACAAATTGTGAGGCATGGGATATCGACCAATTGGAGATGTCATTTGCATGTATACCCCATTTTTTGATAGGTCATACTCCATTCATCATAGAGAGTTTTTTGGCCTTGCGAGTATAGAGGAAGTTTGGATTCGCATAGGGGATGTCGCAGGGTGTTGCACACTATGGATGGTGCAAGGATGAGCCTAGATGGGGTCCTTGCATTTCTTACCAGGTTTCCTATACCAAGTATACAACATTATAGCCTGAGGTATGGGATGGAAGGCCTAACATTGTTGACGTAGGCATGTCTGAGGATTACTTTATTTACTATCATACACACCCATTTCTGTGGTTCTCATGTCTAGATGAGCTAGCTCCCATTTTGGTGGCACCTCAGCCAGGGGTGGGGAGACAGGAGGATGTGGTAGGTGGGGAGCAGGCAGTTGGTGGAGGAGAGGAGGAGAAGAGTGGAGATGGGGAGAAGAGCTCAAATGATGGTGATGGGGATGACAGCAGAGATGATGGAGGGGAGGAGTAGATGTCAGTGAGGTAGAGGACTGATATCGCGGGCAGTGCTTAGGGCATGCAGAGGCCGAGGAGTGATACCAGATGATAAATGGGGATCAAGGTCACCTCTTTAGCACAGCAGGCATAGATAGATACATTACAAGCCCATGTGCAAACACTTCAGGGGCAGCAGGCACAGTTGTAGAGCCAGTTGACTCAGGCTCAAGGTTTGATAGTGTAGTTACAAGTAGAGCTTGCACAGGCAGAGCTTGCATAGGCACAGGCACATGCACAGGAACATGTACAGGTACCTCCTCCTACCCTAGACCCATAAGTGGTCCAGTTGATAGTAGAGAGGGATTCTTTCAGATGACGGGTAGTGGAGGCAAAGGGTGTGGGACATAGACTTATGGGAACTATGGAGAGTGCATCCTTGCGAGAGGCTATTGCGGAGGGATTTGAGATGGCTAGGGAGGAAAAATACTACTGAGTGAGGTATGAGGAGTTGTTTCCTCCTCACTGCAGAGAGCCTTACCCTCTATCTCATAGTAGGACTAGGAGAAGATCACAGACAACTACATAGAGTAGAGGGATCACATGGCTGCAACAAGATCCTGATGTAGGGACTAGTGGCAGGTCATCATCCTTGAGACCAGCTCCATTAGGGGGGTTCACCAGCTAGCCTTGAGTTATTGATACATGATTTATTGATGTATCTGAGCATGTATATTATCTTTTATCATATCTCATGTATCTCTCTAGACTTGTCAGTTTCATTGAACATTGTACATTTGTATTTATTTTTGATGAGTGATGATATGCAACGGCGATGAGTTTGTGATGATGATATGGATATGTGCTGGTTATGGATTTTGATATGCACGTTAATGATTTGATGACTAACATGATATGCAGGATGATTTATACTATGCTTATGATGATGATTTATGATGTGTACTAATGATGTCATGTAGATGGATGACCTATGATGTGATTACTGAAAATATGCAATGGGATATTTGATATGCTTGTAATATGTTTGTAAATGATGTGGAAATGTAATGTATGTATGGAACTTTTGTTTTTGGATTTTTCAAATGTAATAAATGATGATGATGGGATGGATGTTGTGTTTATGAGATGCATCATGAATTTTTAGTATGTATATGATTTAAGAAAACAAATGATATGTGAGATGAGTCGAACATTTTATGAAAAAAATGTCATGATCTATGAAAATGATAGATGAGTGTAACAATGAAATGAAATGAATGATGTAATAGCATGATGATAAAATAACAATGAAAATGATGATAAATGATAAATGATAATGTAGTGAAATGTTAATGCAATGTAATGTAATGAAATGATAATGCAAGGAAATGTAATGAAATGATAGTGTAATGGTAATGTAATGAAATGATAAATGACAAATGAAAGGAAATGATAAATGAAAATGATAAAATGATAAACAAAAATGATAATGATAAATGAAAGGAAATGATAAGTGAAAATAATATGATAAGTGAAATGATATGAGAAGTGAAAATGATAATAAATGATAATGAGATGAAATAAATAATGATAAAATGATAAATGATAATGTAGTGAAATGTAATGAAATGAAATGATAATGTAATGAAATGATAGTGTAATGAAATGATAGTGTAATGAAATGTAATGAAATGATAGTGTAATGGTAATGTACTGAAATGATAATGCAATGAAATGATAATGTAATGAAATGATAATGTAATGAAATGATACTGTAATGATAATGCAATGAAATGATAGTGTAATGAAATGATAGTGTAATGGTAATGTAATGAAATGATAATGACAAAATGATGATGAAATGATAATGATAATGTAGTGAAATGTACTGAAATGATAAAGTGAAATGAAATGAAATGCTAAAATGAAGTGAAATTATGATAAAAGTTAATGATATGAAGATGATAGATAAGATGAAAATGGAAATGATATGAAATACCTAATGGAGAAATGAATGATATGAGATGATAAATGAAAGGATCTAAATGATATGCAAATGAATGATATGAAGATGATATAAAATGAGAATGATCAATGGCATGCAATGAAATTATATGATATGAAAAATGATAAATGAAATGATAATGCATAATGATGGATAACTAAATGATAAAGTACCTAAATGATATGAAAAATGAATGATAAATGATAAATTATATGATATGTATAGGACCTAGATGAAGTGATAATGATTAAGGAAATGAGGATGAAGATGAAAGGTGATAATGAAACAAATGTCCAAATGTCCTCCACAAATAGTCCAAAGAGACATAACATCCGTTGATGTTTTTGTTTAGCCTTTTTAAAACTCTAATGCAAATCTCGTATGTAGATATGCACAATGATCTAAATCAAATGCAACTAAATGAAACCAACCATTTGTTGAGCCTTTTTTTACCTTTCTTGAATCATCATAGAGAATTTTAAAATGTTGGAAGTATGTACAAGCATCAGAGGGGAAATTAGCACGAATGATGACCTGAGTACAACTTTCATGATTTTTGATATAGCAAGTGAACACAAGCATCGAGGTATAATTGAATTGAGATGACCTAAGCATTTATTGCATAAATAGACAAAGACTAACCACTTTTTGATGCAAATGTGGAACTATCATTAGTGATACACTTTGGAAATCATGTCTAGCAACATATTTGCACCAAATTGATAGTTAACCTCAAGAAAACAGAAAAAGAAAAATCATCATCTTTCCTCACCACTCTAGTTTAGTACATCATCGAGTGTGCTCTAGAGAGATGATATCAAAAATCAAACAACCATTGTTCAAAATATAACACTGCTATTCCAAACATTATTCATATTTTAGATCATCCAGATATGAGTCATGATATGGTACTTAGCTGAAAAATGTTGTGAGATGGATCAATGATTGGATAGTTTTTCATGTGATTCGATTGTTTGTTTGCATGATTGAGTTTTATGTCAGTGTCTAGCTATTTTGGTAAAACATGAAAGTTGATTGCCCCTAGTATGTCAACGTTTTGCCCCCAGTATTGACACAACTTGCTGAAATGAATATGTGGAATGATCAAGCCATAGTAAGACGTTATTGCTCTAGGAAAATGATGACCACATGATGATGGTATGGCCCTAAGATGATGGAAATATTCATGAAATGAAGGCTAAGAAGCTAAGTGCAAAACATGAACTAATAGATGGAGAGCTATAAATAGTGTCTATTTGCTAGATTTTCGCTATTTGTGTTTATTGCATTTTTTATTTATTTTTTGTTCAGGACATTTTTATGATATTTATAGATTTTTTCAGGAATTTGTCTATTGTTTTTGCATTTTTTCAAGACTTTTTCTGCTATTTTTGTATTTTTTTAGGACTTTTCCGCTATTTTTGTATTTTTTTTAGGAATTTTTCTACTATTTTTTGTATTTTTTTAGGACTTTTTCTGCTATTTTTTGTATTTTTTAAGACCTTTCTAGATGATGATTACTGTGGTTGTGGTTTTTTATGTAACCAGGTTGGTCTCCTATTCTACCATGGAGTAGCCAACTCCAGTCAAGGGCAGCTCAAAGGACCTGGACCAACTGACAAGATTAAGAGATCTTCTGCACTTTAGGCTCTGCAGAACCAGGGCGGGTATACCCACATAATGCCTCAAAGAAGACCAGACATCGCTTTTTATAGCAGATAGCTCCTGATGCCAAGTGTTGAGAACCTCAAATGGGGCTAGATTCTCAGTAACACAATACTTGCAGCAACCAGGAGGTAGGACACAAACTAAATAAGGATATTCAATGATTTATAAAAAATGTTTTCTTAGGGGAACAGGCTGCAGGACAGACCAGTGCCTAATTATGGGCCATGGAATCAAACACAAAAGGGGAAAACATCTGCAAATAGACCTCAATTAGAGGATTTTGTTTTGTTGATGCCTTACATCAACTATCAGTGCCTTACACTGACAATCCAGCTCCTGTAGCAACCTGACTCTTCTTACCGAATCCTACCTGCAAACAAGTAATCACTGCTATCTGTTCAAAGGATTTAATTGCTTCCTTGAAGCAAACCTATCAACAAACAACACAGTCTCATGAAGTATGAGAGGATGAACAAAGACACCTTATGCATTCATTCAAATGATTAAAAGCACACAAATAAGGAGATAGTTTGATAACATGCATGAGAGACAAGCGTCTTCATGTTTTCATTGCTCAAACTGATTGTATTTACAGACAAATTCAAAATTACAACTTACAGACTCAACATTGACTCAAGACTAAACATTAATCTATCCCAGGCTGATCCACAAACTCAGAAAATGTGGAACTGAACCAAAGGAAACAAACCCAAGGGACCAAACCACTACATCTGGCCATGAAATTCTCCTTTATAGGAATAGGAGAAGCAACAAGCAACTAGCCAGATGAGATTACATGTCATCAGCTAACTAGGACAAACCCTAGAACAGCTCGCAGGCCAAGTCATTATTTCCAACTGCTTCACTGGTCTCATAAATGCCACCGGTCGGGTCTCTGTTAGGAGAGACATTCTCACGCAAACAAAGATCAATCAACCTACACCAAATCCGTCATGAAATTTGTGTGCCCACACTCGAGCCATGTCGTCCTTGTCCCAGAGTCACGTCACCATGAATGCTAGCCCAACAGAGCCAGCGACCAACTTTCTATCGCCATGAATGCTCTAGGCTTCAGGATTTCTTGTGCACCACCAATACCAAGCCCTGATCGCATGCATGTTTGAATCTCCGCCATCGATCACTGAGATCGGACAGCTGTCATTTGAATACATTGGACCATTGAAGCAGGCCTCCATTAGATCACACTCCTCATAGGATTTAATGTCCCTGTAGCTTGCACCGGTGTAGCGAGCGAGATCCATTGATCTCATCACTCGACACCCAACTGCCATTGACTTCCATAGACATCTACGTGATATACCCGATACTCAATCTTTAAGTTAAACATCAGGCACCTTTATCCATTCAATTAAAACATTTCCGTTCATCTAACGCACATGCACACTAATGGCCTTTAAGTTGCTCAGGGGGCAAGGGCAGAGAAGTTGTAGAGAGATGGCTGGGTCGGCCAGACATCATGGTGAAGTCACCGCGGCTGAAGGGAGTCATACCGAAGTCATCAAGCACATCGGCCAGACAGAAGGAACTTGGGGAGACATCAGGCCGAAGGACAGATGCAACACCAAACACTCATCATAGTCGGCAAGAGATCACAATGTTGGCAAGACCTTACGACCTCACACCGACTGAAACCCTTTCCTTTTGTGCATCGCTATAACATTAAGATATCGGGAAGACCTCCTGTAGAGCACACCATGTCTTTCTGAAAGTCTTCATTCACTTGTGTCGCTAAGACATTCCAAACCTATGCCAAAGAAGACCCATTATGTTCCATCAACGAGACCGAAGGTCACTCGCTGAGACCTCTCGCCGAAAACCCAGACTCTTATCGAAGAGAATACCCTTTATGTTTTTGGTCGGTGTAACAACTCATATTCGCCAAGACCTCCCACCGAAAGTCCCTCATAATACTTAGTTGCCAAAACATGATGGGTTCACTAAGACATTACATCGATAGCCAGTAGTTTCACCGAAAGACCATGTGACCACTTCTGTTCGCCGAGACTTATGACTTTCCATACCGATGCCCCTACATTCATTCATTGTCATTGTAGCTTATTGCTCTCTGGGAGACCCTCTGTAGGTATCACATTGTTATATCGAGAAGACCTTTATACACCTGTTCACCTAGAGAATTTAGGACCTTCACCGAAAGCCACATATTGAACCACTGTCGGCAAGACCCGACCCCATCGCCATGACCACACACCAAAATAAAAGTCTCGCCGAAGCATTAAGGCCTCCATCACTAGTTGGCATAACAAGATGACATCACCGAGACCTCACCCCGAACTGACGCCAACATACAGAAGGGAAAACTCAATCGGTGAGACACAAAGGGGTTGGGGAGACATCTCCCCGATGCAACCAACACCGGCCGAGAAAATAAGACCTCAGGGAGATAGAAAAGAGTCACCGAGATGTCAACCCGAGAGCCAAAAGTCATGCCGAAGGTAAGGCGGAGCCGGTGAAAATGGTAACATGGGGCCAGTAACGAACGAGAGATAAGGCTTGGGGAGGAACTTAAGTTGCAGGTGCATCGGCCAGGCAGGTCAATGAATTAAAAGGCCAGCAGAACGGGAACCAAACAAGGTTAGAGCCAGAACTAGGAAAGAGACGGAGTCAGAGCTGGAGCGAGGGAAGAGACGAAAACCAAAATGACCACCCGAGACAAAAATCCAACCTGGATCCACCTCCACAAAAGACAAAGGAAGGGAGACAGGAGCGGAATAGAACCCAAAACTAGAACCCCTGAAAAGGTTCCAAAACCTATTCTCATTTTGATCCTGCACCCGCCAAAGGAAACAAAGAAAAAAAACAAAGGGAATAACGTGGAGAGGAAAACGACCAGTGACCAACGTAGGGCAGAAAGGAAAAGAAACTCCAATCATGCGGAATCAAAACTAGGACGGATGCGTGAACAAGTACTAGAACTTTAGAATTTGGAAAAGTTCTAGTTTCATTCAAGCATCTATTCCACCTCTGATAAAATAAAAGAAAAGCCAAGGAAAGCAAAAGAGAAAGGGGAACCGAACTAAAAGCCCAAAAATAGGGAAAAGAAAAGCAAGTAAAAACCCTACCACAAGCTACCCCACCGAAGAGATGAAAACTAGCACGCTGGGCTCAACCCTTATGGGAGCCCATTTAACCCACATGCTAAAATGAAAGATAAAACTCACAAGCCAAGGATTTGCAATGAAAAACAAGGGCACACAACCAAAATCTGAAAGACAACCAAAAAAGGCTCTAACATAGGCTCCAGTTGGGGATGTATGCCCCCTGTGGGCATAGCAAGAATTCAGATCACTGGGAAAGTAGACCAGAACAAAAGGAAACCCAAAACAGCGAGGAGCCAACCGAACAAGGTTAGCAGACACAGCAAAAAAAACTGACCAGAAAAGAAAAAACCTAACCTAATGTTCATTGAAAAAGAAATGCTTTAGACGAAGCACCACTTCAAGAATTGTCCATGAACAGGACATTCAAGAGTCACATTGTTGATTCTTTATTTCATTTGATGACACTAGGCCACCAAATGATAATGCGAAGCCACAAATTTCCTCTATCGAACACAATTTTGCTAAATGAGCTGACAACAGTATAAATGAATGCACCTCTGCAAACACAAGTATTTGATTGCCCTTGTGCAAGTGAAAACTTGCCTTGTGTTTAATTTTGTCGTTAACTGGCAACCAGATCAATTAGGTCTCATTATTGCCACCTTCTTGATTCTTTGATTCTATATCATGTGGCAATACATGTGAATACTGATCATGACTGCATAGAAACATAGTCTAATCACAATTAGATACCTGACAAAATATGTTAGTACCTCTCAACAGGCTGTCATATTCATCATTATAAACATATACATGATCCTTATGCATTTGAAAGTGAGGCACACTTTCAAAATGATGACTGTTATGTGACAAAAGGCTAGCATTTTTATTATTTACATCACCCTGAAGCTGAAAACAACTTGCTTCATTGCTCTGCATACTGTCACATTCTATGAAAACTCCATCTAGCTGGCAAAGATAGCACCTACAATCTGTTACATGGCTGGAACTGTTATGTTCATCTTGATCATTAGTTTGCATGAAAAAATGTGAACCATCATAAACACTTACCAAAAGATATGGCTCTTTATGCAAACTATCTTTAAGTGTATTGAAAGAGATACACTTATCTGTTAGCACACTCTACAGTTGCTCTTTATCATTTTCAGTGAGAGGAGGCACATCAATGATGTAATGATGGTTTAAACTACTACTCCCACTTCCTCTTTTCACTTGGATTTTATCTTTATCATGCTAGAAATGAGAGTCATCAGAGAATTTTGACTCATCCTCATGGGCTATCCAACTGTCCTCATCATCACAATCTTACTCAACATTAAGCAACTCTAGTTTAGAAGGATAAACTCATTTCAGACTGAAATCAGTGTCATCATGATCTATAAGATCACCATTAGAAGGGGCATCAGACTCACTTGCATCATACCTTGCATCCTACAGGTCCTCATCGTCAAGACTGATATGAGTTTCCCACAACAACCTAGAGTTGTGTGCAAACCTTTGATATTCGGTGGCTAACAAATCTGATATTTGTTCACAACTTAGTAGGTCAATGTTTTGTCCTACCCTCTCAACCACTTCTTCCTCTTCTTGACCTCCACCAGGACTGGATGTAATACCAAGCAGCAATCAGAATATCCCAAGGTATCTTCAAAAATATTACCTTCATGAGAGTGAAACTCCACATCCTCATAGTCAAATCTGATATCCTCTAGAGCACTCCCTGCATCAGCAACCTCATTTGTCTTCTCATGAAGAATTGTGTCAAGACTACACTCACTTGTGCACTTGAACTGCTTAACTGTCTCATCACATTTCCGATCACACCACCCTTCTTCAAAGAGCCAGTCGAAATGATGTTCCTCTTCAGGTTTTTGGCTTGGGAGACTCAAACCCTGATCTCTGGCTTGGGGCATCACTTCTGCAAGTTATTTAAACACAACTTCTTAATTATCTGATGAAGCATCATCAAAGGTATCAAGGAACAAAGTCCTGAGTTGATACCATGAACCAATGGAGTGCACTGGTAAGCAAGTAAACCAATCATCGGCCACACCTTCTAAAGATCTGACAAACAACTTCATGACCACGTCCTTTTTTTCAACCCGACAATCCCCCATGAAATCAATGAAACACTGCATATATCTTAATGCTGATTCCTCAACATCACCTTTAAATTTGGGTAAGTATTTATTGACTCCCCTAGGGGTGGCATGTGGGTAACCCTGGATTTTATCAAAATCCAAAGGGTTGTATCTTTCACTATCATACGCCTTCTTATAAAGACAAGACTGTGCCTTAAGCATGGAATCATAGCTTGTAGAGGGAGAAATAGGACAGCAATGCATTTTTCCAATGAAACCTATCCCTCTACACTATCCAGTTGCAACATTCAAACCTCCCTTGATGCTAGTGCTTGATCTCACCAAATAAAGGGGAATACAGTTTTTTTTTTTAAATGTTAGAAAGCATGAAGAATACCTGAGAACATTGCAGCCATGGAACTATTTTTCAAATATTCAGCAGGTTCACCTTGATAGAGTTGCCACCTCTTTGCAGAGGACTGAGCTTCAAAACGTATGAAGCTCACTTACATGTAAATATTTCTCTAAGTTCCATCCGACAAAGCACCATAGGTCTTGTAGCTTTCAGGTTCACTACAACAAAAATTTTCTCCGGGCCACAGATTCTTCAAACTTTGAGCATAACCAACATGGGAAACAAGTATGACTCTTTGATATGGCACTTTATAACCGGATCTATGAGTAACTCCCCAGTAGAGTCGCCAATTTTTTGGTGGTTTTTTATGTAACCAGGTTGGTCTCCTATTCTACCTATGGAGTAGCCAACTCCAGTCAAGGGTAGCTCGGAGGACCTAGACCAACTGACAAGATCAAGAGATCTTCTACACTTTAGGCTCTGCAGAACCAGGGCGGGTATACCCATATAATGCCTCAAAGAAGACTAGACATTGCTTTTTATAGTAGATAGCTCCTGTTGTCAAGCGTTGAAAACCTCAAATGAGGCTAGATTCTTAGTAAAAAAATACTTGCAGCAACCAGGAGGTAGGACACAAACTAAATAAGGATATTCAATGATTTATAAAAAATGTTTTCTGAGGGGAACAGGCTGCAGGACATACCAATGCCTAAGTTTTGGCCATGAAGTCAAACACAAAAGGGGAAAACATCTGAAAATAGACCTTAATTAGTGGATTTTGTTTTGTTGATGCCTTACATCAACTATCAGTGCCTTACACTGACAATCCAGCTCCTGTAGCAACCAAACTCTTCTTACCGAATCCTACCTGCAAACAAGTAATCACTGTTATCTGTTCAAAGGATTTAACTGCTTCCTTGAAGTAGACCTATCAACAAACAACACAGTCTCATGAAGTATGAGAGGATGAACAAAGACACCTTATGCATTCATTCAAATGATTAAAATCACACAAATAAGGTAATAGTCTGATAACATACATGAGAGACAAGCGTCTTCATGTTTTCATTGCTCAAACTGATTGTATTTATAGACAAATTTGAAATTACAGCTTACAGACTCAACATTGACTCAAGACTAAACACTAATCTATCCCAGGCTGATCCACAAACTCAGAAAATGTGGAACTGAACCAAAGGAAACAAACCCAAGGGACCGAACCACTACATCTAGCCATGAAATTCTCCTTTATAGGAACAGGAGAAGCAACAAGCAACCAGCGAGATGAGATTACATGTTATCAACTGACTAGGACAAACCCTAGAATAGCTCGCAGGTCAAGTCATTATTTCCAATTGCTTCACTGGTCTCATAAATGCCACCGGTAAGATCTCTGTTAGGACAGACATTCTCGCACGAACAGAGATCAATCAACCTGCACAAAATCCACTGTGAAATCCATGTGCCCACACTCGAGCCATGCCGTCCTTGTCCCAGAGTCATGTTGCCATGAATGCTAGCCCGATGGAGCCAACGACCAACTTTCTGTCACCATGAATGCTCTAGGCTTCAGGTTTTTGTGCACAGCATTAATACCAAGCCCTAACTATGCGCATGTTTGAATCTCCACTGTCAATCACTAAGATCAGATGGCTGTCATTTGAATACATTAGACCATTGAAGTAGGCCTCCACTAGATCGCACTCCTCGCATGATTTAATGTCCCTGTAGCTTGCACCGACGTAGTGAGCGAGATCCGTTGATCTCATCACTCGACACCCGACCGACGTTGACTTCCATAGACATCTGCGTGATATACCTGATGCTCAGTCTTTAAGTTAAACATTAGGCACCTTTGTCCATTCAATTAAAAGATCATCATTCATCTAATGCATGTGCACACTGATGGCCTTTAAGTTGCTCGGGGGAAAGGGTAGAGAAGTCATGGAGAGATGGCCGGGTCGGCCAGACATCATGGTGAAGTCACCGCGATTGAAGGGAGTCATACCGAAGTCATCAAGCACATCAGCCAGACAGAAGGAACTCGGGGAGACGTCAGGCCGAAGGACAGATGCAAAACTGAACACTCATCATAGTCGGCAAGAGATCACACTGTAGGCGAGACCTTAAAACCTCACACGGACCGAAACCCTTTCCTTTTGTGCATCGCTATAACATTAAGATATCAGGAAGATCTCCTGTAGAGCACACCATGTCTTTCCAAAAGTATTCATTCACCTGTGTTGCTGAGATATTCAAAACCTATAACGAAGAAGACCCATTATGTTCCATCGGCGAGACTGAAGGTCACTCGCTGAGACCTCTCGCCGAAAACCCAGACTCTTATCAAAGAGAATACCCTTTATGTTTTCGGTTAGTGTAACAACTCATATTTGGAAAGACCTCTCGCCGAAAGTCCCTCATAAGACTTAGTCACCAAAACATGATGGGCTCGCTAAGACATTACATCGATAGCCAGTAGTTTCACCGAAAGACCACATGACCACTTCTATTCGCTGAGACTTATGACTTTCCATTCCGATGCCCCTGCATTCACTCATTGTCGCTGTAGCTTATTGCTCTTGGGGAGACCCTTTGTAGGTATCACATTATTATACCGAGAAGACCTTTATACACCTGTTCGCCGAGAGAATTTAGGACCTTCACCGAAAGCCACATATTGAAGCACTGTCGGCAAGACCTGACCCCATCGCCATGACCACACACCGAAATAAAAGTATCACCAAAGCATTAAGTCCTCCATCACCGATCGGCATAACAAGATGACATCACTAAGACCTCACCCTAAATGGATTCCAACATACCGAAGGGAAAATTTAGTGAGTGAGACACAAAGGGGTCGGGGAGACATCTCCCCAATGCAACCAACACCAGACGAGAAAAGAAGACCTTGAGGAGATAGAAAAGAGTCACTGAGATGTCACCCCGGGAGCCAAAAGTCATACCAAAGGCAAGGCAGAGCCAGTGAAAATGGTAACAAGGGGCCGGTAATGAATGAGAGACAAGGCTCGGGGAGGAACTTAAGTTGCAGGTGCACCGGCCAGGCAGGTCAATGAATTAAAAGGCCAACAGAACGGGAACCAAACAAGGTCAAAGCTGAAACCAGGAAAGAGACAGAGTCAGAGCTGGAGTGGGGGAAGAGACAAAAACCAAAATGACCACCCGAGACTAAAACCCAACCCGGATCCACCTCCACAAAAGACAAAGGAAGGGAGACGGGAGCAGAACAGAACCCAAAACTGGAACCCCTGAAAAGGTTCCAAAACCTATTCTCATTCCGATCCCGTGCTCGCCAAAGGAAACAAAGCAAAAAAACAAAGGGAATAACGCGAAGAGGAAAACGACCAGTGACCAACGTAGGGTAGAAAGGAAAAGAAACTCCAATCACGCGGAATCAGAACCGGGACAGATGCCTGAACAGGAACTAGAACTTCAGAATTTGGAAAAGTTATAGTTTTGTTCAAGCATCTATTTCACCTCTAATAAAACAAAAGAAAAGCCAAGGCAAGCAAAAGAGAAAGGGGAATTGAACTAAAATCCCATAAATGGGGAAAAGAAAAGCTAGGAAAAACCCTAACATAGACCGCCCCACTGAAGAGATGAAAACTAGCACGCTGGGCTCAACCCTTATGGGAGCCCATTGAACCCACGTGCTAAAATGAAAGATAAAACTCACAAGCCAAGGATTTGCAATGGAAAAAAAGGGTACACAACCAAAACCTGAAAGACAACCAAAAAATGCTCTAACACAGGCTCCAATTGGGGATGTATGCCCCCCGTGGGCATAGCAAGAATTTAGTTCACTGGGAAAGTAGACCAGAACAAAAGGAAACCCAAAACAGCAAGGAGCCAACCGAACAAGGTTAGCAGACACAGCAAAACAAAACTGACCAGAAAAGCTAAAACCTAACCTAATGTTCATGGAAAAAGAAATGCTTCAGATGAAGCACCACTTCGAGAATTGTCCATGAACAGGAAATTCAAGAGTCACATTGTTGATTATTTATTTCATTTGATGACACTAGGCCACCAAATGAAAACGTGAAGCCAAAACTTTCCTCTGTTGAACACAATTCTGCTAAATGAGCTAACATTCCATAACTTGTGCTTGCCCCTACCAATCTGCAATAGTATAAATGAATGCACCTCTACAAACACATGTATCTGATTACCCTTGTGCAAGTGAAAACTTGCCCTGTGTTTAATTTTGTCATTAACTGGCAACAAGATCAAATAGGTCTCATTATTGTCACCTTCTTGATTCTTTGATTTTGTATCATGTGGCAATACATGTGAATACTGATTAGGACTGCATAGAAACATAGTCTGATCACAATTAGATACCTGATAAAACATGTTAGTACCTCTCAATAGGCTGTCATATTCATCATTATAAACATCTACATGATCCTTATGCATTTGAAAGTTAGGCACACTTTCAAAATGCTGATTGTTATGTGACAAAAGGATAGCATTTTTATTATTTACATCACCCTGAAGCTAAAAACAACTTGCTTCATTGCTCTGCATACTGTCACATTCTATGAAAACTCCATCCAGTTGGCAAAGATAGCACCTACAATCTGCTACATGGCTAGAATTGTTATGCTCATCTTGATCATTAGTTTGCATGAAAAAATTTGAACCATCATAAACACTTACCAAAAGATCTGGCTCTTTATGCAAACTATCTTTAAGTGCATTGAAAGAGATACACTTATCTGTTAGCACACTCTGCAACTGCTCTTTATTATTTTCAGTGAGAGGAGGCACATCATTGATGCAATGATGGTTTAAACTACTACTCCCACTTCCTCTTTTCACTTGGCTTTGTACTTCATCATGCTGGCAATGAGAGTCATCAGAGAATTCTGACTCATCCTCATGGGCTATCCAACTGTCCTCATCATCCCAATCTTGCTCAACATTAAGCAACTCTGGTTCAGAAGCATAATCTGATTTCAGACTAAAATTAGTGTCATCATGATTTGTGAGATCACCATTAGAAGGGGCATCAGACTCACTTGCATCATACATTGCATCCTATAGGTCCTCATCGTCAAGACTGATATGAGTTGCTCACAACAACCTAGAGTTGTTGTGTGCAAACCTTTGATATTCGGTGGCTAACAAATCTGATATTTGTTCACAACTTAGTAGGTCAATGTTCTGTCCTACCCTCTCAACCACTTCTTCCTCTTCTTGACCTCCACCAGGACTGGAGGCAATATCAAGCAGCAATCAGGATACCCCAAGGTATCTTCAAAAAGATTACCTTCATGAGAGTGAAACTCCACATCCTCATAGTCAAATCTGATATCCTCTAGAGCACTCCCTCCATCAACAACCTCATTTGTCTTCTCATGAAGACTTGTGTCAAGATTGCACTCACTTGTGCACTTGAATTGCTTAATTGTCTCATCACATTGCCGATCACACCTCCCTTCTTCAAAGAGCCAATCCAAATGATGTTCCTCTTCAGGTTTTTGGCTTGGGAGACTCAAACTCTGATCTCTGGCTTGGGGCATCACTTCTGCAATTTTTTTAAACATAACTTTCTCATTATCTGATGAAGCATCATCAAAGGTGTCAAGGAACAAAATCCTGAGCTGATACCATGAACCAATGGAGTGCATTGGTAAGCAAGTAAACCAATCATCGGCCACACCTTCTAAAGAGCTGAAAAATAGCTTCATGACCATATCCTCTTTTTCAACCTAACAGTCCCCCATGAAATCAATGAAACACTGCATATGTCTTGATGCTGATTCCTCAACATCACCTTTAAATTTGGGTAAATATTTATTGATTCCCCTAGGGGCAGCATGTGGGTAACCCTAGATTTTATCAAAATCCAAAGGGTTGTATCTTTCACTATCATACGCCTTCTTATGAAGACAAGACTGTGCGTTAAGCATGAAATCATAGCTTGTAGAGGGAGAAATAGGACATCAATGCATTTTGCAAATGAAACCTATACCTCTATACTATCCAGTTGCAACATTCAAACCTCCCTTGATGCTAGTGCTTGATCTCACCAAATAAAGGGGAATAAAGTTTTTTTTAAAATGTTCAAAAGAATGAAGAATACCTGAGAACATTGCAGCCATGGAACTATTTTTCAAATATTCAGCATGTTCACCTTGACAGAGTCACCACCTGTTTGCAGAGGACTGAGCTTCAAAAGGTATGAAGCTCACTTACATGTAAATATTTCTCTGAGTTCCATCCGATAGAGCACCATAGGTCTTGTAGCTTTCAGGTTCACTGCAAAAAAACTTTTCTCCAGGTCACAGATTCTTCAAACTTTGAACATAACCAACATGGCAAACAAATATGACTCTTTGATATGGCACTTTATAACCGGATCTCTAAGTAAGTTCCCAATAGAGTCGCCAATTTGTTGGTGGTTTTTTATGTAACTAGGTTGGTCTCCTATTCTACCTATCGAGTAGCCAACTCCAGTCAAGGGTAGCTGAGAGGACCTAGACCAACTGACAAGATCAAGAGATCTTCTACACTTTAGGCTCTACAGAAGCAAGGTGGGTATACCCACACAATGCCTCAAAGCAGACCAGACATCACTTTTTATAGTTGATAGCTCCTGATGCCAAGCATTGAGAACCTCAAATGGGGCTAGATTCTTAGTAACACAATACTTGCAACAACTAGGAGGTAGGACACAAACTAAATAAGGATATTCAATGATTTATAAAAAATGTTTTATGAGGGGAATAGGCTACAGGATAGACCAGTGCCTAATTTTGGGCCACGGAGTCAAACACAAAAGGGGAAAACATCTGCAAATAGACCTCAATTAGTGGATTCTGTTTTGTTGATGCCTTACATCAACTATCAGTGCCTTACACTGACAATCCAGCTCCTGTAGCAACCAGACTCTTCTTACCAAATCCTACCTACAAACAAGTAATCACTACTATCTGTTCAAAGGATTTAACTGCTTCCTTGAAGCAGACCTATCAACAAACAACATAGTCTCATGAAGTATGAGAGGATGAACAAAGACACCTTATGCATTCATTCAAATGATTAAAATCACAAAAATAAGGAGACAGTCTGATAACATGCATGAGAGACAAGCGTCTTCATGTTTTCATTGCTCAAACTAATTATATTTACAGAAAAATTCAAAATTACAACTTACAGACTCAACATTGACTCAAGACTAAACATTAATCTATCCCAGGCTGATCCACAAACTCAGAAAATGTGGAACTGAACCAAAGGAAACAAACCCAAGGGACTGAACCACTACATCTAGCCATGAAATTCTCCTTTATAGGAACAAGAGAAGCAACAAGCAACCGGCCAGATGAGATTACATGTCATCAGCTGACTAGGACAAACCCTAGAATAGCTCGCAAGCCAAGTCATTATTTCCAACTACTTCACTGGTCTCATAAATGCCACCGGTCAGATCTCTGTTAGGAGAGGCTTTCCTGCATGAATAAAGATCAATCAACCTGCACCAAATCTGCCACCAAATCTGCACGCCCACACTTGAGAAATGTTGTCCTTGTCCCATAGTCACGTCACCATGAATGCTAGCCCGATAGAGCTAGCGACCAACTTTCTATCACCATGAATGCTCCAGGGTTTAGGTTTCCATGTGCACCATCAATACCAAGCCCTGAACATGCGCATGTTTGAATCTCCGCCATCGATCATTGAGATTGGACGGCTGTCATTTAAATACATTGGACCGTTGAGGCAGGCCTCGATTAGATCACACTCCTCACAGGATTTAATGTCCCTACAGCTTGCACGGGCATAGTGAGTGAGATCCATTGATCTCATCACTCAACACCCAACCACCATTGACTTTTGTAGACATCTACGTGTTATACCGGGTGCTCAGTCTTTAAGTTAAACATCGGGCACCTTTATCCATTCAATTAAAACATCTTTGTTCATCTAACGCACGTGCACACTAATGGCCTTTAAGTTGCTTGGGGGGCAAGGGCGGAGAAGTCGCGAAGAGACGGTCGGGCTAGCTAGACATCATGGCGAAGTCACCGCGGCCGAAGGGAGTCATACCAAAGTCATCAAGCACATCGGCCAGATAGAAGGAACTTGGGGAGACGTCAGGCTGAAGGACGGATGCAACACCAAACACTCATCATAGTCGGCAAGAGATCACAATGTCGGTGAGACCTTACAACCTCACATTGACCGAAACCCTTTCCTTTTATGCATCGCTATAACATTAAGATATTGGGAAGACCTCTTGTAGAGCACACCATGTCTTTCTGAAAGTCTTCATTCACTTGTGTCACTGAGACATTCAAAACCTATGCCGAAGAAGACCCATTATGTTCCATCGATGAGACTAAAGGTCACTCGCTGAGACCTCTCACCGAAAACCCAGACTCTTACCGAAGAGAATACCCTTTATGTTTTAGATCGGTGTAACAACTCCTATTCGCCAAGACCTCCCGTCGAATGTCCCTTATAAGACTTAGTCACCAAAACATGATGGGTTCGCTAAGACATTACATTGATAGCCAGTTGTTTCACCGAAAGACCATGTGACCACTTCTGTTTACTGAGACTTATGACTTTCCATACCGATGCCCCTGCATTCACTCATTGTCGCTATAGCTTATTGCTCTCGGGCAAACCCTTTGTAGGTATTACATTGTTATACTGAGAATACCTTTATACACCTATTCGTCGAGAGAATTTAGGACCTTCACCGAAAGCCACATATTGAAGCGCTGTCAATAAGACCCGACCCCATCACCATGACCACAAACTGAAATAAAAGTCTCACCAAAGCATTAAGTCCTCCATTACCGGTCAGCATAACAAGATGACATCACTGAGACCTCACCCCCAATGGACGCCAACATACCGAAGGGAAAAGTTAGTCAATGAGACACAAAGGGGTCGGGGAGACATCTCCCCAACGCAACCAACACCATCCGAGAAAAGAAGACCTCGGGGAGATAGAAAAGAGTCGTTGAGATGTCACCCTGAGAGCCAAAAGTCATGCCGAAGGTAAGGCGGAGCTAGTGAAAATGGTAACAATGGGCTGGTAATGAATGAGAGACAAGGCTCGGGGAGGAACTTAAGTTGCAGGTGCACCGGCCAGGTAGGTCAATGAATCAAAAGGCCAGCAGAATGGGAACCAAACAAGGTCGGAGCCAAAACCAGGAAAGAGATGGAGTCAGAGCCAGAGCGGGGGAAGAGATGAAAACCAAAATGACCACCCGAGATGAAAACCCAACCTGGATCCGCCTATGCTAAAGACAAAGGAAGGGAGATGGGAGCGGAACATAACCCAAAACTAGAACCCCTGAAAAGGTTCCAAAACCTGTTCTCATTCCGATCCCTTGCCCGCCAAAGGAAACAAAGCAAAAAAATCAAAGGGAATAACGCAGAGAGGAAAATGACCAGTGACCGACATAGGGCAGAAAGGAAAAGAAACTCCAATCACGCGAAATTGGAACCGGGATGAATGCGTGAACATGAACTAGAACTTCAGAATTTGGAAAAGTTCTAGTTTCGTTCAAGCATCCATTCCACCTCTGATAAAATAAAAGAAAAGCCAAGGCAAGCAAAAGAGAAAGGGGAACCGAACTAAAAGCCCAAAAATGGGGAAAAGAAAAGCTACGAAAAACCCTAACACAAGCTGCCCCACCGGAGAGATGAAAACTAGCACGCTGGGCTCAAGCCTTATGGGATCCCATTTAACCCACGTGCTAAAATGAAAGATAAAACTCACAAGCCAAGGATTTGCAATGAAAAACAAGGGCACACAACCAGAACCTGAAAGACAACCAAAAAAGGCTGTAACAAACTACTTCAAACATAATACTTTTTCAGGTGCATGTTGTTAATGGGGTCGTCAAACAATTCCCCTTCGGGCGATGATAGCTTGTATGCTCCTGAACCATAGATGACAATGACCACGTAAGGACCAACCCAATTTGGTTCAAACTTGCCTTTCTTCTCTCTGTCTTGTTACTTGTGTGGGTTCTCCTTCAAAAAAAGATCACCAACTTGAAAGGTACATGGCTTGACTTTGTGATTATAGCTGTGAGACATCATCTGTTGATATGCTTTCAAACACTAACTCATTTCACTACAAAATCCGACGAAACTGTCTGACGAAATATGTATAATTTGATTTATTGTCAGGTGCTTGTAAAATTTGATGTGTAATTTTCAATTTTTTGAAAGTTTATCCCTGAAATTCGTCAAAATTTTGACGAACCTGGGGTTCATCAAAATGTCGGCTATCATTTTCATCGAATTTTTGACAAACATGAAAAATAGAAAAAAATCAAATTGTGGCCGACATAAAGAAAAGCGATTTCATGCCTAATTTATTGCGAAAGTGTTTTTCTCTACTTGAGACAGTTTGTGGAGAACTAAGGATGATTTTCTTGGAAAAAATCAGAAAAAATTCAAGAAGATATCGCCAGGTTGAGGGTAGTCACTGACTTTTTTCATAATTTAGTTGTGAAGTCAGATTTGTAGTTCCAGGTTTGAAAATCATATTTTAATGCAACATCTCATCAGATTTCATTTTTAGAGGTTTAGGGTTTTGAGAATTTCATGTCTAGATTTTGTTGTGTGGAATCACCATAAGATCACAACCAAGGAAAAAAATCTTGTTACTATAATTATGTGATCCATAACTCTATTGGTCATGTGGTACAATTGTGCTATAACAAATATAAGATGCATTCATGTGTGACCCAAGTTTAATGTGGCTATGTTGTGATAGAAATAGATACACTTATATAATGTAGTTAATTCAGGTTGTATAATGTAGCTGTCAATCATCATTGGGTGCATTCAGGTTGTCTCAAGTTTAACAGGTTACGATGTAATTATAGCATGATCAAAGAGTGATTACCTCTTGCTGCAATAAAGAGCCTATAACTCTGGTTGATATGAAGAGTGGTTGTGTTATATCATTTATGTAGTGCATTCAAGCACAACCCATGTTTAATGGGCTATTCTAGAGAGTGATCAAGATTTTCTAAACCTTATTAATGTTACTTGACATATATTTGCATAATCTCAAATTCCTTTAGAGGCTTTTGAAGTATCAATGTATCCTATATAGGGTTTAGAATGATTTCTTTTAATTAAAAAAATAATTAAATGATGTATTTCCCTATAATTAGATAATGTGGAGATCTCCTAAATCTGCCCCAGCACACTATCCTCTTTGGCACCGTATTCATTACTCCAGCTACTAGGGTTTTGCATGTGACATCTTTAATATCTTCATGACTATGGCTTTTAAATAGATCTTAGTCTTTGCTTTAATCCTTTTCATGGTAACCCTTGAGTTCCATAATCCACCTTCAATCTCTTCTAAGAAGGTGTCTTAAGCTAGACTGCAGAGTATGCATATAAAGCAAGTCCTTCATACCTGCCATTGTTCCAAGCCACCACTCACTGCCTTGCTTAAAATGTTCCCTCCATAAGCACAATAGCATGATTTAAAATCATGGTTGCCAGTGATTGACCATTAAGGTCACCACTTTCATCATGAAGATACAATGAGATTTTTGTCTTCAAAATCAAGGCATTATGCAAGATAACATTGTGAATTGTTTTTTGTGTATGATTTGATTTTCTTGCACATTTACTACTTTGCTAACTTCCTTTAAGATTGGGTATTGCACCCTCAATTGAAATCTTAAACAACTCACTCACTATCACTTGAATATTCCTTTCATGAGCATCCTTCTATAAAATCAAACTATGCCCTATAGACTGCCTACTTACTACAAGGGACTCATTGTTTCATGGTATTGTAGTTCTTAAGATCCTTCAACCTTATTAAAACTACTTCACAGTCCACAAGGTATTATTCACTATTCTCCCATCTTTGATGAGTCTCAAAACACTACTCAAACATGCAATCCACTACCTCCATTATACATTAATGGCTAAGAAGAAACATTGAACCTATGATTACGACTGTTACATCATTTGTACAGTCATTCCCTAATTGCATTTTCCTTGTCTAACACTACCAAAAGCATTTGAAAAACCCTTAAGGTCAGCAAGGGGGTAAGGAAACTCACTGTTAAAATCTCCACTTTACTATGCAAGGTTTGAGCTTTATTATCTTGTCACTGCTCAGTCTCTTTTTGATTGTCACATCTCAAGTGACTGTCATTCTTCTTACTATAGATTGCATTTACAAATGTCACTAAGCTACATAGTGTGCTTGTTATTATCTACAATCTTTAGATTGCAAGATTTTGTTATTACCTACAATATCTCAATCTTTCTAGTATTGCAACCTCACTAATCCGTTATTGTTATTGTTTATGTTTCTACGGAGGCCTAGGGTTTGTACCCTAATCATGCTCTTACCAATGCTTCTGTTGTTTTTTATTGGGGCTCTTTCAATGTTGAGGGCTCTAGGGATAAGCTCATCATAAGAAGTGACACATTGCATCTTTAACTAAAAGGATAAATCTATATTGACATTAACAATAATGATTCTGACTTGTTGCTCCTTAGGAATGGATCACTTGCTCTTACTAGCTCGCTACCTCCATCATTGTAGGAAGTTTCTGATCAAGTTCAATATTATGATTTTAGGAGTCTTAATGGTTGGAAATCATAGTAAAATCATAATTTAATAAGTTTTGGAGTTAGCATTTTAAAGTGTTTTTTTTGGTCATTAATTTTAGACTATCTTCTCTTTTGTAGGGGTGGTTGCATGCCAAATTTTTTTGGTGTAAAATATCAAAATTATTAGATTATGTTACCTTTCTATGAATAAAAAATTATTGGAGTGTGAGTTTGATTTTTTTTGAAGATCTAAATTGTCAAGCTTGGTAAAGAAAAATCAAGTCAAATAATATTAGTCTAGAACAAAATGAAGAGACACTTGATAGATTGTGGGCTAGATTGAAAAGAAAGGGTGATGGGAAATGTTATTGTCATTGCAATAATTGCAAGGGCTTAAAGATGAGATGACTTTTAATCACAACAACTGAGAAACATTGTAGGCAGCATGGTCACTTTGAAGGGGGCATGATTATCGTCCATTGGTAAGTTGTTCATTATATGTGTTTATATTGATTGAATTTGTAAATGTTTATATCGTTTTAACATTTTATATATATATATAATCACTTGATCATGATCATGGTTTATTTGTGTCTATCATTATTATAAAGGTGGGGCACCCTAGGGAAGATGATATGGATTATCATGGCCCTAAGAATGTGGTTTTGCAAGCGGATGAACATGGAGCTATGAATATCAAAGAAGTTAATGATCCTATGGAAGAAGATGATCATACGCCAGAAACCACAGTTGAAGATGATGGTATGAATACATTGATCCATGACACATTTAGTGGCAGAGCTGATCATGATGATCAAGATGACTTTGATGATGTTCATGTTTTACCTGTACTTGAGAAAGCATACGAGCCCCTTTATGAAGGCTCCCAAACAACTATTATGTCTACTATATTGTTGTTGAACTTGAAGTTTATGAATGGTTTATCAAACATAGAAATCTCAAAGATGTTAAGGTATGTCATATATGTCATCTTTTTTCATCTATTTTAATTGTTGTTAGTTCATCACTAGTAAATAAAGGATGAAATATGTACCATTAATATTCTTTATATGAACAAATTATTTTTTGTTGTAGATTGATTGGTAATTTTTTTTACCACCATCAAATATTTTACCTCGCTCATACTGAGATTTATATGCCATTATGAAATATATCAGAATGGAGTATCAAGTAATAGATGCATGTCCCAATGATCATATTATATATCATAAACAACAGGAATTTGCAATAGAATGTCTAGAATGTCATATAAGTAGATATTGAATAGATAAACTAACAAAAAAGGTGTCTCGCAAGGTTCTTCATTATATTCTCATTATTCCACATATGCAACGATTATTTAGATGTGAAATCTTAGCGCAATTTATGGATTACCATGCATGGAATAGAAGTGGAGATGACATTCTTTGAATTCCTACGGATAGTTATGTATTTAGGGACATGGAGGAAAAATAGCCACACTTTAAAGAAGAACCTCATAATCTTAGGCTTTCATTGGGAGTGGATGGTGTCAATCCATTTGGAGAGCTGAGATCTATTTACTCAGTGTGGCCTGTTTTTGTTATCAACAATAACATTCCTCTATGGATGTCAATAAAGAGGGAGCACATAATGTTGTCAATGATTGTTCTAGGTATTTGTTTACATCAATTTTCTTTAACGTAGTAGCATCTCATTTGTCTTATTTGTTGCATAACATTTATTTGACTTATATTTTTTTCATTCAATAGTCATGTACATTAATTTATATATATTTCAGTAAAATGGTTATAATAATTATGTAATTTTTATGTTCATTCAACTAGGTAAGTACCAAGTTAAAGATATGAATGTATATATCGAGCCTATTATCGATGAGTTACTAAAGTTATGGAATGGTGTCACTATGTATGGCGTTTCTAGACCAATAGGACAAAGACAATTTCAATTCCATGCAATGTTTGTATGGACAATTCATGATGCCCCAGGGCTAACACATTTTTGTGGTATGTTATAACGTTCGAATGCACTTTAACAATATTTAATTTGATGAAGTAGATATCATGCATGTTTTTAAAATAATCTATTCATTATATATAATTAAAAAAATTGACATATTTAATCCAATTATAAATGATCTTACAGGTCTTCAAACAAAGAAAAAATTTGCATGTCCAATTTGTGGTCCAAAAATAAAATCTCGTCGTTCAACAAGTTTAGCAAAGTAGGTGTTTGATGAGTATAGGCACTTCCTCCATACAAATCATAAGTATCGAACTACTGAAAAACATCTTTTCAATGCGAAAGAGGAGACTACATCATAACCACGAAGAATGACACCTCACCTATGGAAGTTGGAATATAATAGAATTAATCATCAAGGTTATACATCAGATCAAATTTTTTATCTATCATATATGATATGTTTTGAATTTATATTTTTAATTATATTATGTTGTGTTTACTCATGTTGTAATTGACAATGATTGTCATTGTTAATTTATTTAACTTATATGCTTCATGAAGGTCGTCAAGGCATTAATGGCTAACTTCCACAGGGACTGAAAAGTTATTCCAGACAATTTAGTAGGTTACCCTACTATGAGAAGCTACAAATTGTGCATTTGTTTGATACAATGCATATCGGAAAAAATATAATAGAAACGTTATGGAAAATATTGGATGGAAGGCACAACAAAGAAAAAATTGTCAAAATTTGTAGTGACATTCAGGAAGCCAATCATGCAATGAAAAATGTCATTCAATTAAATAGCGATGGAGACCAAATTAATATAAGTGCCCTTCCTTGGTTATTAACAGAGAAACAAAGCAATGCTATAAAATAAGTCATACGAAAAATTTGATTTCCCACAGGATTGGCTACGAACATAAACAATATAATAACAAAGAAAGGTGAATTTGGGTCAGGGATGAAAATGCATGATTGGCATACCTTCATTAAGGTAATTATTCTGGTATATTATATGCACTTGTATAATGCATGTAATTTTCAGTGTATTGTGTTTACTACTTTTGGAAAAATAATGAAAGGATCATTTTATAATTGTTGCAGTACATTCTACCTCTATCTCTCCTAGACAGCTTTGACAACAATGTCAAGCAAGTTATATATGATCTTGGAAAATACATGAGGTAAGTAGAGAGATTTGTTCAATTCGTTGTATACATCTTATAATTGTCATTTTCTTTACTTGTTATATAATATACTGTATATTTTTGTTAAATCTCATTAATATATTTGTGCCTTGAATCACTTGTAGATGGCTGTCATCTAAAGAAATCCATAAAGAGATATAAATTATTGGAAGAGAAAAATTCCTTGTCTAATGTGTGAAATACAAAAGTTTCTACCTTCAACATTTTTCAATGCACAAGAACACTACCTCATACACCAAGTTGAGGAGATTGAATTGTGCGGACCTGTACACACAAGGCCAATGTGGATGGTTAAGAGCCACTTAAAATTTTTGAAGGCTTTGGTTAGACAAAGAGCACATCCTAAGGGTTCTATGGTGAAAGGATATATGGTATACCAAACCATGGTGTACATTAGTGAATATCTTCCTAAGTTTGCAGCAAAGATCCATATAGATCGCATTTGGGATCTCAACTCCATTAACAAATTTGAAGGGGAGTACCTGATGGGGAAAGGTAGATTGAGGAAAGTGAGGTAATTATAAGATGGTCATGGAGATTAATTGGAATACATTTTACATATGGTTTTAATGTAAATTGTACTTATTTAATTTTTAATCTTCAATATACATCAATTATAAATTAAGGTTGTATACTGTGGTATTTAACTAATTATATGTCATTTGTGAATTTCAATTTTTTTTTATATAGTTGGTCAAGAGTGGGATGCACTACATTTGTACATCACCAACAATCTTGATTGGATGATGGTATGGATTGAACGATGTCAACAATATGGTCGCGCATTAATATGGGAAGGTGTGGCTTCATTGGTTAAAGAAGCTCATCGTAATAGAGACTCCAATGTTACACAACGAGAAATTGATTTAGCATATAGTTTAAGAGATAAATAGGTACGTATAAATATATTAATCACCCATATTATTTAATTATTTTCAAGTATATTGATGTATATATATATATGTTGAGATTATTTTCTTTGCATACATTCGGCCAAGAATAAATATGTTTATCAACTGATGATATTGCAATAATTTTTACATTTTTGACATATTGTAGGTGAAACACCACAAGGCTATGTGGTGCAATGGTCATAAATTTTGAATCAAAATGTTGGATGACATGAAGAAAACTTGTGATTCTGGTATAACTACAATCTGTCAGGTGACTAAGGTTTCATCTAGAAGTGGCATACATCCAGAAGTCTCAGAAAATTGATACTATGTGATTTTGGATGATCGTCGTCCTATGGTACAAGCTACGATTGAATGAAAATGATCCTCAGAGAACTGATATTGAACATGATAATGGATTTACCATGGTTAATACAAGGTTGATCAAGCAAGCTAGAAATGATCCCTATGTTCTTCCAAGCCAATGTGAGTAGATATTTTACTCAGATGTTCTAGGTAAACCGAGTTGGTCATTTTTTGTTAGACATGATCCAAGAGGAAGGCCAGTAAAGTATGATGTGGTGGAAGAAGAAGATACCAAAGAACTAGAAGATAATGTAGATGATGATCAGGATAAACAATTAGTTGACAATGTCCTTGATGAAGATGTCAAAGAGGAGGAACTAGATCATTATGATGTAGGAGTTAATGTTCATGAAGATGATATCCATGCGGATGATGACATTATCGAAACTGATATTGATGACGATGATGATGATATGACCAATCCTTATAATGTCAAATCTGGATCAAATGATACAGACCAAGAGTTGGATGAAGAAGAAGATCAATGAAATTGAAATGTATAAGTTATGCGATTATATTAAATATTTGATATTAATTTCTTGATAGAATTATATTTGACTTATGTGGTTACATAATTAATTCATGATGTTTTTAATTTTTATGCCATTACATAATTAATTTAATGTACTTTTTAATGTTTGAAAGGTCAAAAAATAAAACATTTCAATAGTGATGTTAACAACCTTGAAATTAGTGTGTTTTATGTTTCATGTGATCATAAAAGATTAAAAAGTCAGTTGTAGAGGTGGTTGTTAAGTGGTTGACGTGTATGTTGGTTCTTTTTACAATGTAACCAGGTTTGTCTTCTAATCTACGTATGGAATTTCCAATTCTAATCGAAGGCAGCTCGAAGGACCTAGACCAACTAACGAGGACTTTAAAAGCCTCCTACACTTCGAGCTCTGCAAGACCCGGGAGGGTGATCCCTTAATGTGTCTACAACCTCTACACCATTATTATAAACAACATTAACAATAGCATATGATCTCACTTAATAGCTCAACACGATAAGATAATATCAACTACAATTGGTTGTTCATAGATAATATCAACTATATGGAGAATGAGATAACTAAACACAATCCATTGTATAAGATAGTCAATGATTTGCAATTTGTAGCAAGCTCTAGGTAAAGAAAAACAAATACTGAACTACACTAATAATTAAAACTTAGATCAGTGCCATATATCCATTGCAAGAGTCAAATTCATAAGCATCTAGAGGTTTATAACAGATTTAATACATCACATATAAGATCCCTGACAATATTGCATTACAATTTCATTAGTATGCATTCTAACCCAGGACTACTTATCAAATCCTTATACAACACATATCCGCCTATAATCCCATTCAAAAATTTTGATTAATTCCTTGAATTAAAGCTAAAATATAATCATACACACCACAATAGTGAGATGGATAAAACAACCCCTAGTTATTTCATTCAAAGTGCAGATATGCATGTACAATGGAGAGACATGAGCTCAAATTTCCATTCCAACTCAAATGCTAGTACTGTTATACAACATTAAATCTCTATGAACTCAAAACCTAAATTTCATTTATCTAAAACCATCTGACTTTACAATTTTCTCTACAACTTCACCTAGACTCGACAAAAATTATCTAACTTGCTAACCCGAACTTCTGGCCTTGAAATCCTTCTTATAGAAAATGAAGGAGAAAACAAGCATCGAGCTAGAAAGTACGTCTGTCACCAGTCAATTGGAGCACCTGGTGATATTCCAAAATTTGTTACAACAACCACCACCTTGAAAAATATTCTTGTTCATCATATCAGTTGAGGAACGTTGATGCAAAAAACCACAAGAAAACTGCACCGAGAAAGCCGTCAACACAAAACTGGAACCGTTGCAACTATAGCATCTGATCTACCACTTGTTAGTAGTTCACTCCTTTTACTCCTCATTCAAATGTTTAGTTACCCAATTATGGTACTCATCATTAGTCAGCCAATCAAAATTAATTACCTCATCCACCTTGGTATTATAAGGTGTGTATTTTACTGCTACCCGATTCACATCCCTTTCAAAAGATTCCAAAAATGAGCTGGTACTAATGATTTTGTCCATATAGCTCACCAAAAAATAATTGTCTGAGTGATCACAAATTGAATTGATTTGATCATTGATGTCCTCACTTGCTTGAGCCTGCCATTGTTGAAATGACCTAATTTTCTCCTGGTCATCAATTATATCAGGTAACAATGTGTTACCCCAATCATTGAAATTCTTCACTAGCTCCCTAATCTTCCTACTCAAGTCATCTGGTAAGGTTTGAAAACCTTGCAATGATTTTACAAACACATGAGTAGGCTTTAATGACTGGGGCCTATTATTTATATCAAACCTTGAGGCCTTATACATGATATCTAGATCACTGGCCCTAGGGATCCAATTTTCAATTATTGGTATCGCTACTTCCTGATCCCTATGAATATTCTTTATTGCTACTAACAGCAAAAAATATAAAGAATGTATAGATATCAATTTTCTATCAACTTATACCTAAACCTAAACCTCTCCACTTCAGTTTGCAACTCAACATTTTTCTGCTGCATCTTGTTGTACTCCTCAATCAAAAGGTTATATTTTTCCATTGAGCTCTTTCTTTCAGCTTCCTCCCTTTCAGTAGTCTTTTGGGCCAATTTGGCCACATTCACAGTCAAATTAGTGGCCTCAGTGGTTGAGGTCTCTGAAGCTCTCTTTATTATCAATCCTCCATTGAAATTTAGATTAATATTAGAAACAGATCTAGTTTTCTCCCTTGTGGGGCCAATGCCCAAATTGCCAGAGTTTCATATTCCTCACTAAAAGTAGAGTTTTGCAATGTTGCCTTGACCTCTTCTTCAGAGTATTGAAAGGGATTCTTAGACTTCATAATAGCATTAAAGGCTACTGCATCTGTAATGTCCCATTCAGGAAAAATTAATACACCAGTCTAACTCACCAGTTTTCTTCCTTCTTCAGGAGTGATGTTCTTGAATTCTTCCATTCATTCAGCTTTTACCTCCTCATCATTCTCTTGGTCTGACCTGTCAGGCCTTAGTTCTTTTCTCTGCCTACATTATTCTTGATACTCTTCAAACTTCATCCTCCATACCAATTGCAAGAATACAAGAGTTTTTACAAAAGTATTGTCATCTAGAAACTCCTTGCATGCCTCCATTCTTGCATCTTGTACACTTTTACCTTTCATATCTAAATCAGATAAAACTAATTTAGTTGGACTAGGAGGGGAAGGAATACCAACTTCATGTCTTGATCAGTAACAATAATCTCATCCATCAGATACTGCTATGGTTGATCAATTATTTGCCTCTTAGGGCTTGGCTCGAATGGTGGTGATGAGGGATTGTCTTCCGATGATGATTCTAAATCAATAATTTTGATTTTCCCAAGCACTTTGAATTTTGGACTTGGTTGTGGAGGCACTTTCAAAATTTTTTTTCCTTTTATGTCCACTTCTTCTTCATCACTTCTACTATCCCTTTTTCCTCTTGTAAATGGGCCCCCTTTCCATAGGTTGGTATGCTAGCCTTGTTTCAATTGGTTTGGCACCTTGCTCTTGTACACCTAGACTCAATTTTAAATTTACCTTTTTTGTCCATAATGTGCCCATAATTTCCTTGAAGTTTCCCATTAGAAAATCAATTTTTTTATGGTGGGGACTGAACTCCAAGAGTGGATCATATTTCAGATCTATTTTGTGCACAACATCTAGTATCTTACCATAAGCTATCTATTTCTCCTTGCTAAACTCCTGTCTATTCAAATCAAATTCATTTCTAATCAAGTCTTCAAGGAAATTGAACTCATGCACAAATTTTCTAGCTTTTATTCTTTGTCTGAAAAGAGCAAAGAAACCCTTAGGATCATGTGGTCACTTTGGTCCACATCTCAAATGGTAATCAGTAAATAAATTATCAAAATGCGTCCAACCTCCCTTTGAAAATACAAAATCAGACACCATTGTATAATCTGGGAAAAATGTTCCCTTACCCCTTCCAGTGAGGTTGTCATCATGAATACATCCTATCTGCTACATAACTTCTGCAAATCCCACTCTTGGTAGTACATTGTATGGCAGTATATGAGGGGCTCCCTGAAAATGATATACTCTCAAGACAATGTTGACTAGGTATGGGATAATGTCACCTCAATTATGGTAAACCTTCAATTCTGGCTTCCTCTCCTTTGGCCTGAGGAAATCATGTAATTCCTCAAGGATCCTAGGTATATTCACCATTAATCTAGCCCTTAGTCTAGAAGAAAAATAATTATCAAATTGCACATAACTAATGCTTTCCTTATTACAAGATAAATCTGCAACCCATATCTATACTGACAATATTTCTCCATCAATTGATTGCCTTAATTTCATCCTCTTAGAGAAAAAGTTAGCATTCTTAAAAAAATACATATGCATTAGCATAGAATACCAAAATAATTGAGTGTCGGTATCATTGTTTTTTAGCTTTGACAGCCCTTCATGCATCCTCTCAGCCAAGTAAGAAGTGAATTCATAGGTCATGGAGAAGTTAGGGTGTTGTATTTGTACCCCCATGAACATATAAGCAATGGGAATTACTGTACTAGGACTGAAACCCAAAATTTGACATAAAGAATAGAAAGTGGCTAGGAAATGGTTTGCAAAACAATTTAATTTAAAAGGCTCCTGGTCATTGGGGCTGATATGAAAGTTTGAACCTCCTGCCCTAGCTAGATGAGGTGGAAGCAACCTTGCTCTAAAAAGTGATTTTAGCTTTGCATACTCCTGCTTCATTTCCTCAAGGTTGATAGGAACCAAGTTTTCATTCGGTTCACTCAAGTCAAAAATATGTTGGACCTCTTATCTATTAGTGATCAATAGAACCTTTCCATCATTGTCCCTGATTATCTGTGTAATAGGGAGATATCTTGTAGCCACTGTCCTAAGTAGGTCTACATCAGGGAATACATTTGGTACCACCAGCTTCCCCATATCATACATCCATCCATTTGAAAAAGGGTGAGGCAAATTCCTTTGTCTGTACCACAATCTGAACAATTCCAAGCCAGTGAGGAGAACCCTAGCATCGACAATGTTGGAGCAATTATACACTAACCCTTCCCCCAGGATTTTACCTTGCATTAGGACCAATCCCTTCCTCCTATCATTTGTTGACAAGGGAAATTGATCCAAGAAATCATCATATAGGTATCATTTCAAATATTTAGTTTGGCCAGAATGTTGCTTGGGTGGTGCCATCTTAGACAAACTAAGGCTTCTTTACAACGTTATAATTCAGATAGCTAGGACTAACCAGAGATAGAAAATTATAGGACAAAACAATGCAATTTCTCACAACTATAATTAAACTATAGCCCTAACACATTCATCAACAAGTTCACAGCACATCCAGCTAATCCTTTCCCAAATTCAAATGCAAAATAACTAAGAGGCACAGAAAATAAACTCATGGCTTTGTTTGCAAAACTCCCAAATTCTGGCTACAGAAACTCGCAATTCTAGCTTTGGCTCTGAAACTGCTCCGTGAAATAGTTGAATGCTTTGTGATACAGACCAAGAAGGAAAATTGATTTTATTATTGATCAAATTACGCCAGCAAGTGTCTCACCCGCCATTAAAACTCAATTTTGCGCTGCACAAATGACTCCAACCATATTTGATACAGATTTAAATTTGAGCCGTTGATTCTTTAGCTTGATCAAATCATCAACGACCACCTTCAAAACAAGCTGACATAATTTCCAACATGATGATAAGGGGCCCACCTTACCATACACTATGAAGGAAGTCCACGTGCCAGTTGGCCGCGATATCACAATCTTGAAACTTCTGATCGCACGATGGTGGGCAACCATTAATCCTAAGCATCAATGATCTCGTTCCTTTAACACAATCACCAACCATGTCGTTAATCTTCGAGCAGCTTTTCCAATGAGATTATAACATATTCATCAATTTAGAAAATGTGCATCTTGAGAACACTTTAGTAATCCGCCCCTTAATACATTTAAAGCCGGCTAGTGTTTCCTTTACTCTTTAGGCTTCATCAAATGAGACACGTGGCACCCGCCCATGATTTTTCAATCAACCCAAGCACCATCGCAGGATGGTGGGGAATGACTCAGATCAAATGGTAGTTGGTCAGTGATAGCGCAAATTTTATCCCCCAAATAGGACACATGGCACCTGCCCGTGATTTCACGATCCTTCAATTCCCGATCACGGGATGGCGGGAACCATTGATATCTGTAGCAAATAGATCAACAACAACACTAAATGGGAAGAGAAAGACATAGATATAGAGATATATGGGAAGATAAAGGGAAAATAGGTTGAGATATGAAGATAGATAGGGGTATAGGGAGGGAGCAAGAGATCAGGGAGAGATGGGGAGAGATAGAGAGTGGGAGGAAGAAAGGAAGAGAGATATGTAGAGGAGGGAGAGATAGAAGATGGGGAAGAGGGAGATATATGTAGAGAGGGGGAGAGAGGGAGAGGGAGAGGGGGAGGCTAATTTTTTAGTTTAAATTCTATAAAATATTCAATAAATAATAATATAAATATTATAAGAATTATATAATTTGTATTTTAAATTACACACTATATTTTATTTTTTGAAAAATATGTAATTTTTTAACCATTTTCCTATATATTTAATATTAATATTTTTACATCTTTTAACAATTCAATATATAATACAAATAAAATATAGTTAATAATTAATTAACTAGCATACCTATATTAATTAATAATATATGTAAAACACAGAGGTTATCTTTATCAAGATGCCTATTGACTTGAAAAAATGCTTACATTTTCATGAATATGAATTTGGAAAGCAATCAATTTGATTTCATTATTGTTTGTGTCATTGTTTATCTCAATTCCCATATATAAGGGTACACATTCAAATCTGAAATCATACCAACCTGTCTATAACAACAATCAACCAAGAATAATAAATTTAAAAGAAAAAATGTTCATCAATCATTAGATTTAGTATTGACAGCATCAAAGAAGTATATCATGACAAAAATGGCATTAACTAACTTAGACATATCCACTATTTTTTTTTTCAAATGTTTAAATACATTATTAACATTATATACATTCAAGAATTTGAATGTTATGAAACCTATAGCTTTGCAATTGAGTCTAATAAAGCTTTTCTCTCAGATGAATAATCAAACTTTGTTGTTTTTATGACTGTGCATTTAATCCTTTGTTCATCATTATAAGTCTCTTTTTTCACTTGAAGTTTAAATATGTATCTATTGAAAAGGACCTTTTGTATAATGTGTGAAAACTTAACATCATCTTATTTTTAATGCTTCAAAATGTTCAATTTTTTTGTTGTAACACCCATAATTTCTTCTGCCACTTCTTCAAAAGTTGTAATCCAAGTGAATGAAGTATGGTATTGCACTTTGCATTGAAGTATATATTTATAATCACATTCAGGAAAAATTTTATCACATCTTCCACAATACCATTGACCATTTTCATCAGTGTCTACATTATTTTTGCAGTGCCTACCTCCAATTTTCAAGGGGCATGTTGTATAACAAAAATTTTCTACCTTAATGAAAGATAAGGTAGCTTTTATCACTATCCAATAAGGTTTATTAGAGTTGACAAGGTCTCAATCCTATATTTGTGAGATACTAGGGTTAGGAACAAATAGGGTTTACGTTAGGGTTGGGGTTCAATTAGGGCTAGAGTTTAATTAGGGTTAGATTTCAATCAAGGCTAGAGTTTAATTAGGGTTAGGGTTCAATTAGGGTTAGGGTTAAGGTTAGGGTTTGGGCTAAATTAGGGTTAAGGTTCAATTAGGATAAGTTTTCACTTAGGGTTATTGTTAGGCTTAAGATTGGGGTTAATAGTAGGGTTGGGATTTAGATTGCGGTTAATTAAATTATATTAGTTTATGTTTTTATTAAAGATCAAATATAGATGTAATTTTGAAAATTATATATCTATAACTTTTGATTTATGTTTTAGATCTAAGCTGATCACATTATTGTTTATGCATTACCTAAAATAAAAACCTTATTATAATCATAAAATAAAAACCAATTATATCATAATTTAAAAAATAACAAACAATACAACTAATTAATTGAATATTTTATAGAATTTAAACTAAAAAATTGATTAAAAATTGATTTTTGTTTTTTGATTTGCAAGATTGATTTATATATTAGATTAAAAAAGGTACAACCATCTGCAAACGCAGGAAAGCTTCTGCCATTGATTACAGCCAGCAAACCCATCCCAACCACCACTACCAAAAACCACCCTGAAGATGGTCAAAACGAGACCCAACCAACCAAAGATAGGGAGACCCCTCCATCCAAACCAACTACCAACCCAAAATGCCATAAGGGTTCAATGCCGACCCTAAACATATGAATCCCCAGTCACCCAAAACTCCCAAACTAGCCATTAGAGATCAAATTTATAAATTTCGAGACTGAAAGATGCCATTGGACCATAGAGATAAACTCTAAAAATTATCAGAACCAACAACTATACAAGGCATTCATAGGAAATTATTTAAAATAGCAAAATCTTCAAAGACTTTTACCCACTTGACATCACCCATAGCCATCAGGCCAAAGAATTTCTTCAGGAATTCAATGGCCACCACCACCACCATTCTGTGTCTTCTCAATGCCGGACCGCTGAAGTTAAGGAACAGGAAAAGCTTTATGGCCTTGTCTGAACCTCGAATAGTTGTAAAGTCACTCAGTCTTGGGATGCCTCTACCCTCCACAACAAAACTCAACACTTCACTTACCCCTCCCACCAGATCCTTGCGAAACATCTTAACCAACAACAGTTTAGCCACAACCTTGGACTCACTATTGTCTAGAAGTGATGCCAAAAATTGGGAGGATATATGTAGATTGTCCCTACCGAACTCCTTGTTAGCCAAATGACCAACTCCCAGGATCATTTTGGTCACCACCAGAACTAACGGGTCCTTGTTTAAGAGAATCCGCTTCAGTCGTTGGTCTTTAACTTCTCTGAAGGAGGCTTGTCTAGCTGAAGATTTCAGAGAGATTGGCGTGTCCGCACCAAACTTTTCCAGGCCATCCATAGAGACTTCAATGACAGAGAGAGATCGCTTTGCCATGAATGCCACCACTAGAACAAATAAATTCTGCCGCAAATGTCTGCCACTAAAGTCAGCACCAACTTATATGAAATGGAATGAAATGAAAAATTTTAATGACGTCCACGAGGCCAAAGAATCCTATGGGACCCAAATGACTTCCCTCCACACATGCCACGTTTAATCTGCATGAAACTGCCTTCAAGGAATGATGCCTACAACATCCTCGAGCTTTGTTAAGAAAATTGTCACCTCCATCATGTGACCAGCCGCCTAGTTACACCCACCTACATCCCCCATAGCCCCTTCCTTTTTGCCACCTCAACTCCTAGCTGGCTCTCCTAGCACGTCAGTGTGGGGATGAGAAAAGAAAGGAGGTAGGGGAAGCCCACCTAGGTGCTGGCTATAATGCATGTACTTTTCAGTGTATTGTATTAACATACCTAGATATATTCACCAAAATCTATTATCTATTATTGATTATGTAATTTTGTATGTATAATATATTTTTTTAAAAATAAAAATATATTTTTGAAAAAAAAATATATATTTAAAAAATTAAATAATATATTTTTTAAATTAGAAATATATTAGAAATATTTTGAATGTATTCAACTATCAAAATATGTTTTTTTTAATATACCATTAAAATCACTAATAAAAAATATTAAAGAGTTTATATATATTTGTTTAATATATTAAAAAAATATTTTATATTATAAATATTTTATAAATAATTTATAAAATATTTTTAAAATATATTAAACAAAAAATATATAAAAGTTTAACTATTGTATGTGGGCTCAAAAATAAAAAATGTGAGGGTTATGAATTAGGTTATTTTCTGCACAGAAGGCAGGCTACTGGCGATGGCACGGAATGGGTCCTATCATTCTGACAGCTCACAGACCATTAGAGGTAGGTAGGCCATGGATGGGTATACCATTTTGTATGCTACATAGCCTGCTCCTGACTTGACTAGTTGCCCTAATTTTTTTGCTTTTGCTCATTTTTAATGAATTTCCCCCCGGCCTTCTCAAATATTTCATTTTAAATGTTTTTCTTTGGAAGCAATGAAACATTTAAAATATATCGCACAAAAATTTCCTCGAGCCCCACCTTGTATAGTCCACGTGGTACCCGCCCATGATTTCATAATCAACCAAAGTACCATCACGAGATGGTGGGGAATGACTCAAATCAAAGGACAATTGATGAATAGTCGCGCAAATTTGATCCCCCATATGGCACACATGTCGCCTACCCGCGATATCGCCATCCTACAATTCTTGATCACGGGATGGTGGGCAACCATTGATCTTGAATGCATTTTGATCAATGACAGCGCAAATTTCATCCTTCTGAAAAATAAAACATTCATTAAAGGGCAAGGGGACATTACTAGGCGGATGGAAAACGACATAAGTTTTTTTAAAACCGTTCAACACAGGGCCAACCAAGACTTAGGAAAATAAAACCCGTGGAGGAAATAAAATATTAATACCAAAGGGACCAGGCCTAGATGGAATGATGGGGCATAAGATGTTTTTAAAACCCTTCAAAAAAGGTAATGGTGAAATAGATCCCAACCAAGGCATTAGGTAAAAACAAGGGTATAAGATGAAGACAAAGCTAAAACCCCAGCCCTAAGAAATTTTCCAACACCATGAAAGACCAGTGACATAAGGCAGGGCATGAGTGAAACATTAGGAACAAAATTTGAAGTTCCATCAGTACAAGCATTGGATAATTTTATATTAATAGTTTTTCCTATCACAAATATAAAAGGTGAGCAAAATAAATAACATGTATTTTCCCATTAAATGTGAAGGATTTTCAAAATGTTTTAGTGTTCAACTATTGGTCCATTTTTGTTCAATATAAGTTGTATTTTAAATCATTATGTATTGTTTTTATAACAACAAATAGATTTTTTGTGTTCAACTATTAGTCCATATGTGTTGAATATAAAAGGTAGAGATATCAAAGATTTATGGTTATCAATAAGTATTTGGTCCACTTAGGTTGTATATTAATTTTAATTTAAATAAAAATATCATATTCTACAAGTAACAAATGATATTTTTTTGGTTCAACTATTGGGGGTTCCATGATTAAGTTTTGGTCGAACCTTTAAAAAGTCAAATTTTAGACACTTCTCAAAAGATCTGCCGATATGGTGAGTTGCATGATGAGTCATGCCTCCAAACCTTAGTTATAGATAAATAAGAGACCAGTCTACATTTCAAAAGAAAAACGAAGGTTCTACAATATTCTAGTCAATTGCTACATGCTGAGAAAGTTAGCCTACATGATTACTGGGCCCTCTCCCCTAAAGGAATAAGGGGACATCACTAGGTCGACGCCAAACAATGACATAAGTTGTTTTAATGAGGGAACATGGGACCAACAAAAGACTTAGGAAAAATAAAGTCAAGCAAAGGAAATAAAACAATAAAAAAAAGGGGGCCCAACCTAGACTTACGAAGCGATGTGGCTTAAGTCATTTTAAAGCCTTCCCAAAAAGTAACGGCCAAATAGATCCCATCCAAGGTGTAAGATGAACACTAGGGTTTTACATGGAGACAAAGGTAAAACCCCATCCTTAGGATTTTCCCAAACACCATAGATGACCAAA
>VDFB02049217.1:42858751-42936094 GCA_007258455.2 Sequoia sempervirens
AAATCGGATATCCAATTTATAGCACCAAAATATTACATTTTAAAATGTTTTTCAAATTAGATATTAGACATGAATTGGATATCTAAAACAAATCAAATATCCGATTTGTAGTACTTTGTCTTGGGAATTGCTATGGAGAAATGTACTGATAGCCAACCCAAAAAAAAAGTCAACTCAAGATTTTCATGTTTTTTGGCGAGTTCAAAATTCTACTTTTTTCATATTGCCACTTTTTGGCCCATCATGATCCTGCACATACCCAGGTCTAAATCAGGTAGTTGTTATTGCTAAGGCGGATTACTCCTTTCTTTGAAGGCCATACACTTATGATATGGTCAAGTGTTTTTTTCTTTAGAAAATTACTATTACCTTTTTGATAGGTTAATTATGATTTGATTAGATGGGTTATGAATCTTTTATTTCAAAAAAATATCTTTATGAAAGAAGTATATTGGCATGAAATTAAATATGATTTGTATTCCAATGTAAAAACTACAAAGAATTGAAACAATTCTTTCAACACATAAACTATTATGTAGTAGTCAATTAAAATGAAAAAACTTACTCTATATTAGTTAGGATACACAACTACGAAAATGATATAAAGTTACTCATTTATCCTAGAGGAACTAAGTATATAGTATACAAAGAAAACCAACAAACCCACAACTACCCCTATTTTGAAGGAGTTTAGTTTTCTCCCCTTCCTGATCTCGCTAATATTTTCTAATTATTTTAAAGAGAAGAAGGGTCATAACACAACTTTATTCAACCCAGTAAATAGCTTGGTTAAAGAAACTTGACAAAAGCAACAAAACAATTGCTACATTTGGCATTTCATGTTGAATGAAGAGTGGTGAAAATAATCTACTTATAGTTTAATTAAACACTATTTTTATACGAAGGCTTGACATTAGAAAGATAAGTGTTACTTATAGTTTAATAAAACACTATTATAGTTTTACCAACATCTACTATTGTATGCTTGCATGGCTTCTTAGTTAATATATGGGGAGAGAAAGAGAGAGAGATAGAGAGATATGGGAAGAGAAAGAGAGATGGAGATATATGGGAAGACAAAAGAAGAGAGGTGGAGATAGAGAGTCGATGGATAGGGGGGATAGGGAGGGAGAGATGGTGAGAGATAGAGAGGGGGAGATAAAGAGGGGGAGGGAGAGTAAGGGATATAGATAGAAAGAGATAGAGAGAGGAGTGAGAGGGAGATAAAAAGAGAAATAGAGATAGAGATATAGAGTAGGAGAGATGGAGTGAGTGAGAGAGAAAGGGGGGAGAGGGATAGATAGCTCAATAGATAGAGGGGGGAAGAGGCGGGAGTGACATAGATAGTGGGAGATATAGAGATATAGAGAGCGAGAGGGAGAGATATATCAATCACCCTCCCTATATCTCTATCTATTCATCCTTATCTCTTTATCTCTCTACCTGTCTCTATATCTTTGTATCCCTTTCTATTTATATGCTTGTCATTATCTCCCTCTCTCTCTATATTTTCTTCTATATATTTACCTTTGTCTCCTTAAGTGTGGAATGGGTACATTGAAGAGGTCTTAAAGGAGAATTATCATATCTTTAATCAAATGGCATGCTACCTTGAGCATAACTCCCCAAGGACACATGCCATCCTTGGATTGTTGACATGAAACAACCAATCAAAATTTAGTTTCTCTCTCTCATATTAATATATATTACTATTATATTAAATATATATTATATTAATTATATTTTGTATTATAGAAAAATATACTTATTATTAGTTATTAATTATAATAATTTTGTTAAAGAATATAATATATAATTATAATAAGTTGAATGATTATATTATTTATAATGCAAAATATAGCTAATATATACTTAACTATATTGTAGAATATTAAAACCTAGCTAAATGGCGCCAAAATTTTGAACTTAACTAACATAATATAAAACCTAACGAAACCAAGTTGTAGCTCGTCAAATTGGAGAAGTGAAAGGTCAATACCAGTGCCGAGGAAGAGTTTGGAGTAGTGAAAAAAGGGTCAATGCCAGTGCCGAGGAAGATTTTGGAGTAGTGAAAACAAGGTCAATGCCAGTGCCGAGGAAGATTTTGGAGTTAAAACAAGGGCAATACCAGCACCGACGAAGAGTTTGGAGGAGTGAAAACAAGGTCAATATCAACATTGAGGAAGAGTTTGGAGGAGTGAAAAAAGGGTCAATACCAGCGCTGAGGAAGAGTTGGAGTTAAAACAAGGTCAATACCAACGCCAATGAAGATTTTGGAGGAGTGAAAACAAGGTCAATATTAGTGCCGAGGAAGAGTTTGGAGGAGTGAAAACAAGGTCAATACCAGCACCGAGGATGAGGTTGAGGGAACTCAAGGAAAATCAACGACCAAGGGGCAATGAGTACTATAAGTTTGGCAGCCCCATTCTCTTTAACCTTCAATTTTCATGCCTAGTTTCCAAAGATCTTCTCGTACATTGGCAGCCCCATTCTCATAAAATGGTATATAATAAGATAGAAAAAATAAAATAGCATATACAAAACATATCCACCTACAATCCCATTCAAGCATTTTAATTAATTCCTTGAATTAAACCTAAAACAAGAATCATACACACCACAATAGTGAGATGAACAAAACAACCCTTGATCATTTTATTCAAAATTCAGATATGCTTGTATAATGGAGAGACATGAGTTTGAATTAATTATATCAATTCAAATGCTAGTACTGTCATAAAACATCAAATCCCCATGAATTCAAAACCTCCTACAGAATGACTCAAAACCTAAATTGCATTTTCCCTAAAACCATCAGACTTTACAATTTTCTTTGCAACTTCATCTAGACTTGACCAAAAATATCTAACTTGCTAACCCATACTTCTGGCCTTGAAATCCTTCTTATAGAAAAAGGAGGAGCAAACAAGCATTAGGCCAGAAAGCACACGTGTCACCAGCCAATTGGACCGCCTGGTGATAGTCCAAAAATTTGTTACAACAACAATCTCCCCAGAGAATCTTCTTGTTCATCATGCCCACTGAGAATAGTTGATGCAGCAACAAAAGACTTCAAGAATTATGCGCCTAGACTGTCACCAAAAAACAAAACTAGAATTTGTTGTAACTGCAACAACTGATTTGTCAACCATTAGTAGCCTACTCCTTTTCACTCTTCCTCAGTTAAATATACATTTACCCATTTCTGGTACTCTTCATCAGTTGGCCAATCAAAATTGATCACCTCATTCACCTTGAAACTATAAGGTTTGTACTTAACTGCCACCTGATTTGCTTCTCTTTTAAAAGACTCCAAGAATGAGCTAGTGCTAATGATTGTCCATACAGCTCACCAACAAATCATAATATGAGTTACCCTATTTTTTAGGGTTTTGTAGTCCAAACACGATATAAAGGGGCTCTTACACTTTTTGGGATTACTGTAGCTTATGTAAGAGGCCCCATGGATACTATTGTAATTGTAGGATGCATGAATAGGGCATAGGATGAGAAATAAAGAAGATATAGCTATTGTCTTCAATAGTTTTGTCAAGAAAAGCATGTGAAATGAGAGGTTCAAGCCTAGGTTTCAACAAAACATGTATGGGAGATCTGATTTTATGAATTTTTATCCATGTGCAGACCTAATGGGTTGTTTCTAAACAATGAATATAAATGATATACACACACAGACACATATAATATGAAATCAATCAAACTATTAAACTACATGAGAAATAAATGAAAACAGTAAATGCATATGTATGTGTATTTGTAAATGTAGGTGTAAAATAAATAAGAATAATGAAAATTATAAAAGAATACAAGGAAAGGTCTCCTCCCTTCTTGGTAGTGATAACCTCCTCCACACACAACCCTTAAAAATTATGAATAGAGGAATATAATATTTGAAGAACTCAAAGTTGATTCTCTCCTACCTTATGGAATTAGTCATTTTATCCTTACAAACATTTATAGTGATTACTAGAGGCACATAGACCAATTCTTCATAATAGAAGAATTTGATCATACTTTTCCAATGATGGCATTATGAGAAAACCTTAGGTTAAATGAATAATTCCTAGCTAAGTTCTTTAAATCATGTCCAACCGTATAAGAGAAGACCACTGCTATGTGTACCTAGATACCATGGAGAAAGGCTAGTCTTTGGGCTCTTTCATCAATCATCCTACCTTAAAACATACCAAAAGTCTCCTAGCAATTAGACATAGGAAGATTTAATATGACTTAAAAAAAGTTATTGCCAAAGCGTAAACTTATGATGACTTAACCAGGCCTAGTACACACTCCTCCCGTTAACCACTTAGACATATGGAAATTAAATGTAAATTTTCTGCTATTTTTAGTCATGTAGGTGTCCAATAAACCACTTGGTGGTGTTTCCTTCAAGTTTATTTACTTGAATAAAGAGCAAAAGTCCTTTGATTACAATTAGAGAATACATTTGAGGCCTTGGTTGTGTAACTGGTGGACCATAGTCACATTTAACACTTGTTACAAAGTTTGGGAGTTAAAATGTTAAGTAGATTTGATTTGTGATGGACACATTTGGACGGTAGTAATAATAGCTTGCAATCTATCAAGACTTGATTACCTTATAACCTGTGAAATTCTAGCGATGAAATGATAGATTAATCATAATGTCACCTTGGGATCACATCACCATGAAAGAACTTCATCCAACATCCTTATGAGTGTAGGTACCACCAAATAGGTATTTGTCAGATCTGTCTTCCTCGAGCGAGGGAAATTTAGGAAGAGAAGAGGAAAGTGAGACATGTAGTATGTCTAAAAGAGGGAGATCAACTAGAGGTCAAAAGATTAGAAATTTTTTTTGTAAACGCATGGAATTTTTTCTTGCTAAAGGGGGCTCATGTTCTTATGATGATGAAGGCATAGGCGACGTTGAGGTTCCCTTGAGGTACAAACATCTACGGAAACAATGGGTACCCAAGGAACTTCCTCCAATAAACACTAATTTTTGTGTCAACAAGAGGATATATTGCATAGAACCATTGTCATTACATGGTTTGGGCCTATTTTGCATGGACGGCATAAAGTTCTATTATGACAAAGTTACTGAATTGATGGAGTATGTCAAAACCTGTTATAGTTACAAAGATTGGATGCAACTGGTTCGATATACATGAAGTATGCGTAGGTATGCACTGTTAGCAAATTATATACAACTAAAAGATAAGGATCAAAATAAAGGAGTGGCTATGTACATTGACGAAAGGCCAAAAGAATCAAGGAATATTGCAAGGTTTATAAATAGTACACGACCTGGGTCAACAAATAAGCAACCCAATTGAATATTTGAGGCGCGCGAGGGAAACCGTGTATTCGTATGTGTGATAAAATCAATAACTGCAATGAAAGAGTTGCTAATCGATTACAATTTGAATCACTTAGTTATAAACACAGTTACAATGGGTGTGGTATGTACTATGTACCATTTTACCCAACCTCCAATTAATGACTCCAATATACCATTTTATTCTTATGTTTTTTTCGTAAGTCTATTGGTTTTATTTTGGTAATGTTTTTTTATATTTAATTTTTGTCACAACGAGACATTGATCATATGAAGAAGGCTATGGCCTAGAGCACAGATCACGATGTATCTTTAGGTACTTCTACCTGACAGGTTTACCTCATTGTAATTGTACAAATTAGATACCAGCAAAATGTTTTATTATTATGTTTTTTTCATAAGTTTTTTGGGTTAATTTCGATAATGTTTTTAATATTCTAGTTTCAGTCAACTAATCGGGGAAAGGCACCAGCAGTAGAGGAGAGCATCCATAGTGAGGTGCAGTCAATATTTTGTGATGATAACATCGCTTATTCAGTAAACCCTCTCGATACAATAAAGAAGGTCCAAAAAAAATGCAATGAAGAAATGGTTAAGTTGATGTTCATAGTGCCTCAAATAGATGAGATAAAAGAGAGGGTTAAAATATTGACTGAAATATTACAAAACTTGCAAGTAAGCTATCATGAGGTCTTTAATTATAATGTAAGTTCATTCATGGTTTTATATTTTGTACTCTTTTATGTCATGAACTAAAATATGTGTTATTTTTACAGGGTTATTTGCCTCCTCATGATGCTCCTAGCCATGATCAGGGTACTGCAAGTGCTGCCTGAGGAGTAGGGGTTGGTACAAGTGTCCATCCTAATCTTCCTACGCATACATGACATCATCTGACCCCATCATCCATGCCTATATTACAGTCTGAAATGTCAGAAAAACATACCATGCAAGAATCCATTAATGCACCCTCTGGTAGTGAACACATTCCAGAACATGTGTCAGGACATGTACTTGGGGATGTAAAGGCCACTAGTACTGGTGATGTTTTAGCAACATTTCCTAGATCTTCCCATATTACTATTACGAGAACATTTCCGTTCACACTTGTGGTGACCGAGGATTTTGTTCCCATAAAGATAGAGAGGGTCCCAAGTACTTTGAAATGTTTTAATTATTATTATATATAATCCAACTGAAATTTACTTATTGATTGCTCTTTTTAGACTATTGATATGATGATCATTTTGCAAGAAATGATGTATTTTATAAACATCTGAGTGATATTACATTGGAACTCTTCGGGCCCACCATACGTACACGGTGGAATGCCCAAAATCAAGATTTAAAAGATGAGCTCATTAACCATTTAGTTGTTGTTCGGTGATAAAACATTCAACCAAACCAAGGTCCTTCAGAAATTTGGTACCTATATAATGTATGCGAGGGACCAATATAGGTCACATTTAGAGAAGAACAAAAAGTACGAGCATCCCCCCATGATTCCGAAGAGGGAGTGGAAGGACCTGGTGTTGGATGGAAAGGAGAAGGCTGAAAAGAAAAAAGGAAAGACACCACCGGGCCAAGGAAGGTATGTGATACTATCAACAATGTAATTATATACTGATTACTCTTTCTTTTTACATAATCTAACATATTTCAAACTTTTCATAGGATACCCGACACATCAAAGGAAACAAAGGATAGACTAGAAAAACATGGGAAACACAAACTTGGCTCTGGTGGTTATATGAAATTAGCCGCACTAATTGTAAGTATCAATAAATGAAATATTGCATCCAAATAATAAATTGAAAACAATTTTGGTTTTATCACACCATAGAAGCAAAATTCATGATCTTATGCAAAAATGTAGGGCTCTGAATTCAACAGAGTTCCCATAGAAGATGACCTGAAGATTTCCTTCTATCAAGGCTATGGAGTTGTGGTTGAACGCCTAAGAGTCTTGACTGGGCAAACACAACCTTCCACTACATCTGACATGTAGGTAAATAAACTCAATAAAGTTTATTTAAAATTGAATACTTGTGCAATCTATTCAATATTAATTTCCACCATAAATTAATTACATGCCTATTTGTTTTAAACATTCAAGCAATGATAATACTGCACATGACATTGGAATGCAGCCTGGTGAGGGTGGAGCACAACCTGCAGATGAAGGTCATGGTGTGCATCCCGGTACTTTAGAGCATGTAGAGTGTGATAAACATGTTGAGCATGATTAGGCTAGAAAAGATCAGGAACATGATGTGGCCCCATCAGGTAAAGAGAACCACTCTAAAGTTCTTTTAAACATATTTAATTGCAATTGGTGTATTAATTAATGTAACCTTTCGTGTTTCAACTTTAGAGCATGTAGAGCGTCATCAACATGTTGAGCATGATCAGGCTAGAGAAGATCAAGAACATGATGTGGCCCCATTAGGTAAAGAGGACCACTCTCATGTTCTCTTAAACATATTTCATTTCAATTGGTGTATTAATTAATGTAACCTTTCATGTTTCAACTGCGGATCAAGATTTAGAGGGTGTTCAACATGTTGAGCATGAGTTTATAACAAAAGTTCAGGAACATGATGTGGAACCATTAGGTAAAGAGAACCACTCTAATGTTCTTTTAATTAATGAAATACTTGTAACAATAATAATAAAACATATCAGTTTAACATTTCTTTCTTATTGCAACAGACCCCCCCTTGAGGCAACGTCCATATCATGAGCAAACGACTAGGCATACATTAGGATCACGAGCAGAGGGAAGAACAACTAAAGGGGGGACAAATATTGATTTAGAAAATGATACTCCACTTCAGCTTTATGTAGCTTTAAAAAAGAAACAAAAAAAAGTGATTGCAATCATATCATGACAACCATATTTTTGATAATATGTAAAAAATGAAAGAATGAATATTATATGTTAATGAATGAATGTAAATATGTTAATTAATGAATGTTATATGTTAATGAATGAATGTTATATGTTATTAATGGATGAATGAATGATTAATGGTATATGATTGGGTATGGGGAATTGAGAGTGATGTGAGGGGCAAATGAGCTTCCAGTCACGTGGTTGGCCATGTTAAGTAGAGAATATTAAACTATTCTCAAAACAAAGAGAAGCTCAATAAGGTAATGCACTTTTCAATATAAGAAATGCATCGTTTGAAGCATCAAACCAATATGCAAAGATGAAAGAAAGTGCTAACTTTTCACTATGGTGGCAGAAAAATGATTCTTTATACCCTGAATCCATGCACTGCATCATAATTTGAAGTTGTTTCCATTCCAATGTTCTGAGTTTAGTTTGTTTGTATGGATTTGTATGAATACCACATTGTTTTGTGTGTGGATTTAGTTTCAAAGCTCTATTTCTTCTATTTTTAGTGGTGACATAACTCTAAAATTTGACTTTTGTGCATGACAAGTTAGTGGAAAAATTGACAGCTCTGAAGGGTTTAGAGGCTCGATTGAGATAGATACACGAATATTTGGATCTTGTTGTTGATGGGAGGCTTCGACTTAACCATGAAATTATGTACCATCTGCAGGTATGCAAAAGTTTCTCTAGAACTTACATTCAATCTTGATCATAAATGTTGTAAATGATATTAATGCTTCAAACTTAAGATTCGTTTCATTGTTATAATGATCAAAATGTTATACTTTGCTATACATTCAGGCATTCTCTTGCCCCTTACCCTTTGCTCTCTCCCCCTCCTTTCAAGAATTTTCTGTCATAAAAGATTCACATTTCTGTCTCATTGAAACAAATTTATCTGAAGTGCTAGCAGTGAATAAAGATATGTAAAAGATGATGGATTGAAAAGTGTCTTTTAGGCCTCCTTGTAGCGTTAGAAAATAAGTCATTTCTTTCCTTTTGTGTTGGAGTCAAAACTTGTGGTTTTGAGGGTTTGTGGAGGATAGTATCAAGTGTCAAAAACTAGTGAGTTTGGTCTGGTTTTAGTCATTAGAAGGATTTTATGTTGACTGTCCCATTAGACAGGGCTACAAGGCCTAATATGTCAGCGATAGATGAAATAGTGTTCCCAAGTGAGAAGTCTTGTTTGTCTGCTTAGTTTAGCCATGTTAAGACATTCTGAGTCATTTCCAAGCCTCTTGATGGAATTTAGGTGTGTGGAGTTAAAATAGTGCTTAAGTTTCTCATTAGTTGTATGGTGTATTAAGGAGTCTATCTAAGAGTATTTGAGAGAAGCTCTTAACAGATTGTCTTCCCCTGCCACTCTACATCAATAATAAAATAAACATGGAAAATGACAGAATAAAATAATTGCCCAAGATTTGAATACGAAGGGATGCGACTTGCTTGATCTCTCATCGATGGTACATTTCAACGAATGTATTTTAAAAAAAAAAATTACATTGTTTTGTCAAAATTTTGACGAACGCAACAGACAAATCACCGAAAAGGTCTGACAAAGTTGATATAGCTGTGACGAAGACTTCACCATAACTCCTTGTCAATTTCATTGTAATTGCGACGAAGTATACCGATGAATCATAAAAAAGGTCCGACGAAGTTGCTTAGTTGTGACGAAGATTTCATTGTAACTCCTTGCCCTTTTCATCGCAATTTTGATGAACGTCACCGACGAACCACATAAAAGGTCCGATGAAGTTTCTTAGCTGCGATGAAGGCTTCGTCGTAAACACTTTCCCATTTCATCAAACTGGCGACAAACTTCTAGTGTTCTTTTGATGTCCATTTCGTCGATATTCTGAAAAACATCCGAGCCATTTTATGATGCCGACGACCGATGAAATTGCATTGTTATTTTGACATTTAATTTGTCATTAGACGTGCAATGAAAAAATAGCAAAAAAAATGTTCTCGTCATTTTGTCACTACACCGACAAAGATTTGTCGAACCACCGACGAACGTCCATCAGAAAATGGTGTCAAATTCAGTAGTGAAATGATCAGCTCCTCATCAAGGAGTTCCAATTTTTGTAGTCTAGAAACTCTATATTCATTATCTGTTGTGAGACTCTTCAATGATACTCTGAGTGATGGAATCTCAACCTCTAGTGGAAAAATGGCTTATGCTCCATAGACAAGAGCAAACGGTGTTGCTCCTGTTGGTGTTTGGATGCTAGTTTTGTAGGGCCATAATGCGAGATTAAGTTAAATGTGCCAATCTTTCCTTGCATCATTCATAGTCTTCTTTAAGATTTTTAGTATTGTTTTGTTTGAGGCCTCTGCTTGGCCATTCCCTTGTGGATAATAAGGTGTTGAATATCTGTGTTGGATATGGAATCTCTCACAAAGTTCATCAACGTCCTGATTCTTGAATGGTCATCCATTATCTGTGATAATGGAGTTGGGAATGCCATACCGACAAATGAGATAGTTGAGTATGAACGAAGAGATTTATTTGTCGATAACCTTAGTGAGAGGCACTGCCTCAATACACTTGGTAAAGTACTATGTCATTGTGATAATAAACTTGTGTCTGTTTGAGGACGAAGGATGAATCTTTCCAACTAGATCTAAGCCTCATTGAGAGAATGGCCAAGTTGGCATGAATGGTTGAAGTTCTTATGCAGGAGTATGAATTAGATTCTCATGAATTTGACATTTAGAGCACTTTTTCACTAAAGTGAATGATTCCATCTCCATAGTTGGCCAGTAGTAACCCATTCTAATCAATTTTTTTGGATAAGGTTAGTCCACTTGAATGAGTACCACAAATGCCACCATGAACTTCTTGTAAAGCCTTGTTAGATTCATCATGTTCAAGACATCGAAGTAAAGTACCATCAAGACCACGACAATAGAGGATGTTGGCGATAAGAGTATAGTGAGAGGATTGGAAAATAAATTTGTGCTTTTGGTTATGGGATAGGTCAGGTGGTAAGATGTCATCTTTGAGGTAGTCATAAATCTTTCCATACCAAGGGGAATCGGATCCTACTAAGTGGTAGATGATTTGGCTTTCAGGTGTGTCATAAGCAGGTGTAAATGATTGTTCAACCAGAAATTCATAGCAAGCCTAATTTTCTGGGAGTTGCAATAATGATGCGATCATGGCCATGGCATCAACAACTTTGTTATCCGGTCTTGGAATCTGTATGAACTTGATATCCATGAAGTACTTCTTGAAATTGTCAACCATCTTCTTATATGGCAATAGTTTGTCATCTTTGGTCTGATAATCACCATTGATCTGATTAATGACTAACTATGAGTCACCATAAACTTGTAGTTCTGTAATCCTCCATTCCAATGCTATCTTGAGTCCAGTGATTAAAGCTTCATATTTGTCTATGTTGTTAGTGCATGGAAACATTAGCCTATATAACTGAGGAATGGTATTTCCTTGAGGGGTGACAAAGAGTATGCCTGCCCCCAATCCGTGTTGAGTGAAAGAACCATCAAAGTATAAAGACCATGGTCATTTGGATTCTGTAGTGAAGACATCAACATCTAGAAAATCAATGTGCATGGGATGCTCTACTTGTAGTGGTGCTTCAGCCAGTTGATCAGCGATAACTTGTCCTTTGATTGCTTTGCAATCAACATAATGGATGTCAAATTCGCTCAAGATCACAACCCATTTTTCTAACCTTCCTATCAATGTAGCCTTGCTTAGCAAATACTTGAGTGGATCAATCTTTGCAACAAGATTGATTGTATGAGTTAACATGTAGTGTTGAAACTTCTATGATGAAAAGACTACTATGAGACAAGCCTTCTTGATGAAAGTGTAATTGAGTTCATGACCTATTAGCATTTGACTGATGTAATAAATTTCTCATTCCTTTCCTGTAGAGTCTTCTTGTGCTAATAATTCCCCCAAAGATGTCTCTGTTGCGGCATTATATAAGATTAGTGGTTTGTCCGAATTTGGTGGTACTAGAACTGGTGGGTTCATCAGGTACTGCTTGATCTGTTGAAAGGCCATTTCACACTTTTCATCCCATATGAACGAAACATTCTTATGTAGTAGATGTGTGAAAGGTAGGCTCTTATCGGCCAGTTATAAGATGAACCCTCGTATAGATTGAAGTCTTCCCTGTAATGACCTCAATTGACTAATATTCTTTGGTGGAAGCATCTCCATGATTGCTTGCACCTTGGCAAGATCTACTTGAATTCCTTTTCCTAATACTATGTATCCTAAGAGTTTTCTAGATGTGACCCCAAAAACACATTTCTTGGGGTTGAGGAAAATTTTGAACTTTTCCAACCTTACAAAGATTGTGGATAACACTTCGAGATTCCATTCTCTTGTGTATGACCTTTCTAATATGTCATCTACATAGTTTTCCATGAATGTGTGCATCATGTCATGAAAACTTGTTGTCATAGCTCTTTGGTAAGTAGCCCCGACATTCTTTAGACCGAAAGGCATGACATTCCAATAGTAAGTTCCCCATGGATATGTAAACACTATTTTGTCTTAGTCTTCAGGTGTAATATTGATTTGGTTGTAACTAGAAAATCCATCCATTAGTGAATACATAACATGGCCAGTTGTTAGATCAACTATAGTATCAATGCTTGGAAGCAAAAAGTCATCCTTAGGACATGCCTTATTAAGATCTCTAAAATTTTTGCACACTCTGACACTTTTGTTGGGCTTGGACATAGGAACAATGTTGGAGATCCATTCTGCATAGTCGATCGATCTTATAAATCCAAAATCAAGGAGTTTTCAGAGTTCTTCTTTAACTAGTAGTGCAACATGAGGATGCATCTTTCTGAGTTTTTGTTTCAAGAGTTTGACTCCTGGTTTGATGGACAAGTGATGCATTATAAGATCAGGATCAAGACTTGGCATGTCTGCATAAGACTAGGAAAAGTTGACTTGATTTGCTCTGAGAAATTCCATGAACTTAGGTACCTCTTTATCTGTCATTGATGCAAATAATTGTAGGATCCTTGGTTTTTCTGTAGTTTCACTTAGATTAGACTACTTTTGTAGGCTCAATCAAGATAGGCGATCGCTCATGATAATGCTCTGAGAGAGTGTCAAGTATCCCATCATCAGGTGCCTTAAAAAGGTTTTCACCATCCGATACACTCTTTGTTTTATCTTTTGTTTGATCTAACACTTCCAAATTATGGTTTTCACCATTAGATATTTCTTTTTTATTTTTATATTTGCAGCTAGGAGATTTGAAACTCTCCTGATTAAAGACTTTGTGCTAAAAATCACTAGTGGAACAATCATTTGTGTCATCTATGGAAAGGAATTTTAAGATAGATTCATTGCTTGGGAACATAGGTAGATTGATAGGTCTGGATGAATCCCACTCAATAAGATTGGGATGGATTAGTGGTAGTGGGTCATTAGGTTGCATGAAATCAGCTATGGTTATGGTCATAACGGAGTTGTCTATAGGATCCAAGGTATGAGGTGGATCAAAGATGGTACTATTATCACGATAGTCTTGTTCGATTAAATCTAACTCAGTATCACTAGTATCATAGTTACCTTGTAGTTTAGATTCTTGTAGTTGGGACCTTGACCCTTCACCTTCGGTTAGATTTGGGGTGTACTTGTGTACCACATCAACCTTTTTTTCCCTCCAAAACTCATCATTGTGGATGGTGTCCCATTCATATTCACCCGATTCTGTGTTAGAGTTATTATCCACGAAATTTTGGATTGCTATCAAACATGCTTATCTTGTATCAAACCCTTCTTGCAATGTGAGAATAGTATCATGCAACTACTTAGATGTTACTTCTTTTGAGTTAGTATCATAGCCTAGTCCTATTGTATCTTTTGCAGCAAGTCCTGGAAGGTGAATAGGCTCAACTACTCCTTTTCTCTTTCCGATAGGACAATTACCATCATAGCCCATCTTTTGCATGATTGAATATCCTTTACCATATTGATTGGTAGGTAGTTTGACATTAAGAATTGTTTAATCTTCATCTTTATAGAGCCAACTTAGAACTTCTCTATCCTCATAATCTTCCATGTGGAATTTTTCTTTGATAAATCATCCATTAAACTTTGTATTTGGCTCTGTCGACGGTTGTGTTGATGTTGATGCTACAAATATTTTTTGTTGTGTGATAGAGGGTTGTCCATGTGACCAAGGTGATATAGGTATATTATCAAGAAGAAGAGAGTAATCCCCTACTCCATTTTCCTTGAACCATAGTTGCTTGTCAAAGATTTTGGTTAACTGACTGATTTGTGCATCAACTTTGAGAGAAGTACTAGCAGGAGCTTCTCAATTGTTAAGAACCAAAGTGTCTTGACTAGCTTTAATGTTGGCACAAGTTTGACTGTTTGAATTAGCAGATGGTATTGTGATCACTTGTCCATCATAAAGAAACTTAAGAAATTGATGATATGTGGAAGGGACAACTTGCATTTCATGGATCCAAGGATGACCCAACAAGATGTTGTATGCAAGATCATGATCTAACACTTGACATAAAGTATTTTTGATAACAGGTCCCACTCTGATTGGTAGCATGATTAAACCCTTGGACGCTCTTTCCTCATCATCATAAGCTTTAATAGTAATCTTTCTTCTGGGATCAATGGAGTCCTCAGGAAATCCTAAAGCCTGAACTAACTTCATAGTACATATGTTCAAACCAGCACCTCCATCTATTAGTACACGTCTGACATGAAACTTGTGGATCATGACTTCTAAGTATAGCGATGAATTATGGGGATGTGTCATGGAAACGTCATATTTTTCGAAGAATGAGAGGCATGTGGGTGAGGATAAGTGTCCCACCATGGATTGAAATCGTTCCACATCCAAATCAGTGGATACAGTTGTTTCAACAAGGTCCTTTTCTATAATTTCCTTCTGTGCTTGGGAAATCTTTAGGAGTTCTAAGATAGAAATCTAAGCAAGAGTTTTTCCAAGTTGATTGACTAAGTCATATTGATGTTGAGGTAGGGGCACATTGGTTTTCCAAGAAACACCCTTTAAGACAACTTTAGCTTGAGCTCTTGTTGTTGTGTTGCCTTCTCTATATTCCATCTTTTCCTTAACTTTTACAACATTGACCTACTCGTCATCAGTGTAGATATGATTAATTATATTGTCATTGATATGATTCACACTTTTTCCTGAAGACTCACCCTTTTGATAGTTGGGAAAAGGTTTGTGAAATGCTTGATGGTCTTCATTTGATTGTTGGTGTCCTTCTATTGTGATGGTGCCATTTTTTATTAAGTCTTGGAATTTATTTTTCAAGGCTTGACAATTATTTGTCTGATGGCCCTTGCACCGATGTTAATCACAATAGTATGCATCATTCCATGATGGAGGATTCACACTGGGTTCAAAATTGTGTTGAGGCGGAAAATTAAGAGCATTCTTAGCCATAAATTCTTTGAATGCAAATTCTAAGGATTGACCCAATGGAGTAAAAGTTTTGCTAGAGAAGAATGAAGACCGTTGCGGATTTGTGTTCGAGGTATTTCCTAAGGCATTTTTGTTATTATCGTTTCCATAGTAACCTTGATTGTTGGCATTCCCTTGGTTGGGAGCAAGAGTTTGATTCACATTATTCCTCAGAGGAAGAGGATTGTTTCCCTGATTTGTGATCGAGTTGACATTGTTATAGTTATTGTTGCGAGGAGCACTTGGAGCACTAAGAAAAAATGGCTTATTCGAGATATGATTTGCATCTACAACACTATCATTCACCATGTTTTTGTTGCGAGTCCAAAAATTAGATTTATCATTGTGGTGATTTGAAGAGCTAGGATTTCCCTTATCAAGTTTTATTATTCCTCTCTGGACCAAGGCACTTTCAATGGTGATGGCATTTTCAATTAATTTCTAAAAAGAGGGAGGACAATGAAGATTAAGACGATAGCTCATCTCTTGATCCAAGCTATTTATAAAGGTCGTGATCTTTTCCTTTTTAGGAACATGGCATGGATACCTAGCAAACAATCTTCTCCATCTCTAAAGAAATGTAATGAATGGTTCACTAGGTTTTTGTTTAGCCTTGTAGATATCAATCATGGTTATTTGATGTTGTATTTTGTAGGAATATTGTGATATGAACTCATTAATCAATTCTTCAAACATCTTGACAGGTGGTGTGATTTTTTATAGCCATGCCATTGATTGGCCTCTAAGACTCCTAGGAAATAAGCGCATCAAGTATGTGTCCTCATGAAAAAACTCTAAAGTCATATTTCAGAAGTCCCTAATATGATCGATTGGATCCAATTTCCCCTTGTAACGATCAAACTTTGGGATTTCACAATGTTTAGGAAATGGGATCATGTTGAGACGTCGATCAAAAGGATAAGGACAAATGTCATCAAGAGCATATGTCTTCATTGTGGTTCCCCCTTGTAGGTCTTTAATTTTTCCTTGAAGTGCCTTAACTTGTTGAGACAATGCACTAATATCTGATAAGGGTGTGTCATCAAGGATTTTCTTTAAATTCTCAGTATCAAAATCATGAGGCAATTTAGCTCCTTTGTCAGCCAAATATAGGAAATATTTCTCTTTGTTGCGTTCTAAGATATTTCCTAAGGATTTGTGAAATTTAGGATCTTGTTCAGCTTCTCTAAGGTGATGTTCTTCATCTTGTTCATCATCACTATCGATAGGAGTTCTACTCATGTCTTTGTTGGAAGGGAAAAAATTATTTTCTCTTTCACCCATGTCGTCGTTAAAGAGGGGATTTCGACTCACACTATAAAGTGGATTACTATTCTCACCTTATTCTTGAGTTCTTTGGGTATGATCTTCTTGTTGAATATCCTCTTTCAGTTTATTGTATTGAGATCTTGTAAAAATAGGCATATGATTTTGAAATGTTCTTCTAGAATTAGATCACAATTTGATAAGTGCAAAAATGATGATGTTTTGATCCGATAAGATGAAAATCTTATGATATGATAAAAAGACATTCCTAATTCTTGATTGTGGCTTCCAATGATAAAGGATATCAGAATCATGTTGGGGAAGTTAAATCAATAATCAAAAATTTACTTGAAAGGTGCACTTTTAAGATTTGTTCCCTGTTTTTGAAGAATGATAGCCTAATTAAATTCCCTAAAGGATTTGATTGGGATGTGTTGGATACTTATGGATACTCAATGGAAGGTTGTGGTAGATAATCAAAGTTAAGAAGTTAATTGTGATTGTGTCGTTGAGATAGAGCTCTTCTCTAGAAATATGCTAGTGAATATAAAGGCTCTACAACGTACTCGTCAGTAAACCCCCTAGAAAAATCTTGGTATCTATGGAGAAACACACAGTGATGAAGCAAGACGTTTCAAGTTTTATAAAAAAACTTTCTACTTGCAAGGTTTTCTTGTAACCTAAATGCTTCTTAGGTTTCTTGATCATATTGGCAATCGACTTCCTAAAAATTTTGGTTGATTTCCACTCTCTAAGTATGAGAAAAATGTCAAGATGCTACTGGACTGAAGATGTTATAAACTCAGATCTGTCAAAAATTAATAATTCTAAAAAAGTGACAGATGCGCTACTTTGTACCCTATATGCACTGCAGAAACAAACATATGTGCTAGAGAAATAGTCAAATGTGCTACAATAGACCTCGTATGTGCTACATAAAAATGCTTTGACAGTGACAAAAGTTTTTTTCAAAATATTCAGTCTATGAGCTAAAACAGGATCTAAATGTGCTGAACTAACCAGTGAATGCACTAGAATAGACCTTATATGCACTAAGATATACCCTAGATGAGATAAAACAATTTTCCAAAGCAGTTTTTTGAATAGTTTTTGAACAATTTCAATTGAATTTTTGCATGTTCATTTTGGATGATCTTTTATCTAAATTAATGTGATTGAAAACACAACAAACACTCTGAAAATGTTTTTTTAAAGCCCTATGCTAAACATCAAGTGCATGTTCAAATTTTTTTTTCAAAAAGTGTTTTCACAGGTTTTGCACATAAAAGACAATTCAGGAAGACTCACTCTTAGTACTCAAGTAGGTCATCATGATAACCACAACCCACATATTAGAACTACGTCAACTCACATAGTTGTGTCACCCTCAAAGGGGTGCCCATGTTTTCGTCTTTTCTAGGTGCATACTCAGAGTGATGGAAGTGGATACCGGATCCCCTGAGAAAACTGTCCTTGGAAATTATATGGTGAGTGTCTCGGGGGAAGATTCTTCCCTCCCCTTGCACTGTGATTATTAGGATGTTCAAAAACTTACTTCGGCTCAATACTACACTAGGTTCTTAGTAAGGGTTTCCATTCGGTGCGGCAATAATAAACTCCCTTAGGAGACCTTCCAACCTTTAGAACAAAGTCTTTGGGGATGGTTATCTTTAACACTATCGAAAAAAGTAGGTTTCCCCATATTTGCTTTAAATTTTATAGTGGGGTGGAATAGCTTGGCTTTGGCTTGAACCCACTTGGGTCGTTCCTCTTGGGTGAGTAATTTTTCCCACAAGAGTAGGCCCTCTAAAGGATGTAATAAAGCACTGAAATTGCATGAAATTGAAAAGGTAAGTATGGTATTCTGATCACCTAGTTAAGGGGAGAGCATAAACCTATTGCCACAGACAAAGCAACCAAAGTTCTTTTTAGAGCCCAAATGACAATGATTTAATCTATGTGAAGATGTTGCTTCACAACAAGAATGGGATTCATTTTAACTACAAAAATCATTGAGTGGTGACTATCCTAGATTGCTTCATTTTAATCCATGTCTATTCTAGGGTTGCTTCCTTTTAAAACCAAATGTGATTATCCTAGATTGGTTCTTTTTATGCTAGAAAAAGCTCTGTCTATGGAAGGCATCAAACTCAGAACTTTGTTTAGAGAATGAGACTGAATATGAATGCATGGAGTGCTATGCTAAGATATGATTATGTTGATACTAAACATGATTGCTAGAGTGAAAGATTACGAGATTATGAAAGTCAATGATGATAAAGACAATGTTATAATGCTAGAATGCTAGAACGCAATTAAGTTCTAATGTGTGTGTGTGTGTTGTGTGTAACCAATGCTTGGATTTGCAGGGATATTTATAGAGTTTTCAAAAGATTTTGATTGGCTGATGTGATCAACGGCTGTGAAAATTCTTGGCAGATCGAATGGTCGAAGATGGATAAGACTAGAGAGAAAAATAGAAGAAAACAGAAAACAAGCTTTATTTCCTTTTTCGAAGAAGAGATAAGATGAGATGATAAAGATGAATTGTAAAAATCATTTTTTTGTGAGATTTTGGACAAATTTTGAAGATAAATAATGAATTTATCAAAATCATTATTCATTTATTGGTGACATGGAAGGTTTTTCCTAAAATAGAATATTTACTCAAGATTTGAAGAATAATGGAGGATTTCATAATTAAATAAAATATTTAATTATGATTTGAAAAGATATGAAAGATATTTAATTAAATTGCTTAAGAAATGACATGTGGATGAAATGAATTAAATAAAATATTTAATTAATTAGAAGAAAGATTTTAATAGGAGAAAGAAAATATTTAAATTTAATTAAATCAAAAGACTTAATTAAATTCAAAAGGTGATAATTAATTAAAATAAATAAATGGTATTTATTTAATTAATCAAGTAGACATATGAATATGAAATAATTAAATAAAATTGATTTATTGAATCATGATAGAAGAATAAATTGAATGAACAATATAATTAAATTAATTAAATTTAATCATATGTAGAGGACTTTAGAGAAATTAATTAAATAATAAAATATTTAATTAAATGCCAGGATTTAGACATGACCAATTTTATGCATATACAACACCGAACTGTAGGAAAGACATATCCTGGTTAAGGTGATTGACCAAATTGATAAAGTATAATCTCAAGAAGGATGCATCTTGGTATAATATCGAATGAGAAAAATGACCTAATGCCCCATTCTGATTGAATGACCAGATTGATTGATTAATGAAATATTTGGTTGGGTATGTTTGTTTGTTGTTTTGTGATTTGAATGATGATTGTTTTTAGACCAAGGACTTGATCAGACCTGAAAATCCCTAAGGGACTTGACCTAAGGGGCCTCAGGGGCTCATCAACAGATGGCCTTTCCTATGTAGCAATGCGTAGAGACCTCATAGTTTGGCAGGACTTGACTTTGTCTCTTTTGACAAAGGACTGAGTCATGATTTTATTTGGAAAACTTAAAAGGACTGACCTAATAACTCGGGGGCCCATTTAAGATGAGCCTTTCCTACGTAGAAAACATGCAGAGGCAATGTAGCTCGACCACTCTAACACTGACTCAAACTCAGACTTAGACTCTTTTTTTAGGATTTTGATGTTTTCTAATTTTTTTGGAATTTTGATGTTTTCTGAGTTTTTTGGGTTTTGATGTTTACTAATTTTTTTGGGATTTGATGTTTTCTAATTTTTTGGGGTTTTGATGTTTTTTGATTTTTTTTTGGATTTTGATGTTTTCTGATGTTGATATTATTTCTGATAAAGACGTAGATCAAGGAATTTCCCCCAATTATGTGTGAGACCAACTTATTGTGTGCAAAGGGATAGTAGTGAATGCAAAGGATAATTGGGATACCCAAATGTCGGTGGTTTCCAAGCCATGGAAGGATGAAAAATATGGGTGAATGGAACATGCAAATGGATAAGTGGAGGGAAGAAATCAGATGGAGTGATAGTAGAAAGAGGAGTAGGAACTAACTACACATGGTGCCTATTTGCCAGGTTTTCAACATGGTACTTATCCGAAGCACCACCAAAGTGGTTTTCACTTTTGGATGAATTATTTCTCTTTACTATTTTTTTATTTTTCTATTTTTTTGATACTTTTTGGTGTCACCAAATGCCTGTTTGCTAGGTTTTCATCAAGGTGACCATTTTTTTAATTTTTTTTTGTATTTTTGACTTTTTGACGAGATACTCGAAGAATCACATGAAATAGTTGTAGAGATGCATGTTGTTGATAGGTTCAGACAATGGGTCTCTTTTAGGAGTAGAAAGCTAATAAGCACCTAATCCATATGATGTTGTAATGATATAAGGGCCCAACCAATTAGGTTCAAACTTTCCCAATTTTTCTCATTCTGCTTGATTCTTTGGATTTTCTCTCAAGACTAAATCTCCAATGTCAAAGATTTTGGGTCAGACCTTTTTGTTATAGTTGTGACAGAGATGATTTTAGTATGCTTGTAGATGTGTTAAGGCATTTTGTCTTTTTTCATCCAGTAACTCTAGCTCATGTAGACGGGATACATGATATTCCTCTTGATCAATCAAGCCTTCATGGAGACTCACAAAGAGAGCAACTCAACCTCTATAGGAAGTATGGCTTTAGATCCAAAAATAAGGGAATATGGAGTGGTTCTAGTTGGATTACAGACACTAGTACAGTAGGCCCATAAAATAGGATTGAGTTGTAGGTGTCATTCATAGCCAACGTCATTGATGGTCTTCTTTAAGAGTCTTAGGATGGTTTTGTTAGACGCCTCATCTTGGCCATTACCTTGGGGGTAATATAGAGTGGAAAAATGATGTTGGATATGATACTTGTCACAAAGCTCATAGACATCCTTGTTTTTGAAAGGGAAACCATTATCAGTGACAATGGATTGTGGAATACCATAGCGACAAATGATATAATTTAGGATGAATTTGGCTATCTTTTTTCTAGTAATGAAAGTCAATGGGATGGCTTCAATCCATTTTGTGAAGTACTCAGTAGCAACAAGGATAAAATTATGTCCATTAGAAGAGGTGGGATGAATCTTTCCTACGAGGTCGAGTCCCCATTGAAAGAAATGCCAAGGAGAAGTGAGTGGTTGAAGTTCCTGAGTTGGTGCATGTATAATATCTCCATGAATCTAACATTGATGACATCTCTTCACAAAGTGATAAGCATCATGTTCCATTGTAGGCCAATAATATCCCATTCTCGTGAGCTTTTTAGCTAAGGTTGGACCAACAGAGTGAAATCCACATATACCCTGGTGTACCTCTTGTAAGATTTTTTTGTGCTTCATTTGAGTCAAGACACAGAAGGAGGGTACTATATAAGCTATGGTGATAAACGGTGTCTTCGATGATGGAATATTTAGATGCTTGTTAGATAAAGGTTTTGTGCTAGTTAAGGGACAAGTCAGGGGGGATATTTTGGTCATGCAAGTAGGTATAGATGTCTTTGTACCAAGGATATTCAAAACCAACAAGTTCAAACACAAGTTCAGTTTCGAGGAAATTAAATACAGGGATCAAAATTTGTTCCACCAAGAACTCATAATGTGCCGCATTATTAGGGATATCCAAGAGAGATCTGATGGTATCCATTACATCAGTTTCTTTGTTCTATATTCTTGGGATTTAATCAAAGGAGATACTATCAAAGTTTAATCTAAAACTGTCGACCATGCACTTGTAGGGCATCAATTTCTCATCCTTGGTGTCATAGTCATCATTAACCTATTTAATCACTAGTTGGGAGTCACCATAGACTTGAAGAAATTTGATTTTCCAATTTATAGCCATTTGAAGTCTTGCCAATAGTTCTTTGTATTCAACCATGTTATTTCTGCACAAAAATGCTATATGAAATGACTTAGGAATGGAATCTCCTTGAGGTGTGACAAATAGTATACCAGCTCTTGATCCATGACTTGTATAAGATCCATCAAAGTATAACTTCCATTTGGTTGGCATGTCTATGACAAGGATTTATTCATCTAGGAATTTAGATACCAAAGGATGGTCTTCTTTTAATGGTGATCTACAAGTTGGTCAGCTATTACTTGTCCTTTTATTTCCTTGTGGTTAACATATTCAATGTCATATTCACTCAAGATCATAACCCATTTGGAAAGCCTACCTTTCAATGTTTCTTTGTTAAGTAGGTATTTTAAAGGATTAATTTTAGCAATCAACTTGGTTTTGTGATTTAGCATGTAATGTCTCAATTTATGTGTTGCAAATATCACTGCTAGACATGCTCCCTCAATAGGACTATAGTTTAGCTCATACCCAACTAAAGTGCAACCGATATAGTATAATGTCCTTTCCTTGCCATCGTTATCATTTTGTGCTAAAAGTGCCCCCAATGCTAATGTAGTGGTTTTCACATATAGTCTTAGATGTCTTTTGTCAATTGGTGGCATAAGGACTGGTGGAGTCAATAGATACTTCTTGATTTGGTCAAATTCTTCTTGACACTTGTCAGTCCAATTGAAGGGCACACCTTTCCTTAACAAGTGTTGGAATGGATGGGTCATGTCTACTAACTGGGCAATGAACTTGTAGATTGATTGTAGTATTCCTTGTAATGTCCTTAACTAAATGATATTGGTTGGTGGTGGCATGTCTAAAATTTCTTTTTCTTTGGCAGGATCAACTTCTATTCCTCTACAAGAGACTATGTATCCCAAGAGTTTTCCTTATTGGACCCCAAAATCACATTTCTTTGGATTTAGCTTGAGTTGATATTTTTCTAGTCAGGTGAAAATCTTATCCAAGACTGCTAATTGTCCACCTCATTCTAAATATTTGGAGAGAAGGTCATCAACATAATCTTCCATAAGGTCGTGCATATAGTCATGAAAAATTATGGTCATAGCTCTCTGATAGGTGGCTCCGACATTTTTCAGTCCAAATGGCATGACATTCCAACAAAAAGTTCCCCAAGCGTATGCGAAAGCTATCTTTGGTTGAGCTTTAGTGGAAATCCTAATCTGATTGTATCCTGAGTATCTATCCATTAGTGATAGCATTTTATGTCCAACAGTCAAATCCACTATGATGTCAATATTCGACAGAGGAAAGTCATCTTTCGGACATGCCTTATTGAGGTCTTGAAAATTTGTGCAAGCTCTTATTTGACCGTTTGGTTTTGTGACTGGAACTAGGTTTCATATCCATTAAGCATAATCAATTGGGTTAATAAATCCGACATCCAAGAGCTTCTTGAGTTCCACCTTAACCAGGAGTGAAATCTGGGGGTGCAATTTTCTTAACTTTTGTTTGAATGGCTTTGAATTTGGTAGTAATGGGAAATGATGTAGAACCAATTTGGGATCCAATCTAGGCATATCAGCATATGGCCATGTGAAATTGACTTGTCTTTCTAAGAAGAATGCTATGAACTCAGGATTCTCCTCAATAGTCAAGGATGTTGCTAACTATATTATTCTGGAGTTATCTGTTGTTCCAATGTTAATGTCCTTTGTTTCTTCTATAAGCAATGATGATATTACTTGGTCTATTGGGAGATAGTCTTGTCCTCCATCCTCGGGTGCCTCAGAAAGGTTTTCACCTTTGGATATGTCCTTTATTTTTACTTTTTCATGATCAGTAGGTGCCTTTCAATTTTCACCTAAAGACCCATTACTTTTAATTTTACATTTTTCATTTTCACTTTTGCGACTAGAGGATAGGACAACCTCACAAAATTATGTGGCATAATTGAGTTCTATGGAAAAAATAACTCTATGATCTCCATTTTGTATTTCGTTACAAAGTCCCACGAACTCAGCAATAGCTTCGTCATTCTTGAAAGTATCTAAACTTGGTGGTACTTGTTGGTCCCAATCTATGAGTTGAGGGTAGACAAAAGGTAAGCCATCATCAGTATTGTCAAGGGTCATCGTGTAGGAAGATAGGGTGAATATGTAACTAGAGTCTTCAAACTCCGAAGAGGCTAAATCAATGGATTTCCAAAAATAGTGTTGGAGCCATTCTTCTTTAGTCAAAGACATTCTTAGATAGGTATTTTATTGATTTCATGAAGAGTCAAAGGTAAGCATTTGGTCAAATTCCCCAAGTATTTTATCAAGGTCCATGAAGGTGGTAGAGGATAAGGAGTCCCATTCATACTCATTGGAATTGACGTCATAATCCCAAGGGTTTTCATGTGTCTCACTCTCATTTGAAGCACTAGCAACCTCACTTGAGGGTGACCCAATACCTCATATAGTCACTTTTACCAGAACAAACCCTAGCCCTTGATGAATTATTATCTTAGGAGGCTATAAAGGTTCCAACATTCCCTGCTTGTTTAGACCAAGGCCACTGCATCCATCATATCCTTGTTGTTCCATTATTTGGAACCCTTTTAGATACTATTCAATTGGCAATTTCTTAGTTTCAATGTCCTCCTCTTCCTTGTACAAACATGCAAGAATGTGTTCATCTAAGGATTCCTTAGCAAGTTCCCCCCATCTAGTGAAGGTGGTAGGAGGATTGTGAATGACAACTTTTGGCTGCATAGGATGCGGTTTTCCATATGACTTTGGTGACTTAGGTAGCCTGCCAATGAAAAAGAGACTCTTCATAGCATACTCTCTGCAACCTTTATCTTGGATCTAGATTTTAGGAGTGGAAGGTGTAATGAATGAATTGGATGATTTGAAAAAGGTGGATGGATCAATGTAGTGGGATGGAGTGGTGGATGAAGTGGAATATGATTCCTCTCAATTGATGGGCACTTGATGATCGACAATTCCTTTGAGGTTGGAATAATATTGGAAAGGATCAGGGTCACTTGAAATAGTGATTTTAGTGTCATTATGTGGGAACTTGAGGCATTGATGGTAGGCGGATGGAATAGCCCTCATAGCATGAATCCATGGGTGGCCAAGGAGGAGATTGTAATGTAAATAAAGATCCAAGATGTGAAATATTGTGTCCTATATGGTTGGTACAACCCTCATTGGGAGTGAAATTACGCCTTTAGAGGATCACTCGGCATCATCATAGGCTTTGATTATGATTTTCTTGGTTTGTTCAATGCAATTCTTAGAGTATCCCAATGCCTTCACTAATTTTAGTGAGAAAATATTCAGACCTGCTCCACCATCTACTAAGACTCATCTGATCTTGTGTGTGTTAACACACACCTCTAAATGTAGAGGACTGTTATGGTCAAATTTTGGTGCTGAAAAGTCTTGTTCGAAGAAAGTGACATGGTGTGGCATAGCGAGGTATCTGACCATGGCCTAAAATTCATTAACATTAAGATTTGCAGTAACAGAGGCTTCTTGTAGGGATTTGTCAAGGTTCACTCTGTGTTGTGGTAAAATGGGAAGGAGTTCCAAGATAGAAATTTTTGTTGGAATTTTCCCTAGCAACTCTAGGAGGTTATATTGTCCCTTTGGCTGAGAGCTTGCAGATGGATTTGGAATAGTTTTCTTGGTTCTACGGGTAGTGACAACACAGTCTAATTTTGTATTATTTATAGTGATGGTGGAAATACGATCATCAAGAGGTGTTACATTAAGAATGATGGTGTTGTAATCATGCTTGATAGTTGCATAGTTGGCATTGTTGTTTTTATTCCCTGAACTAGAGGCTTTTCCTTTCTCATGGTCTTACAAAGGGGTCTTGAATATTGTATGATCAACATTCATTTTTCCTTGTGAATTGTCAATTGAAATGGTTTGATCCTCAATGATATCTTGAATGATGTTCTTGAGTGTCTAGCATATAGATATCTTGTGTCCTTTTATGCAATGGTAATCATAGTATTCATCATCTTTCCACCAATCTGGTTTGATCAAGGAAGGTTCATAATTCTTGGTATCTAGTAGTGTAATGACATTATATTGAAAAATTCATTTAAGGATCGATTTGATGGGTTCACCCAAGGGGGTGTATGTTCTCTTGGTATGGGGAGGACCTCTTCTTTGTTGGATGCTTTCGATAGCATTAATTGTTTGGTTTTGACCTTGTGTTGGGGTACTTGGTGTACTAGATGTGTTTAATGAAGAAGGGCCTTTAAGTTGAATGATTGGTCCTTTGGTCATGAATTTTGCATCAACAACTCTGTTGTTTGTGATATTTTTGTTTTGGGACCAATATTTTCCTTTGTCATTGTTGGGTTTTGGAGTGTCTTTGTTTATCTTGACCAATTCGCTGGAAATAAGACCTTTCTCAATAAGGACACCTTTATCAATAGTATCCTAAAAGGTTGTGCAACATTGGATTTGAATTCAACTCATCAACTCTTCGTTAAGGTTTTCTACAAACATGGTGAAAAGTTGTTTTTCTGGAATATGACAAGGGAATTTGCTAACCAAGCCTTGCCATCTTTGGTTGGTGCACGTGCACCTTAGCAAGATCATGCCTCCATGAGGAACATTTAGGATTTTAACTTGGTATTGTTGATTCCATGTTCAAATAAGGTCTATTAGATCATTTTAAGTTTGTTTAGGGCTTAAATAGTCATTTTAAGGTCATTTGGGGCTAAAATGTAAAAGTTGCACAAATTGACAAAATGTTGTCAATGCAAAATTTGTAAAATGCAATAAATTGAAAAATTAAGGAAGGTGAAGGGTTAGGAAATTGAGGAATCTTGGGGAAGGTTGGGAGTTGATGTAGGAAGAAGAATATCAATGAAAAATGTTGTATTTCTATTATTTTCCTATATTTTCATTATTTCTAGGCCATTGTACGTCCATATGTGTGCAAGTAACCTTCTCTCCTCCATTGTATATTATAGCCCTGTGAATCCACTTTCATATTCTTTTGATTTCATTAAAATACATTAAATATTGTGAGTTATGAGAAAATTCCTCTAGGCGGGTGAAACCCTTAATTAGGGTAATAGTGTGCAATGTAAATTGAGTTTCTCCTATTTACACCAATGGAATCAGTTGAAAATTGGTAAGAAGGCCTATTTTTATATATACTTTCAAATTCCAAAGTCTCATACCGAGTGATGAAGGTTGGCATATGGAATAATGAAGCCCTAGGTCTATATTTTTCTTTAAAAAACTGGAAATGGAAAGTGAACAGTAAGGTTTTCTATGTTTTAATGATGTATAAGATGTTTCTTTTGGTCAAGGCCATTTTGAAAAGGTGTTTGGAAGTGTTTAGATCCCTTTTCTATTAGGGAGTAGTAAAAGAAAAAGTTTAGTGTTGAAAATAGTGGACTGTCCTGTCAGGACAGAATTGTTACAGTCATCTTTGGAGACAAAATTTGAAGGTTTTTGAGTTGGTATTTGATAAAATGTCTTGAATAAATTTTGGGTAATGGATTAACCATGTTGTTCAGGAACATTTATACTTGTTTGAGGCATTAAGAAGGAAGAATGTATTGGGAATTGTGGAGTTGTCTATTTGAGGGGTCTAAAATGGCCTAATTGTTGTTTTGCAAGTCTATTTTAGAAAAGACTCATGTCAGAGATGTTTGTGTTGAAGTGAGGGTACGAGTCCATCATTTTGATGTTCTAATGTGTTTTGAATATTCTACAGGAAGGTCTATGTCATAATCTATGTTTGGATACTTGAATTCAAGGGTTTGTGAAGGGAAAGTTGAGTCCTAATTGAAAGGACAAGCAAAATTTGATTATGTTATTGTCAAGTTGAGTTTGATGAAGTTGTGAATCCTCTGTCATTGCATTAAAGTGGTATCAACGCTCAACAAAATGTATGGGCTACTGAGTTGGTGGTTTTGTGGTTTGTGCAGGTTAAGAAGATAACCTAGTTGCTACCAAGAGAAGGCAGAGAAAGTTAAGAGGAAAGTTGAGTAGAAGCAAGGAGAGACTTGCTTAGAGACCATCCAAAAGATGGAGATATTGAAAAGGCATTTGTAGGCAGAGGAAGAAAGGAAGAGACAAGAGAAGATTGGCAGAGAGGTAGCAACATTGAAGCAAGAGATGAGAAGATTGGATGTAGAGTTTAGTGATTTTTATGCAGAGTCCATGATGAAGATAGAACATATGATTAAGTAGATGAGAAGTTGGCATTTGGTGGTGAAAAAGAAGGTGGTATGGCCCATTCAGAATAAAGCAAAAAGAAGGAAAAGAAAAATGAAGATAAAAGAAGAAGTGTTTGAAGATGCAAAAGAGGAGTTTATGGAAGAAGACAAAGGTATTGCAGCAATTCCCGAGCATGAAGATGCAGGTGCAACAGAGATAAAGGACCAGATTTCAGAGGATTAAGATATTGAGTTGATGCCAAGATTGAATGAAGAGATGATCAAAGATGAGTTGATCTTGGAGATTTGCAAAGAGTTGAAGAAAGATGCAGGTATTGTGATAGAACTCATGTATCATTTCTTTGTTGTACTAATTCTTTGGACAGGGAAATAATTGCAGATCAAGATACAATTGATTGAAGAGGGACAAAGGGAGATTGGAACACTTCAGGGCATGATTGAGCAAATTCATGGAGATGAGGCCAATGGAAGCATGTTGGCATTGACCAACTCATACCAAAGGTGAAAATGAAGGTTCCAGGACCTCCCCTGCTTACATCAAGTAGGAACATTAATGATGAGGCTTGATACATTCAATCCAAGAGGACATGGAATTCTTTTGGCTGAGGAGAATGGTGCAGGTGCACCTTAGAAAGATCATGCCTCCATGGGGAAAATTTAGGATTTTGACTTGGTTTTGTTGATTCCATGTTGAAATAAGGTCTATTGGATCATTTTAAGTTTGTTTAGGGCTTAGATAGTAATTTTAAGGTCATTTGGGGATAAAATGTAAAAGTTGCACAAATTTACAAAATGTTGTCAATGCCAAATTTGTAAAATGTAACAAATTAAAAAATTAAGGAAGGTGAAGGGTTAGGCTGTTGAGGAATCTCAGGGAAGGTTGGGAGTTGATGTAGGAAGAAGAATATCAATGAAAAATACTATATTTCTATTACTTTCTTGTATTTTCATTGTTTTTAGGCCATTGTATGGCCATATTTGTGCAAGTAACCTTCTCTCCTCCATTGTATGATATAGCCCTATGAATCCACTTTCATATGCTTTTGATTTCATTAAAATACATTAAATATTGTGAGAGTTATGACAAAATTCCTCCAGGCAGGTGAAACCCTTAATTATGGTAACAATGTGCAATGTAAATTGAGTTTCTCTTGTTTACACTAGTGGAATCATTTGAAAATTGATAAGAAGTCCTTGTTTTTATATATTCTTTCAAATTCCAAAGTCTCAGACTGAGTGATGAAGGTTGGCATATGGAATAATGAAGCCCTAGGACTGTATTTTGCTTAAAAAAACAAGAAATGGACAATGAACAATAAAGTTTTTTGAGTTTTAATGATGTATAAGATGTTTCTTTTGGGAAAGGCCATTTTGAAAAGGTTTTTGGAAGCTTTTAGATCACTTTTCTGTTAGGGAATAGTAAAAGCAATATTTTGTGTTGAAAATAGTGGATTGTCTTGTCAAGACAGAATTGTTACAATCATCTTTAGAGACAAAATTTGAAGGTTTTGAATTGTATTTGATAAAATTCCTTGAATAAAGTTTGAGGAATTGATTAACCATGTTCTACAGGAACATTTATACTTTTTTGAGGCATTAATAAGGAAGAATGGCTTGGGAATTGTGGAGTTGTCTATTTGAGGGGTCTAAAATGGCCTAATTGTTGTTTTGATAGTCTATTTTAGAAAAGACTCATGGTAGAGATGTTTGTGTTGAAGTGAGGGTATGAGTCCATAATTTTGATGTTGTCTAATGTGTTTTGAAGATTCTACAAGAAGGTATATGTCATAATCTCAGTTTGGATACTTGAATTCAAGGATTTGTGAAGGGAAAGTTGAGTCCTAATTGAAAGGACAAGAAAAATTTGATTGTGTTGTTGTCAAGTTGAGTTTGGTGAAGTTGTGAATCCTTTGTCATTGCATCATTGGTAGAATGAGGTAAGTGACTCCCCATATTATTGTTTGGTTGTGCTCAATGTTGTAAGGGTGAAATCCTTTTTAATGTTGAAGGAAAAATGATTGATGAATTTGTTGGATAGTTCAGCCCATGTCCTGATTCCTTGTGGAAGGTGTGAGAACCAATCTAAGGTTATCCCTATGAGACTTCATGGGAATAACTTCATCAAGTAGGTAGGGTCATATGCAACTTCCATGCATGCTATGTTGAATTCACGGATGTGTTCTACTAGATCTCATGTCCCCTTGTATTTAGGCAATGGTGGTGTCATGAAATGTGGGGGAAAGGGTGGCATGTATAGGTTTCGATTGAATGGAAAAGGGCATAGTTCTTCCATATAATATGTCTTCTTGTTGGTTCCCAATTGCATATTGGCCATTCATTGTTCAAGGGTTTGCATGTGTTGGATCAAATTGTTTGCAAGGGATGGTGTCACATTGTTTTGATGAGATGTCGTGATGTTGGAATTAGGGTTGTGTGTTGGATTTGTTTTTAGATTTATGTTTTGTGATACAAGACCTTGGTTATCATACGGGTGTGGATTATTTTGATTTGGAATGAATTTGGTGTTTAGGTTGGTTCCAAAGGTCACGTTTGCATTTGGTATGGAATTTTGGAGTTGAGGTATAGACCCTTGATTCATGTTTTTATTTTGAAAGTTGAATCCTTGGTTTGTAAATGGAGTTGTGGAACCTTGATTGACATTTTGGTAAAGGGGTAAAGACCCTTGATGTGAAGGGATGTTTCCTTGATTGACATTTTGAAGTGAAGGTGTAGGTCCTTGATTAACATTTTGAAATGAAGGTGTAGATCCTTGAATAAGGTTTTGAAATGATGGAATAGACCCTTATTTGTATTTTGAAGTGATGGAATAGACCCTTGATTATGGTTTTGACTTGAGATCTTGCGTGAGATAATGCACACCTTCCTAGGTTTATTTAGTGGAGGTTGGTTTAATGAAGGTGCACTTTGGAATTGACATGTGGGCCCTTGGCTTCTGTTTTGGGATGCATTTTGAATCAAGGGTGTGTGACCTTGCCTTAGGTTTTGAATCAAAGGTGTAGGACCTTGTGATGTAGACCCCTAATTTATGTTTTGAAAGAGAGGATTTTTGAAAGTTTTACCCATGGTGTTTGAGGAACGACCAAATGTGAAAGTTTGACCTTGTGTAGTAGCATGAGTTGGGATGCTTGTTGTAGTAGAAGTAGTCATGTGTGTGGTTGTCCCAAAGGTTATGTTTACCATTGGTTGTGATGAGGGCATGCCAAATGGGTTTTCAGTTTCTTGTTCTATGATGGTTGACACATCATAACCTTGAGGTAATTTGGCACCTTTTTTAGCTAGTGCATGGAAAAATTTGTTTGGGTTGGCACTAACAAGTTGGCCAACTATGCTTAAAAGTCTTGGATCTTGATAGGCCCTTTCAATCTCTTGAGGGGTCAATTATTTTTTGGATACTTCAAATTTGAGGTCTTCCCAAGGGTAATTTTGGTCTTTTAGTGATGTGTTGTTGTGGGATGTAGATTGATTTGAATCTGTGACATTATTAGGAAAAGGGTCACTTAGGAAATCCATGTTCCTTTCTTTGGCTTTGGACCTTGTTTCAACCATATGAGACCTTTGCAAGTTGGGGGATAATGCAAGATGATAATGAACTAAACTATTTTTTTGGAATTTTTTGAATTTTAGGATATGAAGAAGCAAGGATGTTAATAATGAAAGGATAATAATGTCTAAAAGACGAGGGATAATGGATGCTAAAGGATACTAAAAGATTGACTAATGCAAAGATAATGATGCTAAGGTAAAATGAGCTATTTTTTTGTATTTTTGGAGGATAAGGGTATAATCTAGATGCAAAGGGACCCTGAACACAGGATGACAATGAGGCTAATGTGAACTTAAGGCAACAATCCTAAGTATCATTGACCACTCAAGGGGATGATTTTTACAAGATTTGAGTTAAGACCATGACAAAGGTTTAAGACTCAAATGTGATAAAAGTGACAATGACAAAGATTTGAAAATGTAAAGGATAGTGGTCAATGACAACTAGGGTATGTGACCAAGAATTCTCAAAGACTCAAAGGTTTCCTATGCTCAAAATCTGAAAGCCTAGATGCAACCTAAGGATGAAAATTTAATTTGTGTAATGCAAAGGATTAAGGAATGCAACCTATAATTTAATGTTTTCCTAATGAGGATGCTAAAATGGGTTGGATAGACTTGCAAGTCTCTAGTTTATTAGAGAGAGGTCATTGTAAATTGATTTTGATTAGATTTTGGACTCAGATTTCAAGAAATTTGGTTTAGCATGAAATTATGGTTCAGTTTCTATCAAATGTGTTTCACAATTGTGGTTCAGGTTGAAAAATGCGGGCCTATTTCTGGCAATTGCGGTTCAGGAAAATAGTTGCATTCTTTTGGCTGATAGTTACTGTTCATAATGACAATTGCGGGTTTGCATTCAATAGTTGTGGTTCCATGATGACATTTTTGATAGTTTTGAGGTTTTTCAATGGTTTTGATTCAAGTTTTTGACTATTCCAGATGAAGTATGACTAGAAAACATAGCAAACAGTATCAAGCACTTAGTTTAGGACTCATTTGATGTGAAATGTTTCAAAAGACAAGCACAATCCTAAGGCTGGAAAGGACTATATCCACTGGATTCCCACTTGGATTTCTCTAGCCACACTTATTCTTAGCGGGTGACTTAGAAGCTTGGAAACACTGGCTCCTCTCCATGGCACTCACTTCCCTGGGTCAACCAAGCTTCAAGTTCTCATGACTCTCCCATGACAAAATCTTCACCTCTATTAAGAACTATCAGAATGTGGGTTGGCTTGGCAATGACCGTTGTTGCACCAGCGAATAGAAGGGATTTTGGCTTTCTAAAACAAAAGTTTTCTAGTGAATACTCAGGCACATGGCACCTCGTGAGCATACAGCAAGCCACTTAAGGCTTTAACCACTTTACTAAGGGTTCTTATACCTTTAAATGAAAAGGTAGGTACCCTATTTCAAATGGAACTACATGGCTAAGGCCTACATACCATGAGGACTTGATGGTTTAGTCTCATCCTTTTATATACCAGCTCGAGCAAAAAACTGGTTGGAGTCATTCCCTCTTGCGAGGCAAGCCCCTCTAAGGTATAAACACAAAAATAGATGGGTTTGGATTTTTGATGACTGAGTTTGCACAAAGTGATAGCATAATACCTACCATCCTTCAAACACTAAGATATGGTGGTTCATTTACCCTCTAATTAAAGCTATGTGAGAAAGACAATCGTTAATTTTAAGCACCAAAATAAAGTGTTTTCTATTCTAAAACAAACAAAGTGGTTTAAAATGAAATTTCTTAGAAATTCAAACCTGCAAAACCACTTGTTAGTAGTTTCAAAAGAAAATCCTTGGACTAGAAAAAATGTTGCACAAACTCCAAGTTAACACCAAAAGGGGGTTAGGATCAAACCCAAAACCAAAATCAAACAACTAAGCTAAAGGAATGGAAGTAAAATGAGAAACTAGAACTAAGGATTCCATTTTTTTGTTGCTCCAAGGAGTCATTTTGGGAATCCACCTAAAGCCACACACTATAGACAAAATATCAAAACCCAAAAACCCTATTCTAGTCACAGAAAGCGAAAGAAAGATGAAAAAGAAAATAAAACTAAACTTTTTTATTTGACAGACAATTGCGTCGCACCTTTCGTCAGTTATGTCTCTATGTTGCATCACACAAGAAAAGTTGTCACATTTTCAAATTCAAATTTTCCCACCCATGGATTCCTTCTACAGATGTGTCATTTCTAGACAGGTGCATCGTTGCATTTGACAAATTGTCACTCCTCAGCAAATGTGTCATTGTGCTTGACAATTGCGTTGTTTTGTACTCAAAATCTATAAAACCAAGTTAAAACTGTACAAAAAAAATTTCAAAATAGTATACTCATGTCAGGTTCACCAATGTGAGATGGGGTTCTTAGTTCCTATCCTAGAATAGTGATAGCTAAATACATCTAGACTACAAAACCACATCAACATGAGAATACAACCAATGGTAAATTAAAATGAAAGCATGCATAAATAAACACTCCCCATTGTAGTTGCTCCACTTCCCTTGCTCTCCTTCTTCTTCTTATGCCAATATTTCCCTCAGATTTGTTGTTGAAGTTGTGCAAATACCTACAAATAGTAAGCAAGAAAGTTGGAGAACGTTAGTTGTTAAGGTCAAAGTGGAGGGGGGAGGTTGCTTTTATAGAAAACCTTTTGAATGGATGGTTGAGATTAATCCTCTAGAAGGATTCCAAGATCAATGGTGGAGGATGCATGAGAGGGAGGTGACAAAATGGATGGCCAAGATCAAACTTCTAGAAAGATGCCAAGATCAATGATCCATAATTGATGCACCAAAAATATGTTATTCTTGGAGGAATCATGACAGGTATGACACCTAAAGGCTATGATGCCTGATGGCTATGATAGCAATGAAGGCTATGACATAAATGAATGATAGGGAATCTTTGACCAAGTGGAGCATAAATAATTTATTCAAAAATGGAGGAAAATGGAGAAAGGGGACAAGTTTATTAAATTTATTCAATTTAATTAAATGTGAGGATGGAAATTGGAGAGGGATTAAATAATTTCAACAAGTATTTAATCATGGAAGAATAAAAGGTCAAATAATAATTATTATCTGATTATAGAGAAATAATTAAACAAATGATGATTTATTTAATTATAGAAGAAAGCAGTACATTAACGATGCAATTAAATTATTTAATTGATCAGGATAGAATAAAGTTTAGAAAGTGAATTAATTAAATAATTAAAAATTATCTAATTAATAGAGGAATATAAACATAATTGAATAATTAAAATTATTGAATTATCGAATGATGAATAACAAGAAAAATGATTCTCAAAGACTTAAGACAGTTTTCAGTGTCTACACCTTTTATTGATCTCCCATGCTCTGATACCAATTTGATGCAGAGGAAGGAAAATCAACATGAAAACATACCCGAAAGGAAAATCATTCTTGCATGTTCTTCATAGTTGCTCCTAAATGAACTTTTAGTAGACCTAGCAATGAACCTACCTAGAGACCTTGATTCAACACAACCTAGAGATAGCGTAAACACCATGGAAGACTTGTCTAAGGGTTTGAAGAACTATTAGCAATGTACAATATGATGGTGCATAGTGCAACGATTCATGGTTTCAACTCATGTATTCAAATTGCATGCTTTGTCCTATTGGGACAGTCACAATAAACTCAATGAAAATCCATTTAAAATGTTCAAGTTTCTTTGCTTAGGTCTACATGACTCCTCCCTACACTCCTCTACCATCTACAATGGCTATCAACAAGTTTCTAAATTTTTAACCACATATGCTTCCTTGATTTTGTCGTCTCAATGTTTGATTCACATATCAAATCTTTGCTTACAACCCAACAAGAAATGATTTGGAAAACTTGCAACATATGACTTGCACAAGCTTTGAAGATACTAACCAACATTTAGCAACGTAACATTTAAGGATCAAGGAAATGAATTGATCAAACAACACCATGAAAGGGTTTTCCCACTATTTTCATGCAAATTAGAAGAAAACTATCCAAGAAATGTCTTTCATACATGAAACCCAAAACCCAAAAATTTTCATGGTTATTCATCATGTTAAAACAGATTTTTTCTCAATATTTCATTATTTTTACATGGTGGAAACCCAAGATATCACATTTTTATTGCTCACGGGTTACCCTGGCTAGGGTTTTGACAACTTTTAGAAAAATGGCTCTATCTTTCTTAAAACTCAATGAAATCTCATACTAAAAAAAAAAAAATGAAATATACTCTAATTCCAACTCAATGCAACTGGTTTTGATTCAATCCATAAGTCATACAAGTCATTCCAATAGACAAAAAGTGCTGCAAATTTCAGAAAACACCAAAAAAACTTGCTTCAATTCACTCAAAGTTTGAAAATTCGCTACAAGAATCCTTGCATTCGACCATAAGAGCTTATTCATGCCTTTCCAAACCTTTTTCAATTGATTCCCACGTTCCTACCCTTGCCTGTAACTGAAATACACTTTTTTTGACAACTTGCTAAAGTTGTCATGCAACATTTTTAGCAACTTTTACAATTTTTCCCACCAACGACCAAACCCACTACAAAAATGAATTGAATACAATAGAATATGGTCATAAATGACCTTATGAACCACTAAAAACCATGATCAACCCAAAATTACAAAAAAATAATACAAAAATGAGCAAAAATGAACCACCTAGTGCCCTTGCACCAATGTTGTTTACTTAGAACCAAGTTGAGCATATGAAACAAAAGGTTTTTTGGCTTTAGATTGTGAGATTTTACACTCTCCTCTAAAGGAAGGTGTAAAACCCCAATAATCCCTAGAAATTGTTTCTAAAAATGAATTATTTTCATATGACTCTTTGGACCTTGAGGGTGATATTTTGGATTCCTTATTGAAACAAAGCATAAAATCTAACAAACCCCAATTATCACTAAAGAGTTTAGGATTAAAATCAACTTGTTTAGGTTCAAGTTTTTTTTTTTTGGAATGAAATTATTAGGGGAGTTGGAAGTGTTGTGATCATATGATTCATAACTTTGTTCATCTACTTCAACTATGTATATCTGTTGTTGTTGTATTCAAATTTCATTGTACAGTGGAGAGTAGATGGGACTCCTTTCATAGCATGAATCCATGGTCTCCCTAGGAGAAGATGGTATGAAAGAGGTCCTGGAATGATATGGATTGGGGTAGGAAACATTACAGGTCTAACCTCAATAGGTAATGTGATCATTCCTAGTGGTTGCCTATTAACATTATCAAAGCCACAAATATGAACATCATTAAGTTGAATAAGCCTCTTGTCCATGCCAATTTTTTTTATGAGGTCAATACTACAAACACTAATTTATGCTTCATTTTCTATCAGAGTGTGCCTGACTACAATTTCATTAATGATCACTTTTATCATCAAGGGTTCATTTTTGTTTAGAATCTCAAGTGAGGGTAATTCATGTTTAGGGAATGCGATTTCTAATTGTATGACTTGCATATGATCAAAGGAAGGCATTAAATTATTCGATTTCATGTAAGTTTGGATCTCCTCCTACTTTATTTGCAATATTTCTTGAAATAAACACTTGTATGTAGGTGATCATTGAATGAGTTGCCATACAAATATATTAGCAAGAGTCTTTTTAAGGTCTTAAACACTAGGCACACTATGTTGAGGAAAAGTTAATGGAGTGGAAGTGATTTGTGGTTGCCTACATGTTTGAGCAGCTGTGTTATATCTCGGTTGCTACAAAACATTGTTGTTGTTGTGTTTCCTTAAAGATTTCAGGAGATCTCTAATTTTATTTTTATGTGAGTCACTAATGGGAGGTGACTTAGGAAGCTCACTAATTAAAGGAGATCCAATTTGTGTCATCATAACCTCAACAAACTTGTGCCTATTTTCATGATTTCTTAGTGAAGATAAGTGTAATGTCACTTCATCATCTTCATCTAAGGAAGCCTCACTATTTTCTTGGACCATGATATCCTCCGTAGGAGGAGAGTTTTTAGGAGAACTACAAACTGAATGTTCTTGACATTCAAGGATTGGTTCTTCTAAAATGACTTCATCACAAGTAGGGGAATGATCAATGGTTGAATTTTCTTTCTCAATAAGGGTTTCCCTAGGTGAAGGGGGACAACTAAGATTCTAATGAAATTCATCTATTGTATTTTCTATCATCAAAGTATCTTCTCCATAGTTATGAGAGACACTAGGAGAAGAACAAATGTGATTGTCATGATTATCCAAATTTTCACTCCTTTGTCCCAAAATGTCTTCTAGGATAGGATAGGTAGGGGAAAAATCATAAAGAGGGTTGCTATAGACCTTGAATGTTTGATCATCCAACACCAAAATGTCTTCCTCATTTATGCTTTCATCTTCTAAAACATTATCAAAAGAGGAGAAGATGTTAGGAGATGAATATAGGCTAGTTGAAGTTTCAATGGCTTCTTGTTGTGTTGTTATCATCATGATTACCTATGGTTGTTTCTTCTTGTTCATCAATGTCTTGGCTAATAAGAGAGGTAGAAGGAGAGAAAAAACTAGGATTCTCAAAACTCTCATTGATTGGTTCTTCTGACACCAATATATCTTCTTCGCCAATAGGAGAGATATTAGGAGAAGAACAAATATGATCGTTAGGAATGTCCAAGGTTGTATTCTCTTTCACTAAAACACTCTCATAGGGAGGGAATACAAAAATTTTCTTAGCATGCCTAGAAAGGTAAGGTACTAACATTATTTGAACAAAAATGAAAATCACTTCTAACCATCTTATGCAATGCTTTAAGAATGTAAAAAATTCATATCCAAAGACGAAAAGTATTTTTATCCAATGTATGCAAAACTTTAAGAATACAAACAATGTATATCCAAGAATGAAAAGCACTTTTATCAAACTTATGAATTTTTTTATAAATGTAAACATTGTGAATACAAAAGTGGAAAGTAATTTTATCCATATTATGCAAAGTTTTAGAAATGAATGCATTTGTAGATCTAATGATGCTTGTAATTGAAATGATTTCAAAAAAGACTATCCTAAATTGATGTTTTTGACCTAGATGCATAAAATAGATGTCCCTGAAACTTTCCAGACTTATAGTATATGTTACCAACAAGCTTAGGAAGCACAAAAATGAGGTTTTTAGTGTTGTTAAAGGTAGTTTAAAATTTGGAATTGGACTAATTCACCCAAGGTGGCGAATGAGTCCCAGTAGGGATTTTTTTTTTTAAAATCAGAGATTTTCAATTGATTTTTATTCTTTTTATGTTGTATGATCTGTAACTTAAATGCAAATGCAAATTTTATGTATTTTTCAATGATTTGAGATGAAAAAATGCAACCTATATGCACTTTCACTAATGCAAAATTTTGAACCCCTAGATGCAAATTAACTAATGTAAACTCTAATGCAAAGCTAATGCAAGCTATATCTAGGATGAAAATTATCTCCAAATCAGAATTATGATGTTCTAGATGCAGGTTCACCAAAATGAAAGCTAGAAAATTGTTTTCCTTCTCCACCCTTATGAGTTTAGGGCCTAGAAGGACAATTTTCACTAACTTTCACTCAAGAACAAACCGTTGAGATCTCTTTGCAAAGGAGAAAGAGATCTTGAAAGAGGGATTTTCTAGGGGCTGAATATGATCTAATGAAAAAACCTTAGTGATGAATGAAACTTAAATAAATGACCTAGAAATGCATATAATTCATAACAGAAAGTTGTAAAATCAAAAGTGTGCACCTGGAAACTTGTAGAGGCTTGCATGAAGACTAGAAATGCTGAAAATCCTAAAACTTTGGCCTAGTGGGACTCATTCACCATTATGGGAAAATTAGTCTCAGATCTGGATTTCTACACAAGAACCTATTTCAGAAAAAAGGTTATCCAATTCTACAATTTTTTTTGAAAAACACCTATAGTGGGACTCATTCACCACTCTTGGAAAATGAGTCTAGTTTGCATTTTTTGGAACTTCAAAGTTCTGATCTGCACCTCTCTGTCTACTCTTTTTGTTCCCCTATGTTCCCAGATCCAAAATCCTAATTTTGAGGACTATAAGTGACTTTTTGTGAATAGAGCAACCTTGTGAAAACCTTTATGACTTTCTCCAAGATTATAAGTTAATCTTCAATGATCCAAGCTTATAAGTTAATCTTCAATGATCCTTTCTACTCCAAGACACCTAGATCTGCAATCACACAAAGAGAGAGAGAGAGATAGAGAGAGAGAGAGAGAGAGAGAGAAAAAACTTGTTGATTGTTAGGGAATAGGGGTTTGCCTTGGTCAAACCCATTTTAGGTAATCAAACCAAATGATGAAACAGTGAAAGATGAACATGAAACATGAGCAATGATACCTTGAATGATTTCTTGTAAATCTACAACTCAACATGAAATGGTCATGAAGGATGTAGATCTTGATATTGATAATAGGAGTAGAACAATGCTTGATCTTGGATCTTCAATGCTACATCACAATGCTAGATCAATAACATGATTGATGCTTGATATGCTTGACATGATGATGGATCTTGAATTTCTACAATAATTGATTAAGAATTTACCCTTAAATGACTTAAAAATGACCTTGAATGCTATCTTGATGATCTTGGAATGCTTAACTCTTGATTTCTTGACCTAATAACATGAATTATTGTGTTCCTTATATGAAATAAGGATTTGAAAACTTTCTTATATAGGTAATCTACTCAAATGACCATTTATTAGATCCCCAAGGCTGACATAGGAGAAATTTGAACTTAAAACCTAGTTTTCCCACTCAAACCTTGAAAATAGGCCAAATGGGACTCATTCGCCAAGCTCGGCAAACGAGTCCCACCTAGATGGGACTCATTCACCCAAAGTGGCGAATGGGTCCCACAGGGGCTATTTTAAGAGCTAAACTGTCGATGAGTGCATAAATTAAGTTTTTATGTTGATATTGTCAATTTTTTTAATCAAAATATACCTTGGGATGCATAATATGGGGTCATAGGGGCCTATTAATGATGATATAAAGGTCATAAATACAATAGGGCCTAAAATTCAATGTGAAAGTGTGAATAAATACAATTTACAACACTGAATTAAGGAAAAATTGGGTCCATTTGGCTTCGAAGGCCTTAAATCCCATGTGAATGTGTAAAACACATTACAACACTAGATTAGGTCTACTTTAGTTTACAAGCCTCCTAAATTTAATGTGAAGGTGTAAATAAATACACTTTACAACATTAAATTAAGGTAGAGTTAAGTTAATTTAGCTTAAGAAGGTCCCAAGACCTAATGTAGATGTGTAAAACACCTCACAACACTACATCAAGGTGATATCAAGTCCAATTTATCATTGATTATTCCCAAGTCGAGTGTGAAAATGTAAGTGATGACATTTTTTGACACTACAAGTAGCACCAAGTCCTCACATTCCAGCCACTATCTCATCCAATCTCTTTACATATAAGCTTTAAAATTCTCATCTTTAGAAATATGTAGAAGATAAAAGGTTGTCTCCAAATTCTATAGTTTCACCTCTTTAACTCTTTCATCACCATCATGCACTCTTTCCAAAGCATCCCATACTTTCTTTGCAATCTTCAAATTCTGAACTTTAATCAACTTGGAATGTACTAGACTATTCTTCAAGATGTACATCACCTTAAATTGTTTGTTTCATGTGATTTGATCTCATCAAGCATACTCGAACCATTAGCAGAAGGAATGTAAGGATTCTTGTAAGCTTTCTCCACATCATATCCACAATACTCTAGATATTCTTCCATCAAACCTCGGATAATCATAAACCATTTTTCCATCCATCCTGGACCTTCCTTAAGTAGCTAAGCTTTTCACCAAGGAGCCAAGCTCTGGTACCAATTATTGAATTTTACAAATGAGAGGGGGGGTGAATCAATTGTCACAAAATTAAACTTTTAATTTAATCACCAAAACCAATTTTTAATATTGCTTAAATGATTTATCATCAAATACCAATGTAGAAACTTAAATCCAACACATAAACACAATGGAACCAGATTTATGTGTAAAACCCAATAAGGGAAAAACCACGGTGAGGATTAACTCACACTTTAGAGAATATCAAAACCGATTACAAAAGGCTCACTTCCTAAAATAAGGCTCACTGCCAAAACAAGGACTCACTATCCCGAACAAGGACTCACTATTCAATACGGCTAACAACCTAGAGGGCTCACATCCATAGAGATATAAAGAAGAAAAAGAAGAAATGTTATAGAGAGATTACAATCCTAATGCAACAAAGGATTCCACCATAATCACTTGCAAACATATAGGAATGGTGGAGTTCACCTTCTACTCACTACATCCAAAAAAATAGTGTTAAGCTTCACACTGATCTGCCACACTTGCATCACACACACTCAATGAATATAATTAGTGTCACATCTAACAACACTTTCTCTTTTCTCTTATCAATCTTCTTCTTTGCTCTTGTATTTATACCATCTTCAACTTTGAAACATATCCAAAGTTGGCCATTCAAGTTCAAATTCAAATTAGGTTGGTGCCAAATATCCTAGGGTGGAATTAGAATGAGGGCAACCCAAACACATGCTTCAAGGGACCCAAAAATATCCAACATGCTTCATCAACCTCAAAAGTAGTATTTCACACATGTTCGGCCAAACCAGTGTAAAACACATAGAACCATTAAGCATGAATCTTTCAGATGCCAAAACTATCTTCAATAGAATCAAAACAACTGAAATCTAGAACCACAAGTCATAAGACTTCATCAAAGAGAAATCTGGACCAACAAAATTTCAACTCAACCTCAACCAAAAACACAAAAAACCACAATTCACAACTAGTGAACACAAATTGCACTATACAACTAATCAACAACTAAAAATACAGTAATAGCATCTTCTAACAACCATTAACAACATGTCTGAACTGCACAAGCATAGGAGCAAATCCAGACCAAAACCAAGAGCAACCACTGAATACTTGCAACATATCTTCGTTACAATTTTCTCAATATCCTCGACATATACAACCAATAGCAACTAGTTGATAACCAATTGACCAGTTGACATAAATGAAAACACCTTCAATCTTTCCACTCTCAATAGTTTATTGTGAGAGAAAGCGAAATGGGATTGATGGTTTTGGATTTTCTTGAATATTTCAATGTTATTGATATTTTGAAAATGTTTTGAGGTTGTTTTTGGTCTTTTTGAAAGTTTATGTGAATGTTTTGGTTTTCAATATTTTGAGGTTGTTTAGGGTTTTTTCCAAGATATTTGATGTTTAAGTATTTTGAATGTTTTCTAATGTTTTGGGCTTTTCAATTTTCAAATGTTTAGGATTTTGAGTTTTACAAATGTTTTTGTGTTTTCCAAGTTTTTTGAATGTTTAGGATATTCCAATATTTGAATGTTTTTGTGTTTTTTGAGTTTTCGACCAAGAACCTAACCTAAAAGACTATCCTAAGGGCCTCAAGGGCTGATCAAAGATTATCCTTACCTACGTTATACACACAAAGGCCACATAGTTTGACTAACTTGACTTATTAATGATGAAAGATGAACAGTTGATGGAATGTCAATTTATTATGACAGACTCCTAAAGGACCAACCTTGGGTGTATCGGGGTAACATTAGTGATGGCCTTGCCTATGTTCAAGCTTAGAGACTAGTAGTTCAACAAGGTATTGTTTTTGGATTTTTAATGTTTTGACCATTTTAGGGATTTTGATGTGTTTTGGATGCTTTGGGATTTTGACTTTACAATTTTCTCAGTGTTTTTTTATTTTAGTTGTATAGGATTTTGAATGTTTTTGGATTTTTTGATTTTGCAAGTGTTTTTGGATTTTAATGAGATTTTATGAATATTTTTGGGAGTTTTGATGAGATTTCCAATTACCTTAAGATATATAAGAACTTGATCTAATCCATAATGAATTTCCCTGGCATGATGCAATAGGATACCTCGATATAGACAGGAAAAACTAACCTTAGGAATATGCCAAGTAGTACTAAAGGGGATACAATACTTCACAATATCAAGCTATGAATCAGACGTGGATGGGTGATGGAATAAATAGGATGAATGATGTGATGGATGGATGCGATGTAAAGAATCATTGGATAAAAATCCAAAGAATAGATGGAGGTGCTTTATTTATGTGAGGCGCTTGTTTGCTAGGCTTTAACCTTGAGGTACTTTCCCAAAGCACCACTGAAGTGGTTTTCACTAGAGGACAATTTTTATTCTTTATTGTTTTCAATCCTTTTTCTTTCTTTTTTCTGATTTTTGATCATTTTTTGATTTTTTGGTATTTTCAAATTTACACCCTTCAAGCTTAGGCATAAATTTTTTTGAGATGCAGACTATTGGTTGGTTCCTACAAGGGTTCACCTTTAGGTGTTCAAAATTGATATGCTCCTGATCCATAGCTTGTTGTGACTACAAATGGGACTAACCAGCTAGACTCAAACTTTCCTTTACTGTCTTGATCTAGAAGATTCTTCTAATTCTGCTTTAGGATGAGATCCCCTACTTGGAAACATAGACACTTGATATTCTTGTTATAGCTCTGTTTTAGTCAGTTTTGGTATACTTTCAAGTGATTAAGGGCGTCAAGATGATGCTCATCTAAGAATTATAGCTCATTTACCTGAGATACTTTGTACTCTTCATTAGTGATTAGACTCTATAGTGACACTCATAGTGATGGATGCTCAAACTCAATAGACAAGATGGCTTCTAATCCATAGACCAAGGAGAATAGTGTTGTACCTATAGGCATGGAGATACTAGTTCAATAGGCCCAAAGGGCGGGATTTAACTATAGATGCTAGTCAAAGCTAGCTTCATTGACAATTTTCTTTAGAATTATTAGAATGGTCTTATTTGTAGCCTCAGCTTGACCATTTCCCTATGGTTAATATGGGATAGAGAATCGATGTTGGATGTTGAATCTTTGACATAGCTCTTTCACATCCTGATTCTTGAAGGGTGTTTTGTTATCCGAGATAAAGGTTTACAAAACACCATAGTGTTAGATAAGATAATTTAGGATAAACTTAGCAATTTGCTTCCCCATTATGTAGGTCATAGGAATAGCTTCCACCCACTTCGTAAAGTACTCAATGGCCATTATGATGAATTTGTGGCCATTAGATGAGATGGGAGTAATTTTTCCTATGAGTTCAATTCCCCACTACAAGAAAGGCTAAGGTGTGACCATTGGTTGCAACTCTTGAGCTAGAGCATGAATAATATCTCCATGTTGTTGACACTAGACACACTTCTGCACATATTGATGGGCTTCACTTTCCATGGTTGGCCAGTAGTACCCTATCCTCAACAATTTCTTAGCTAAAGTCAAACCACTAGAATGGGAACCACATATTCCATCGTGTACTTCTGTTAAAGTAGTCAAGGCTTCCTCTTGGTTCAAACATCGTAGTAATGTCCCCTTGATGCTTCTATGGTAAAGGGTATCATCTAGGATCATGAATCGGGATTCCTTCTTAACAAAGGTCTTCTTAAGGTTGGAGGTGATATTGGATGGGAGGGTTCCTCTACTAAGGTAGGTGAATATATCATGATACCACAAGGATCCAAGACTGGGTATGTGCAGGATCATGATGGGTATGTGTAGGGTATGTGGCTAATGACTTTTCTTTTACCCAAAATTGATGAAACAAAAAGGGTTTTTAAAGGAGATTCTCAGCTTTCCACCAATATAAATTATGATTTACTTTGAATTTAATAAATAATTATTATTCATTTTCTATTTGAATTATGACTAAAGTCCTGATTGATAGGTTGATTGAAAAACATCTATAGCTTTCAAGTGTTATCACAGTTTTTGAATCCAAAACATACGTCACATTGTATGCTTCGCATACTATAGGATTAAAAAAAATGAATTTCATGAAGTTTTGACCAAGTTAAGTTGGTCAGATGTACAAGTTTTTATATGTTTTAAAAGTTGTAGTAAAAAAATCATAATTAATTATTTACTTGGAAAAAAATCATACAAAAAAAATGCATCATATCAGGACATGAGTCATCTAGTTATATCTAAAAATTTATAAAAAAATATTATCATTTTATTGTGGTTAGGATGGTTAGACAAACACCTACTTCTTATTTTTCCCTAAAATTTAAGTGCTACTACATTGAAATTTCAAATTTTCACCAAATAGATTTTTAAAAAATAAAAATAAATTGAGTAGTTTAGAAAATACATTCAATTTTCCACAGATTCTATTCTTACATTTTTCTAAATAATATAGATAACTTATTCAAATTTTTACGTCAAGTTGCCTAACTTTGATTTTTCTAAATTTTTTGCCACTTAAGGGCCTATTTTTTCCATGATGATCCTACACATACCCGACTAACGATGACACATGCAAATTCAGATTCTAGGATTTCAAAAGTTGGTACAAGAAGTTGTTCTACCAAGAATTTGCATTGAAGAATGTTGTGCGGCGTGTCCAACAATGATGCAATTATTTCCATAGCATTTGCTGCTCGGTTGTTCATGCAAGGAATCTGCTCAAAAGTTATATCAATGAAAAGGTCCTTGAGACTCTCTACCATCTTCTTGTAAGGAGTGAGTTTATCATCCTTATTTTGGTATTCATCATTGACTTGGTTGATAACCAACTGTGAGTCTCCATAGACTTTCAATTCGTGTATCTACCATTGAACCACTATCCTTAGACCCATGATTAGGGTTTCATACTTAGTAATGTTGTTAGTACATGGAAATGATAGCCTATATGAATTTGGTATGCAATCACCTTAAGGGGTGATAAAAATTATGCCCACCCCTAATCCATGTTGGGTGAATGATCCATCAAAGTACATTTTCCATTGTTCAATTAGATTGACAAGGAACATTGATTCATCAGGGAATTTAGATATCAAAGAGTTCTCTGCATAGATAGGTGCCTTTTCCAGTTGGTCTATGATCAATTTTCCTTTTATTACCTTGTGCTCTAGGTACTCTATGTCAATTCAGTCAATATCATTACCCATTTGGCCATTTGCCTAGTGAGAGTTGCTTTGGACAATAGGTATTTCAATGGGATGATCTTTGCAATAAGCTTGATTTGGTGCAACAACATGTAGTGTCTAAAATTTTGTGAAGAAAAAACCACTACTAAGCATGCTTTCTCAATGGATGAATGGTTCATTCCGTAGCCCACCAAGGTCCCACTGATGTAATAGATAGCTATTTCCTTTCTATTTTCATGTTGTGCTAGAAGAGCACCTAGTGTTGCTAATGTTACTGAGATATATAGGATCAATGGTATGTTTGGTATCATTGGCATGAGTACTAGAGGTGTCAATAGGTAGTCCTTGATATGTTGGAAGGATTTATTGCACTTTTCATCCCACTTGTAAGTTATTCCTTTATGGAGAAGGTGTGAAAAAGGGTGAATTTTTTTTGATAGTTGTGCTATGAACCTTCTGATGGAATGCAATCTTCCTTGCAACCCTCTCATCTATTTCAATGTTTGTGTAGGTTCCACGTCTAGGATGAATTTTACTTTTGCTAGATCAATTTCTATCCCTCTTTGTGAGACGATATAGCCAAGTAGTTTCCCTGATGTAACCCCAAAGGCACACTTTTTTTGGATTCAGCTGTACCTTGTACTATTTGAGTCTGTCGAATATGGGTCCCAAGACTTCTATGTGCTCACTCCTTTTCTTTTATTTTTCCAAAATATCATCCACACAGTCTTCAAATATTTTGTGGATCATGTTATGAAAGATGAGGGTCATTTCTCTTTGATAGGTTTCTCCTACATTCTTCAGCCCAAATGGCATCACGTTCCAACAATATGTCACCCATGGACAAGTGAATGCAGTTTCGTGTTGATCCTCCTTGGAAATCATGATTTGATTGTAGCCTGAAAAACCATCCATGAGTTTTAGCATTTCATGCCTTGCTATTAAATCCATGATGAGGTTGATGTTAGGAAGAGAGAAATCATCCTTCGAGCATGCCTTGTTTAAGTCTCTAAAATCCATGCATATTTTGATGCCCCAGTGGGTTTAGAGATCGGTACAAAGTTTGAAACCCACTCAGGATAATCTATCGGTCAGATAAATACAACATCAAGAAGCTTTTGTAACTCAAGCTTTACCAAGAGGGCTATCTGAGGATGCATCTTCTGTAATTTCTTCTTCACTAGTTTGGCTTTAGGACATACTACTAAATGATACACAACCACTTATGGATTGATCCTCGGCATATCTATGTATGACCATGCAAAGTTAGCTCTTTTCTCTTTTAGGAATGTTAATGAGTTTTTATGTCCTTCATCCAACAAGGATTCAACATAGAAAGTGATCTTGGGTACTTCTTCTGTTCCCACATTGACTAGAGTGGCCTTTTGTGTTAAAACTGCTAACTTTTATGGATGCATTACACTAGGGGGAGATTGAATCCCTCATCCTCAGGTGCCTCAAAGAGGTTTTTGTTAGGAATTGTATGCAACAAATATCAATTACATGCAAATAAAGATTAAATGGAGGAATGAAAAACACATAAATAATAATAGCAAGAGACAATATTTAACATGGTTCACCCAAACTTGGGCTACGTCCACCAACAAAGAGTCTAATATTATTATTCAGTAAATAAAACTGATTACAACCAGTAATCCTTGCAACTCAATACCACTGCAAATGCTACAATACAATGTCAACAAAAACCTAAACCCTTAGCCTTTTATCAAGACTTATGTCAGTTACAAAAATAGGGTTTTTTATGTCCGCCAATAGAAAAAATAACACCCGACACCTTTATAAAATAATAAAAATCATGAGAGGTTTCGAGGGCACTTCCCCTAAGCAGCCCCTCAACCTTGCCCTTTATTGCGACAGGGGGCGCGCCAAGGGTGCTGCCTCTCAACCCTACCCTGTATCGTGATAGGGGGTGTACCAAAGGCCCTACCCTTGGACCCCGCAAGGGGCACTACACCTAAACCCCCACAAGGGGCACTGCCCCTTGACCCCATTAAATAATTAGGGGGAAACTACGCTAATAAAAGTGGGGAAAAATTTAACCTCTGAGTCTGATTAGGCTCCATATACCAACAATTTTCACCCTTGGATGCATCCTTTCTTTTTACTATTTTAGGATCAAAAAGTGCCATAGTGTGGTTTTCACATAGAGATCTACATGTTAGTTGCATGTCATCAATTTTGTGACTAAAGGATTCAGTTGTCTCCCCATAGTATGCCCCTATGTCTAGTTCTCTATCAAAAAAAGCTTTATGATTTTCCCATGGTAAGTTGTCACAGAGCCCCATGAATTTTGAGATCACTTCATCATTTTCAAATATATCTAGAATCGGTGGTCGTCGTTGGTCCAAGTCAATGAGTTGTCGATATAATAAGCTTATTTTAGTTGGTTGATTGCTTGGGGTGAAAGATGTTGTGGATATTATGAAGAGAGTTATTCTCAAATAGGTTGGAAACATCAAGTGGGAAGTCATCTAGGGTAGTATCACATGATGTTGGTAACCAAGAGGAAGCCTCAGCCCATTTAAGGGAAGTACCTTTGCCGAGATGGGTGACCTTGCTAGTAGTAAATCCTAAGTCGAGATTCTTTGGGCATTTCCTAGGAATGATGGGTTCTAGCAAACTGTTGTAATTTTGTCCTAGTTTTTCATTCTTGTTGTACCCCCATCCATTCATTAGCTACAATATTTTGTTACCATCTTCCATGGGAAGGACAAAAATAGGTTGTTCTTCCTAATAGAGCAGTTTAGAGACATCCTCCTCATTGACATCTTTGTTTAGATCCCCCCACTTGGTGAAGGTGGTAGCTACCCTCTTGATTGCTTCAACCACTTTGTTGCTAGATGATTTTTTCCCATGAGATTTCAGACAATGTGGTAGCTCCCCCAACATAAAAGTGTTCTTCATTAGTTTATAGTTTTCACAACCATCATCCTAGATCACTGCTTTGATATCAAGAATGTTTTGCACAATGGGTGTTTTTATTTTTGAGGTAGATGCAAGAGAGGATGGGTCAACAAATGAGGAGGATGGTGTAGGACCTTCATCATTTTTAGGGCTCTGGGGTATCTTGTAAAACTTGGACTCAAGGTTCTTGCAGTAGTAAAAAGGTTCAAGATCTCCATGGATGGTAACTTCTCTACCTTCAAAAGGAAACTTTACACATTGATGATAGGTCAAAGCTACAACTTTTACGACATGGATCCATGGTCAGCTAAGCAAGATTTCATAGGGGATATCAAGGTCTAACACTTGGAATGTAGTCTCTACAATGATAGGTCCCACTTGGATGGGTAGTGCGATGATGCCTTGCAATACCTCTCTTGATCATCATATGCTCTTATGGTGGTACTCTTTTCTTTCTCAATAGTATCCTCTAAATAGCCCAAGTTTTTGATCAAATGAAGGGTGCAAATGTTTAGATCAACACCTCCATCTACTAATACTCTTTTAGCCTTGTTCTTATGAATAATGTGCAAAGCATGGTTATGAGATGGTTGTGATGGTATGTATTTTTCTAAGAAGGTGAGAAGATGACTAGTGATATGCCCTACCATAGGTTGAAATTGTTTTATATCAATATACTTGGGGATGGATGATGAAGATATATCCTCCTCTAAGATTTCCCTATGTGTGAAGGATAGCATCAATAGTTCTAGGATAGAAATTTGCATAGGGGTCTTCTTAAGTTGATCTAGGAGATTGTACTTGCTAAGGTTTGATGTTGGCAAAGAAATTTGTGCCCTAGATTGAGATGGAAATCCTTGGATGGTGACTTTTCCATGTCATGTCGTGACTCCACACTCCGCACTAGGCCCTATGATGGTGACAATGGTGATGGTCTAGTATCACAAGAAGTGACTACATTAGAATATGTATGCTATATGTTTGTGCAATCCTTAGCTTTTCCAATGTTGTTTCTTTTCCTATAATCTGGCATAGGGTTCTTGTATATCTTGAGATCCTAATTTCTAGCTAGTACCTCAATAGATATGGCTCCGCTCTCTATAAGATCCTGGATAATATTTTTGAGTCACATACAGTTCGATGTTTTGTGTCCTTTGATTATGTGGAAGTCACAAAGGTCTTTTTTGTTGTACCAAGGTGGTTTATCTTGTGGTTCTTGGTAGCTTTCAAAATTGGGAAGTGTTATCATGGTTGACTCTACCAACTTCTTCATGATGGTTTCAATGGATTCCAACAACTATGTGTACTTGTGTTTTAGATAGTTGTTCTTGTTGGGAGTTCTTCCTTGTTGCATTTTGGTGTTGTTGATCTAATTGTTTTGTGGTGGTGTTGTTTGTTGCATAGTTGGTTGAATGTTGGATATTTGATTTTTGTTTAGCCTAGGAGCACTTAGGACCACCTTAACATCTATCACACCATCATTCATTACGTTCTTGTTCTTATCTTAGACATGAGGTTTGTCATTTGAAATGGTTGATGGGTGGTTGTCTTTGTGGGCTTGAGTATTTCCTTGTGAGATTAGAGCTCTCTCGATGTTGAGGGCTCTAGGGACAAGCTTGTCATAAGAGGTAATGCAATGCATCTTTAAGTGGAAGGATAGATCTAGATCTAGGTTTGCTATGATGATCCCCACTTGTCATACATCAAGAATTGGCCACTTGCTTTTACTAGCCCTTTGTCTCCATTATTGTAAGAAATTGGAAAAATATTCTCCTTTATTTTTTTTGAGAGTATACAACTCTTCTACAATTACATCCATGTCAAGGTTAAAGGAGAAGTGGTCTATTAATTTATCGGTGATTTCTTGAAAAAATTTGATGCCTGGAGGCAATTGAGAAAACCAATCGATGAATGGGCCTATCAAGCTTCACGGAAAGAGATGCATCAAATAAGCACCATTGTTGGAAACCTCCATACACATGATGTTAAAATATTTGATATGGTCCATAGGACTTCCTCTTCCTTTGTATTTATCAAATTTGGGTACTTTAAAACTGAGAGGGAATGCTACCATTGTGATGTTTCGATTGAATGGATAAAGACATAAGTTCTGTGTATGGGGCTTTTTCATCTTTCCCATCCAAAGATCCTGCATTTCTTGTGATAACACCTTAAGTGGTGATGCTACATCATCTTGCGGGTTTGGTGGAGGAACATACATTGCGTATTGGGGGATGGTGGATGGGTTGTACATGGAATTCTAATATGATAAGGTATTGTATGTTGTGTATGGTGGTGTAGGATTTTGTGAAGGTGATTGTGGTGTTGATGTATATGTTCCTAATGTGTTCAAGTTGGCGATATTCTGTTGAGGGTTATAGTATAAAATTTGTTGTTGTTGGGAATACTACTGAGATTGTAAGGCTTGTTGTTGTTGTTGGGCCAGTAGGGTTGTTTGTTGTGCTTGTTGTTGTTGGGCTGCTAAGGCTACTTGATGTTGTTGTTGGGTTGCTAGGGCTTGTTGTTTTGCTTGATGTTTTTGTTGTGCTGCTAAGGTTTCCTTTTTGTTTTGTTGTTGTTGTTGTTGTTGTTGTGCTGCTAGGGCTGCTTATTGTTGTTGTGTTACTAGGGTTTCTTGTTGTTGTTGTGCTACTAGGGCTACTTTCTTTTGTTGTTGTTATTGTTGTGCTGATAGGGCTGCTTGTTGTTATTACTTTTGTTGTGTAGCCAAGGTTGCTTGTTGTTGTTGGTACTATTGGATGACTTGTTGATAAGCCTGTTGTGGTTGTTGTAGAGCTAAGGCATGTTCTTGCAATGCAAGATCAATTGGTTATTGGGACATCTATGATGCATTTTGGGTATTAATGTTTTGCACAGATTGTGGGTTGTTGATGAGAGGTTGGGGGTTCCCTTGGTTTAACATTTGTTGTAAGATGGTGGATTGGGATTGAGAAATGTAAGTTTGAGGTCCCATTTAATTTTTCATGGTAAGAGGGACCATAGGGAAAGATGATGATGGTGCCATTAGATATTGTGATGGTAATGACACATTATGACCTTGATTCCATTGATTGAAGAGTTTCTCTTTCCCGATGTCTAGAGATTTCCTTGTGTTTGGGATGTGGCCAAGGTATTACCTTGGTTAATTGGGTTTGTGACCAAGGGATTGTTTTGATTTGAGTGGATGATTGATGGGATGGATGTGTTTTGTGAAACCAATGGTACAGATGAACCAATTGGGGGATTAGATAGAGATGTTACTAATTGTGTGAAGCGGTGAGTTTGATCTACTTGGGACATCGGGCCTATACTACCTTGCATGATTTTTGGCACCCTTGTGGTACTTGTGGGGATGGATGAAGATGGGCGACCCTGTTATGTTGAGGTTGTTGTGGATTCATGGAGCGTAAGTGGTTTATTTGATGCAAGGGGTGTTTTGGAATGGTAGGAGTGCCAAATGTTGGTGTTCAACTAGTGCTTTGAGGTGGATTGGTATTTAGGGTACCCACAAGTGTGTTTCTTTCAAATGGAAGAGTATGACCAAAGTCCTCAGCAATACTAGCTGCAATACGAGGAATGGATGTTTGATTTAGCCCTAGCAATGGAGTTGTTAATCCTTGTGTCAAAGGTTACGCAAAGCTACGTTTTCTAAGGCTTGATGTTCTTTCTTGTACTTTATGATTTCTTCCATAGAAAGTTCAAATGGATTGTTCGTAACATCTTCTATCTCATATGGTCTTGATGGAGATGATGGTTGTTGTAATGGGGTAAATTGACTTCTTGGATCAAATTCTTGAGGATTGGGATGACTTGAGGTGAATGTGACTTTGGTTTTCTCCATGATTCTCTTGTGTTGTGATCTTGTCTTTACCATAAATTTTGGGTCACCTATGGCAGAGTTGTGTTGAGATTTGTAATGTTTAAACTCTCTAGTTGACTCAAAACTTGGTAAAGGGACACTCTAAGTATTTTTGGAGCAATGATGATAATGGGAGATGAAAAGGTGAATGATTTGGGGGATGATCTTTGCAAACATTTTGGGACAACACTTTTGACTTAATTTTGATTGTTTGATGTTTGGATAAAGGATTTTTATGAACTTGTGAATATTTAGGGTAGACTTGTGACCTTCAAGATAAACTAGTCCAAAGATGATAAATAACTTAATTAAATGCATGGAAAATGATTCATTTGACATAAAAAGTAACTAAGCTAGGGTTTGTGTTGATGATGTCTAAGTCAAAAAGTGTTAGTGTATTCATTTTTTTTTTGCAAAGTTTGGTGAAGTGAAGGATGAGTTTTGATGAAGGGGTGGATAAAATGTTTGACCCATTGTTGACCTATAGTAAACCTTTTTTTGATAAGACCAAGGTGGTTAGAAACATGCTAGAACTCTAAAGTATTCAAATCCAAAAGACCAATGTTGACTTAAATGAGGAGTTCATATTGAGCATACATGCCTAAATCATTCATTGAAACACTCCTATAAAAATTCCTTACCAAAATGTTTATGTTATGATAAATAGCCACAAGGTGTCTTTTAACAACTTTTTGACTAAAATTCCTAAGTTTGAAATGATGAAATGTAGACCTTGATGGAACCCCTGAAAATTTTTGGGTTCCAATCCTAAACCTTGCAGATTTTAGTCAGATGAAAATATCTAAATTTAGGTTTTTTCTCAATGATATTGCCTTGGGATTTTGTTGTCAAAATCTCACCCAAGAAACCCTTAAATAAAAACACTTTCCAATGGTATGATCTATTGTTGAACTCTTATTGCCCATCTCTAGTCATCCTAAAACATCTTATGTCAATTGAACTCATGGATTTACCAGCCCCTCATGCCTAGGTCGAATATTCTTTATTTTATAAGGTTGATCGATTAACCTTTTTTGGCCTTTACATCCTTTGAAAATAATATATTTTAAGGCCTTTTATATATCATCCTAGGTGGTCCCCTTTTTCTCACAATTACTTTTGAGCACGTGCTTAATACTTCACTTAAGCCACATCTACCATCTCCATCTATCACACATCACAAATAGATTTATAAATGTAAATTTACATCAACGATGAGTGATGAATGGTGTTCCTTTTGTTTCACTCATCGTGAATGGATTTGAGAATATTTGATTCAAATCAGTGATGTGTGATGCATAAATTTCTCTTTGTATCACTGGGATCTCATTTATTGCTAATTGTTCATGAGTTTTGTAAAACAAACTAGTGATGTGTGATGGCCTTTGATTCTTTTGTATTTTCTCCTATCGCTCATTGCGGATTCGTCCCAAGTTTTGAGTTTTAAATTAGCAATGAGAAATAAACTCAAGGTCCTTTTTTTTATCTTTCCATCACTCATCATGGATAGTTGTGCACTTATCTTGATCAGATTAGCAATGAAGGATGAGGTCACAAGTCAATATGATCCGTCACTATTCCAAAAGGGGGTATGTGAGTGATATGTTGGTGACCATTGATTTTAAGGAATGATGTAGGGGGCTCATTTTGGTTTTGTCATTGATATGGTTTTAAATTTGAAACATAAATTAGTGACGTGTGATGCGAAGTGTAGATTTCCAAAGGGGACTATGATCCAATGGTTCATTTTTCATTACGCAAAAGTTCTCATCACTGATTAAATTCTAAAAGGGTGGGGCAAAGTAGCTACATGCGGTGTGATGGTTTTAGGGAATATTCTCTTCAAATGAAGACTCTTTGTACTTCGCCGATATAAATGAAAAGCATGGACCAGGGTAGTGATGCATGATAATTTTTAGATTAAGATGAATAATGAAGTTAGTGGAAAACATGGTAGCTTTTTAAGTTGGTATTGATGTTTTTGAGGCAAGTTGTAAAAGCCAGAAATGATGCTCAAGGATCACCATTGATAGTGTTTTAAATCTAAAAAGATTGATGACCTAGACTCAAAGATGATCGGCTAAGTTGTTAGCTCACTCACGCAAAGTGCTCTTCAATCATTAACTGCTACACACTCTAAATTCTCTACTTAATGTATATTTTCCTACCATTTCATCTCACCATTTGCAGTCTTCATGAATTGAGAAGTGTGAGCCATAGTGGGAGTGTGTGAGTCTTGGGTTTTTAATTACAAAAGTATTGAAGTATGTATCCTGAGTGAGTTGTTCTTTCATATGAGCTCTCTTTGATTCATGCATTGGTTTGTTGGACAATTGCATATTTATGGGGTGGTGAGATTTTCAATTGACTATAATTGTCACTAGGGATAGTTAAATTTTTTGGGTTTGTGGGTTTTCTTTTCTACAAGTTCATTTCAGAAACCTAAATTGGTGAGCTTTCTTATAATTGAAAATTTTCTAGTCCTTACCTGGTGTCTTATGAAAATGGGTAAGTCAGGTGTATCTGTTCAAATAACTAGGAGGTCCAAGAGACTTCGTGTGTTTGAATTTCAAGAGGATATGTTTGTGGGTGAGCAAGAATTCCCTAGAACTTCTGCAACACCAAAGGGAAAGAGAAATTCCCATGGTAAGAATAAGAAGACTATTGTCAAAATCATGTATAATTTAAGAAGCAGGACCATTTTAGAAGAACTGGTCAAGTTTAAAGGGAAGGAATCTATTGAGCCTAAGAAGAAGACAAAGAAGAGAAACAAGTATCATAAGGCCTACTTGGGGAGACACAATTCTCCCATTGTGGTTTCAGATAGCCCTTCGGATGGTGGAGGTGATACTAACCTGGAGTACGACCATTATCTTCTTTCCCTAGTGTCATATGAAGACTCTAATGAGGAGGGAGTGATGGTCCCTCTAGTTTCATCATGGACAAGGAGCAGGCGAGCATACTCTGATGCTTACAACTTAGAGTAGCATCCCTACCCTTTTTTTTTTTTGATGACACCATTACCACTACATTATAATTGTTCTCCTCAATGTATCTATGGTTTTTTGTCTTTATTGCTAATATGGAAATCCTTTTGGCTAGTGTGGGGAAGAAATGTTTGAATACTTCATTGAAAAATATGACTTTTTCGGGTAGTATGTATATTTTTGCTTTAGCTACTAATGGGGAATCTTCTCTGGTCAACAAGGGCGAGATACTTTAGCGCTTCTGCAACAAAAAATTATGCCTTTTGGAAGGTTGGTCAGTTTGCTTCAACTAAATTGTGTGGAATTTTTTTTCTTTTGCTTTCCCCCTATTCTAGAAATGATTATATTTAACTAATTGGGGAATATCTCAAATTTAGGTGAAATTGGGTTTCAAATGAAATGAAATGTAATTGTAATTCAACCTATTGCTCCCTTGTTCTATAAAATGGATTTTAGGGCTGATTACAAGGGGTTCGAGTTTTGATTCTCAGAAGGGTCTAAGTGGAAACTAAGCTCATGTAAATCAATGTACAAATGAATAGTTCAATAAGGATTCTAGGGCGTAAGTCTATTTGTAATGGTCTCAAACAATTTTACAGTAGCAACAGTTATAAATGAAAATGCTAGTTCCTAAACATTTTCTCTCGTATGTAATTTTATTCCTTATTATGAATGAAATGGTTAATAATCTTTTCATTTGTCTTCAATTGTTTTAATTGAATGATTGATTTCTTTTCTGCTTCAATTCAAAAGATTGATTAAATGCTAAAGTGAAGTCCATGATTTGTGAGGAAAGAGCATAGGATTGATAAGTAGTTATGTTTAAGGCATAGTGAGTTGAATATTGTAATGCAGTATATCAATAGTCCATTAATTACCGGTTCAATTTTGCTAAGGTATTACTAGTTATTATAAGCACGAATCCATCGCCCCAAGGCAAGGCACTAGTCTGTTCATTTGGGTATTTTAAAGGATAAATGAATTAGTTGTTCACTTGACCAAGGACTTGAAATGAGGATGAAAATAACCTAAAAATATTTAAAGTACAACATGTAAAAATCTGAAATACCCTTTTATTCCTTGCAATAGATAGTAAATTTTTTAAAGGTTGGCAAAACCTTTGATGAATGATGTCTATTTTTCATTCATAGGAATCTATTTGTGTGTAGAAATGTTCTTGAACAAATGAATATCACATGAGAATAATTAGGATTATCCTCCTAGGTTTCACAAAGCTTGAAGTGAAGAAGTAAGGACCTCAAAATATTTACTTGTGTGTTGGCCAATCCTTAGCCTTGCTAATTATTGAATTTTGGCAGATTCATAGGTAAGCAGTAAGATTAAGTTTGGTTCATAAAAAAAACCAACATAAATGGTGACTTTGCTAGGGAATAACTAGAGAAAGACTTGATAGGAGACCATATTTCCTTAAAGAGTCAAATATTTCTTAGATAATTATATTTCCAGGCCTAGCTTTATGTTAATGAATCAATCCTCTAAGATTTTGAAGGAGTTTGTTGGGTTTCCTTTGAAAACTTGCAAATGTTGTCAAGATCTATTACAATTCCATGAATAATCTTATAATTTCTCACTAGAAGTGGGTAGCAACTCCAAAGATCTCTTTTCCAGTGTCAATTATTTGAAAGATTCCAATAAAATAGAATGAAAAGCTGTTGGAGACCACATAAGAAAGTATAAAGGACTGATATGTGACTTTGTGGATTAAGGAAGCTTAAAGTGAAATAAACTAGTGAAAGAAGCTTCATATTGCTTGAAGTTTATTCCTCTATAAGGGAGGTGATGACTCTATGCAAAGAACCCAATGAAGATATGAAGAGAGTTTCAGATCTGCAAGGTTTTCTAGTCAGAGGCACAATTCAGAATAGCTAGAGTATATCTAGGTATTTTCCTTTGTTTTGGTTTTCAAAAAGAAATAAATCCATGTGAAAACCATATTGAAATGATTTGGTGAAAATTTTGTTTCCCTATTATGTGAATTAAGCACAAATAGAGGGAAGGGTAGTCATTATACATACTTCTAAAGTGATATTTGTAACATCTGAGTTAGGTTGAAGAAGTATGCTTAGCTTTGTAATCCCCCTTTTAGAAATCTTTAAAGCATGAATGTGTTTGAGCTATGTGTTTTAAAATCATGATTAAATCAAGGAATCAGGTAGTATTCAATCGACTATGAAGTTGATATTTAAGGATTGAATAGGGATACAAGAGAAATGTATCATCACCCTATATCACCTTGTAGAACATCAAGTAAAGACATGCAAAGCATGCAGTTTTTATCATGCCACTAGGGGAAATTATCTATTGATAGATATAAGCCATTGGATTTTAGGGGTATTCAAGGTTTCCCTAACAAGATTCTTGATGATATTAGGAAACATTTTCCTATATTTACAAGGAAAAATTCTAAGTTAGCTTCCAAACATTTGTATGTATTCATAGATTTGATGGGTGATTTTAAGATAAATCATGAGGATATTGCCATGAAGCTTTTTGCTCAGTCTTTAAAAGAAAATGCTAGAGACTAGTTCTCATATTTTCTAGTGTGTTCTATAGCTTCATGGGATGACTTCAGGATACCATTTGTGGAACAATTTGGTGAAAGGATTAGTCCAAATGTGATAAGAAAAGATTTATGGAAATCCACAAGGATGAAGAAGAGTTGGTCCATGCTTTTAACCTTATATTTGTAAAAGTAGTAACAAATATTCCTAAACATCTAAGACCCAATAATGCAGAATGTTTAATTGTGTATCTAGGTGCATTTGATGATGAGATGAGTTATTTGATAAGGGACAAGGAACCCTAAAATAACATTAGGCATATCATATTGCTATGGATATTGAAAATACTATGAAATATTCAATGATGATGGGATATATAGCTGCAAGTGTTTGTGGTCCTAGTGCACATCATATAAATGGAATAGATAAGAATGAAAGGGATGATAAAGGTGATGATGTTTTTGATTCCTTATCTGGTTCAACTTCATGACATATTAATCACGAATAGATTCAAGATGGACTTCAACAATGTTTAAATAGTGATGATCAAATGTTGTTAGTTCAAAGACTGTCTAGCATGAAGAGACATGAGGGGGAATCACCATATGAGTTGTTAGAAAACTTCTTGGATTCCCTGTTAGAAATTCCTAAAAGGTTATGACGTGAAGATTCAATATGCATTGACATATTCTGTGACATATATGAGCCAGGGCTTAGTGCCTTTCCCAAGGAATTAAAACCTTGAGATTTTGATCAAATAATTGGTTGGATCAGAATTGCTAAGGAGGCTAAATGTGACTATATACAAGAAATGAGGTCTCAAAAAAATAGGGATGTTCATCCTATTGTCAAAAATCAAGAGTTTATCCAATCAATGGATAAATATGTTTTAGAGGATGAAAATCTGTCTAGTAGTGTGGATGATGATATTGTTATGCTTGCAAGAACTATTGATATACCTTTGAAGGTTGGTAACCGAGATAATGGAAATGAGAATTCTAATTACTCTTATAAGTGAATTCAATCCTTATTTGAGAATGAATTGAAGGCATCTTTCTTTCCTGGAGAATATAGATGTGTCAATACTCATGAAGTTTTTCCCTTACCAGTAAATGAGCAAATTGCATGTAATGGATTCTTGAAATGCAACCCAGTTGTATTAGAATTGGAATTTCCTAGTGATATGGTAGATGTTAAATTTCAAGATAAGAATGTCTCTATTTAGGGTCTTGATCCAAAGGTTAGTGTTAAAAATGATGGGATTGGTGATACTAGTCAGTAGGGTCCTATTTCTGTATGCTTGTATGAAACATAAATAGAATGTACAAGTTTTGTAACAGAGATGGACGTGATAATTTTTAACAAAGAATGTATTGAAGAAACTTTCTCAACTGAAAATAAGAAATGTTCAAGTTGTAGAGCGTCCTACACATATGAGTTAGAAAAACCATTAATTAATGATGCACTTGAATACCGCACTAGTGATCATATCAATCTTGAACTATCCGATCCATCCTTTGATGCAGTTTGTTTCAAGTTGAGCAATAATTGGAAGGGAGGATTGGAGTATGTTAATGAACTTGAGAAAAAAATATGTTTTGATGCTTGGGATGGTTTGGATAATTCTTTTTATGGGAATGATCCTAATATGAGTGAAAGCAAGAATGCTATGGATTCTGATGAATCAATTTACCAGGGAAGTGGAGCATTTTGTAGCATAACTAGTTTATAATGCTCTAATGAATGTGAGCACCTATTTGAACAGAAGCTTGCATATGAACATTTCTTTTTCATAACACAAAGTGAATGGGTGCCCCTAGGTGGAAACCCTAAAAGATGTATGAGGGTTTCTAGATTAATGAGCAAAATGAATATGATATCAGCTTATATTATGATGGTGATTAGGTGGATTATGAATGTTTCACTTTCCCTGTCCAATTGGATGGGAATTTGGTGGAATATAATGGTAAGATGGGTCAGGTAGGATACTACACTGATCATGTATTTCATTTAATACCTAACTATAGTTCACAGTTGGACATGAATGAAAGTAATAATAATAAGTTCAAAATCATGTCCATAGTGGTTGATTGTAGTGGTCGCAACATGATCGACAGGTGGGTAATTCATGAGAATATTTTTAGCCTTAGCATGGTACCAAAGTGGAAAATAAGGTTTTTGATAGGGGAAAGTACCAGTTCTAAGGTTTGGTGCCTGCAACCACCAAGTAAAGTCGAAGCTTGGTAAAGTTATAGAGTACAAGTTGAAAACTTGCACATCATAGGAGGCTTAAAAAATGATGGATATTGGATCTCTTGGTATGGCCTTGTAACTTATGTAAATGTTGTACATATGTGGTTTGTTTTGGTCTGGTTTTCTTTCTTGGTCTGGACAGGTCCTTAGTTTTTGGTCCTTTGTGCTTGGTCTACTTCACTTAGGATTCTATATTCTCAATCTTGTTCACTAAGGAATAGACATACCCAACTGGAGCCACTGATGGAACCCCTAAAATTTTTTGGTTTCTAGTCCTAAACCTTGCAAATTTTAGTCAAATGCAAATATCTAAATTTAGGGTTTTGATCAATGATATTGCCTTGGGATTTTGCTGTCAAAATATCCCCCAATAAAACCTTATATAAAAACCCTTGCCAATGTTATGATCTATCATTGACCGCTTATCGCCTATCTTTGGTCATTCTAAAAAATATTATGTCATTTGAACTAGTGGATTTACTAGCCCCTCATGCCTAGGTCTGATATTCTTTATTTTATAAGGTTGATCGATTAACCTTTTTGGCCTTTACATCCTTTGAAAATAATATATTTTAAGGCCTTTTATACATCATCCTAGGTGGTCCCCTTTTCTCACAACTTTTGAGCATGTGCTTAATACTTCATTTAAGCCCAGTCTATTGTCTCCATCTATCACACATCATGGATCACTTTATAAATGCAAATTTACATCAACGATGAGTGATGAATGGTGTCCATTTTGTTTTGCTAATTGTGAATGGCTTTGGGAACATTTGATTCAAATCAGCAATGCACGATGCGTAAATTTTTCTTTGTATCATTGGGATCTCTTTTACTACTAATTGTTCATGAGTTTTATAAAATGAACTAGCGATGTGCGATGGCCTTTAATGCTTTTATATTTTCTCCTACCACTCATCACAGATTTGTCTTGAGTTTTGAGTTTTAAATTAGTGATGAGTGATAACCTCAGGGTTCTTTGTGTATCTTTCCATCTCTCATTGTGGATATTTGTGCACATATCTTGATCATATTAGCTATGAGCTATGAGGTCACCAGTCAATATGAGTCATCGTTATTCTGAAAGGGGGTATATGAGCGATATGTTGCTAACCATTGATTTCAAGGAATGATACATATGGCTCATTTTAGATCCATCATTGATATGGTTTTAAATTTCAAATATAAATCAGCGACATGCGATGCAGGGTTTAGATTTCCAAAGGGGAGTGTGATCCAATGGTCCAAGTTTCATTGTACCAAAGCTGTCATCACTAATTGAATTCTAAAAGGGTGGGGCAAAGTAGTGATATGGGATGTGATGTTTTCAGGGAATATTCTCTTCAAATGAAGGCTCTTTGTAATTCGTCGATATAAATGAAAAGCACAAACTAGGGTGGTGATGCATGAGAATTGTCATATTAAGATGACTAATGAAGTTAGAGGAAAATGTGGTAGCTTTCTAAGTTGGTATCATCATTTTTGAGGAAAGTTATAATAGCCAGAAATGATGCTCAAGGATCACCACTAATAGTGTTTTAAATCCAAAAAGATTGATGACCTAGATTCAAAGATGACTGGCTAAGTTCTCAGCTCGCTTACATGAAGTTTGCTTCAGTCATTAATTGCTACACACTCTGAATTGTCTACTTAATGCAAATTTCATGTCGTTTAATCTCACCATTTATAGTCTTCATGAATTGAGAATTGTGAGCCAAAGTGGAAGTGTGTGAGTCTTGGGTTTTTAATTGCAAAAGTATTGAAGTATGTATCCTGGGTGAGTTGTTCTTTCATATGACCTTTGTTTCATTTATGCATTGGTTTGTTTTAGAGTGTCATATTTATAGGATGGTGAGATTTTCAATTGACTATAATTGTCACTAGGGCTAGTTGAATTATCTAAGTTTGTGGGTTTTCTTTTTTGCAAGTTCATTTGAGGAGCCTAAACTGGTGAGCTTTCTTATAATTGAAAAATTGTTAGTCTTTACCTAGTGTCTTGTTAAAATGGGTAAGTCAGGTGTGTTTGTTTAGCCAACTAGGAGGTCCAAGAGACTTAGTGTGTTCAAATTTCAAGAGGTTATGTATGTGGCTGAGCAAGAAGTCCTTGGGGATTTTTTAACACCAAAGGGCAAGAGAAGCACCTGTGGTAAGAATAAGAAGACTATTATCAAAAGCACGTATAATTTAAGAAGCAGGACCATTTTAAAAGAACTTGTCAAGTTTAAAGGGAAGCAATCTATTGAGCCTGAGAAGAAGGAAAAGAAGAGAAACGAGTATCATAAGGCCTACCTAGTGAGACACAATTCTCCCATTGTGGTTTCAAATATCCCTTCAAATGGTGGAGGTGATACTGACCCGAAGTATGACCATTATCTTCTTTCCCTAGTTTTGTATGAAGACTCTGATGAGGAGGGAGTGATGGTCCCTCCAGTTTCATCATGAACAAGGAGAAGGCAAGCATACTCTGATGCTCATGACTTAGAGTAGCCTCCTTTCCCTATTTTTGTTTTTGATGACACCATCGCCCCTACATCAGAATTGTTTTCCTCAGTATATCTATGGTTTTTTGTCTTTATTGTTGATGTGGAAATCTTTTTGGCTAGTGTGGGGAAGAAATGTTGGACTCCTTAATTTTGTTGGAAAATATGCCTTTTCAAGGTAGTATGTATGTTTTTTCTTTAGCTAATAATGGGGAATATTTTTTGGTCAACAAGGACAAGATGCTTTGGCACTACTACAACAACAAATTACACCTTTTGGAAGGCTGGCCAGTCTGCTTCAACTAAATTGTGTGGAATTTTATCTCTTTTTCCTTCCCCCTATTTTGAAAATGATTATGTGTAACTAACTGATGAGGACCACCACCCAAAACCCACAAAAATCACAACGGATACCAACACAAAAGATGCGAGACAAAAAAATGACTCACTTTCAATTATTTTTAGAAAAAGAAATTACAAATTCAAAGCTTACATGCTACAACCTCATGGGCTTGATTCATTACAACGAAATCAACTTTGAAAGGAAAATCTACTATTCAAAGCCATGATCTGCACTATCACCTGGCCACCTTCTACAACCCCCACTTAACCCTTTTTATTTTCCCTAATAACTTCCCTAGAATGTTCTAGAAATTTCAAATTTCCCCTTTTGTTTTGGTGCCAAAAGTCTCGCCATTTGATTTCTGGCCTAGGAAGAAATTTTTATGAAATTCACTTTTTAGAGGAAAAACTTCGCGGGGCCATAACTTTTGATCCAGGTGTATGATTTGCTATTATTGCATATCATTGGAAAGCTCTCAACGAGCTCTACAATGCATAATCCATAATAGGTTAGTTCAACCACTTTTTGAGTTGTTTCGGGGCCTCTAAAGTTTATATTTGAATTTTAAGCTGCATTGGAGAAATTTCTTGTGACAGAAACTTGAATTTCTCCCAAACCGTGTGAGGTATTGAGGTGATTCTTTCATGACCAGGAATATCTCAAATTCAGGTGAAATTGGCTTTCAAATGAAATGAAATGTAATTGTAATTCAGCGTATTGCTTGTTGCCCCCTTGTTATATAAAAGGGATTTCAGGGCTGATTACAAGGGGTTCAAGTTTTGAGTCTAAGAAGGGTCTAAGTGGAAACTAAGCTCATGTGAATCAATGTATAGATGAATAGTTTAGTAAGGAGTCTAGGGCATAAGTTTGTTTGTAATGGTCTCAAATAGTTTTACAGTAGCAACAGTTATAAATGAAAATGCTAGTTACTAAACATTTTCTCTCCCAAGTGTAATTTTCTTCCTTATTATGAATGAAATGGTTAATGGTCTTTTCATTTGTCTTCAATTGTTTTAATTGAATGATTGATTTCATTTCTTCTTCAATTCAAAGGATTGATTAAATGCTAAAGTGAAGTCCCTAATTTGTGAGGAAAGAGCATATGATTGATAAATAGTTATGTTTAAGGCATAGTGAGTTGAATACTGTAATGCAGTATATCAATAGTCCATAATTACTGGTTCAATTTTGCCTAGGTATTACTAGTTATTATAAGCACGAATCCATTGCCCCAAGGCAAGACACTGGTCTTTTCATTTGGTTATTTTAGAGGATAAATGAATTAGTTGTTCACTTGATCGAGGACTTGAAATGAGGATGAAAATAATCTTAAAATATTTAAAGTACAATGTACAAATCTGAAATACCCTTTTATTCCATGCAATAGATAGTAACCTGTTTAAAGGTCAACCAAACCTTTGATGGATGATGTCTATTTTGCATTCATAGGAATCTATTTGTGTGTAGAAATGTTCTTGACCAAATGAATATCACATAAGCATAATTAGGATTACCCTCATGGGTTTCACATAGCCCAAAGTGAAGAAGTAAGGACCTCAGAATCTTTACTTGTTTGTTGGCCAATCCTTACCCTTACTAATTATTGAATTTTTGCAGATTCATAGACCTGAAGTGGTAAGATCAAGTTTGGTTCATAAAAAATAACCAAGAGACCTTCTCTTGGGGATTTGTATTTTGTGAGAGATCATTTAGAGAAGCCCAAGATAATGGAAAAAAGGATATTTATTGCCACATAAGAGGTGGTAATATGGGCCTTCCGGCCACAATATCATCTTCTTCCTCTTGTTCATCTAAAATGTATGCCATGTTTCTCCACTGGATGGGTGTTTCCTTTGTTTCAAAATTGAATCTTCTCAAACTACTAATTAGATTAGTTTGTTCTCCCTCAATTAGTTCAAAGTTTGGTTGAATGATAGTGGGAATAAGGTTTGGTTGTTCAACTAGAGTGATTAGATGCCAAATGGTCATGTGGGGTTCAATTTGTCAATTTATCTTACTTAAATGAGTTTATTTTTACCATAAACACTTTTTCTTGCTTAAGTTTAAACCAAATATCTATGTCAAAAACATCATTCCTCTCACAATGTACATTTTGTGAAAAGGATGAAGTTAAGGGCATAGTTACCTAGCTTAACTTTAGGAATCATGGATTGAGATGTAAACCAAAATATTTAGAAGTCTCTAAGAATAAATCCTTAGGACAAGCATCAATATCAAGTTTTTGTCAAAGGGTATCCATACTTAGACCAAAGGGTTTGAAATTTTGAAAAGACTTGTTGATTTTTTTTTGCAATTGTTTTGGAACCAAGCAAGTGTTAAACTAACTCAAAAGCATTTGCAATCCTAGATGGAGTGGGTACATATTTATTAGTAGGCTTACCATCATTGGAAGCGATGATTAATCCATGAAGATGAAATGGACAAATAGGCTATGTCAAGGAAATGTAACATCTTGACACACGAAGAAAAGGAGTCCCTTCCCCATTTGCTTTATTGCCTCAATCAAAAAATAGACATGGTAAGTAACTTCTTGGAGTGGTGCTACTACAATGCACTACCTTAAAATACGTTTCAAATTTGGACTTGGTTAGCTACTACAAACAAGGATTTATAATGACCATATTTGGGATAAATTGGTGCCATACATGTAGTGATTCACTCAATTAAGAGGCCTCCCAGCCCTTAGAAAAATCTAAGGGTTTTAATGCATCACAAGGATACTAAAGGAGACATTCATTGGTATGGGACAACCACAACTAGCTGGTTAATGAATTTAGTCAAAATTGATTATTTATATAGTGGACCAAAATGAAAGCACTACTTGGGTTGTTCCCTCTCACAAGTTGGGAGGTAGGCCCTCTAAAGGTAATATATGTTTGAAGCGTAAAATTTTTTTGTAACCCAAGATTTCCAATAGGTGCAAGGGGAGAGGATAAGCACTTCCAAGAAGAAAAGGCATACTTGCATGTTTCTCTTCACCCAAAATTGCATGAAGTACAAGAGGATTGGATACACACAACATGCATACTTAAGCAAACCAAACACATGTTCACTTTAATCCATCATAGCAAAATGAGTTCAATTCAAGCACCAATTTGAGGTGTGAAAGTTGTGTTCAATTTTAAGCCAATCAAGCATAATGATGTGAGGGTTGAGTTTTAACCAAGTATAAGTGTTGAAAAAGTTGTTACAATTATAAGATTTAAGCAATGATATGCTCCTTCAATTCGAATGTTATCATTGAAATCTCCAAAACAAGTTAGCCTAAAAAACCAAAATGAGAAGTTAATGACATGTTACCAATCAGATAAAGTAAAAATTTAAAGTGCATGTCAAAATTTAGGTTTAGTTTTTGTTTATCAGTAAATCATGACATTGAAATTAATTGCATCATTGGATTTCATTAATAGCATCGCCATATAGCAAGTGTGTCGCTATACTAAAAAATCGATGGTGTAGGTCTACAAAAAATAGTGACGTCAAATGCATCGCTATATCAATTACGTTGATAAATAAAAAGTTAAATCATGATAAAAAATGAAGTTAGTGTTGACCACTATTTAATATGTAGTGACAAAATTTAATATGCATCACTAAATTAATTATTCGTTGTTAAAATAAAAACTCAATTGCATCACTATATAGTGATGTGTCATCAAATGCATTGGTGAATAATCAATAGCATTATTGAACCTGTAAACACAAGAAAAATGGAGATTTAACAAGAAATTCGTCAGATTAGTTAGTTCGGGCCCTCCTTCTATCACCAAAATGTGACCGACGGCTTAGTATAGGCTGACTACACCTAATCCATGAGGATTCAAAGCATATTCAAGCCACTAAACATCAATCCAATAAGATCATTCAGTGCAAAACTAAAATAAGAATCCATTAAACTAACATATTAAAATATGAAAGCTTCAAAAATACCTATTCTAATATATTCAAACTTATCCTATTGGGGGAGTGGTGTTGCATTGATGTGGAATGGTGACCCTTTCCTAATCTCGTGGATAAATGAGCTTGTTTCGATTGATTCTATTGAAGATAATCAACAAAACTGATGATAGATGTGTATGAAAACATAATTTAAAGCTAAATTAACATGATGCAAGCTATTTTAACATGATTTATGCTAAGATGATTGATATGGGTGTGTGCAAAGCTAATCTAAATGGATTTTAAGCTAAAAATATTCAAACCCTAATTACCAAATAAGCTAAATGAATACATCTATATTATCATGGAAGTCATTAATGGAAGCTAAGCTAATAATGCAAGTAATTTAAGCTAAAAGGAATCTAAACAAGTGCTAAATATGAGTGCAAGTGAAAGTGATTTTAACAACATAAGTTTTCTCTTAAAAGGTGGATCCGTGTGTCTCCAAATAGTGACTTATTTATAGGAGGACAAATGAGAAATGAAGGGTTGAGATTCAAAAGGTTAATCAATGGTCAAAATTGGAGGAAATATGAAACATGGATCATGGATTCTCATCAATGGATGAGAATCAATGATCACATGGATCAAGGAAAGAATCAAGGGATCATATTCTTCCAAAAAACACACTTTCAAAACTTGCACAAGAAGTCATGTTGAAAGTTTGTTATAAGGAAGAATATTCCCTTTTTCAAATGAGTGAAGAAAGATAATATTTTTAGAATATTCTCATGTGTGAGGAAAATTAGATATTTAGCAAATTAAAACAAAGTTTTAATGTGCAAAAGGGGAAGGAATATTCCATGGGTATTCCTTTTGGAGGAATGTGCAAAGGAGGAATATTCCCTTGCAAGTGGGGGGGTTAGATTTATTAGTAATTGATAATTAAATAAAGTTTCAATTATGCAAATTAGGGGAATTGGGGTATTCATTAAATAATTTATTTATTTAATAAAAAGGGGAAGTGATGTGATATTTAATTAAATGACTTAGGGTTATTTAATTAAATAAGAGGGCCTAAGGATTAAATTAAATAATTTAATTTATTCTATTTAATAATATGAAATATTAGCATAAAAGGGAGTGAATTTACCCAATTAGATTAATTAGATCAATAGATGAAAATGACATAATTAATTAAATAGCTAGGCCAATTTATTCAATTAAGTGAAAAGAGGATGGTTTTTAGGACAAAATGGTGTTATTATATTAGATTCGAGTGCATGATATCATTCAAAACATTTTTAAGTGTCTGCAATTACAATTATCACTATCAAAAGCTTTCACACTTTAATATTTATAAAATAATATTCATATAAGTAAAAAAACACTCTTTTTAAGTTTATTACATATATGATATAGTACAAGGATATTATGTCTTATAGTCTTCCTTGAGTTGGAAATGTTAGTTTAAAAGTTGAGAGAGCTAAAAGCAGGATAAAGGCACTATGATAAGTAAATTATAGTTGCTTAAACATCACTAGTATATTATTGATTATCCAAAATCCTTTTCAATGAATTAATGTCCATTCAAGAGTTAAACATAAAAATCAGAGAGTTTCATTATATTTTACTCTATAATTTATCAATATCACATTAATCTTCATGACCCTATCTTTCACAAAAAAATATACTCAATGTCCATTCAGGAGATTGAAGGTATATTTGACACTCAATGTATCTAAGTAAATATAATTACTTAGGAAATTGTTGAGTTCTTCTATTTATTACTAAGTATTCAATCATTCCTAAAAGACTGAAACTACTAGAACTCAATTCAAATTTAATATCTAGATGATTACGGGTGATTAGGAAAATATAATATTTCATACCTTGTAACAATTGCATTTCATAAAGAATTGCACCATGACTTCACACCAATTGTTAACTGAATTCTTAACCAAACTTGAGTCATGGAGGTCGAATAGGAATTAAAAAGGCATACGCTAATTGTTTGGCAATCGCATGGAGGGAGGTTGCTTCCACATCTATAGTAAACAATTATTTAATTCAAGAGCTATCCATGTTCTATGCATCCAAATTTAATGACATGTTTGGAAAAAAAACAAAATAACATGAATTCCTTCAAAATCAAAGGTGCATGATGGCATTGCATTTTGAGATATGCTTGGTGAATCCGATTAAAAAGGATAATATGGTCATTCAGAATATACAATTGGAACAAAGTCAATAAATAATATAGATATAAATAACCCATTGCAAAGAATGGTTGAGAAGAGGGTATCACATCACTTGGTTAAGTGAAATTCAACTGTAGGAAAAAAATTGCCACATTTTATAGTTGGCACACCCATACATTTGCGTCTAGGAATGATAAAATGAGTAAATAAAAATATTGAGGGGATAACCAACATTTGGGGGAATTTCAACATTAGAAGGCAGTTGAGAAAATTTGAGGATGGATTGTGGATTTATGGGGGGGGGGATGATTATTATGATTTTGATTTAGAAGTGTAGATGTGAATGTGAAGTGGTCGAATGGGGATTGCAAATAGAAGCGTTATAGATAAGTACATTTTTTTCTAGTTTTTGTGTTATAATTTTTAGTCAATAATAGTATTTGAAATATTGAATTCAACTGACAAACTCTTAAAATTTTGGATATGAAAATTTAGAAAGATTTCTATTACGTGTATAAGTGAATCTGTAAATGAGGCTTGGGATTTCATAGCATATATTATAGCATCTATTTATCTGTTATTTTATCATTCTCTAATTGCATTGGTAGATAAGGTTAAATTTTTCATGAGAGCCTTCAATAATCATCACGACTTTGGTAAAGATATACATAATTTTGTAGATTGGAAATGGCCATGTTTGAGTCACATTCAAAATAAAACTTAAATCTTCTATAGTGGAGTATTAGACAATCAAGAATGAATACTTTTTCGGCCTTAATTTAAAAAGGAAAATCATGATAAAAGACTATTGATAACCATACTTTCCAATAATAGCTATAATTTTTAAGAAGTTAGATTGATAAATAAATCTAGGCTCCCAAGGTGTTACCAGGACATTATGAAGTCATTTCATTTCATGAGATGACACATTTTGTGAATTCTATCAACCAGTTTGAAATCCACATGTTTATGCTTCCACAATTTTTAATATGTACAACCAACTTTCCCACATCTCACTGTAATCAATGAATTTTATGAGACTACACCCCTTGGGGTGTGGTCATATAGTTCTATAAACAAATGCTATGCTTCCAAAATTTGCATGCAAATTCATCTATATTTTGTTTCAAGTTCCTTAGTTCAGATACCTAACTATTGGTATGGTGGTGCCTATGTTTTGATCTTATCAATCAAATTTATTTGAAAACTTATAAAATCCTCTCAGTAAACCCATTTTATAATTATCCTATAGTCTTAACATTCTAGTTGGTTATGTTTTATTGAGATGTCTTATCTAATGATTGTCATTCATTTTCCTTATTCTCATTTGTCTTGTTTAAACATATTACTCTTAGAGAAATTGAGACTCTACCATTATTTTTATATGAAGTGTTTTCTAATTGTTGAAAGGCACAAGACAACTGAGAGGGGGGGTAAATTAGTTGTCACCAAATTCATACAAAAAACTTCGGACACTTATCAACTTCACAACCATCTTATTTTGTTATTAAGTATGAACATGAAATGCAAATAACAGAAAGCAAAATCAACACAAGAGACACTAGATTTACATGGAAAACCTAATAAGGGAAAAAATACAGTGAGGATTAACTCACAATATAAAGTAATAGTAAGACCAATTATAAAGAGGCTCACTACCCAAATACAAGGCTCACTACCTACAAATAGGACTCACTATCAAGAAGGCGGCTCACTGCCTACAAAAAGAAAAAATAACATTAAGATCGACCATTGCAAGTTACACACATCTACAACATGATCAAAAGGATTGTAGACACCGCCAACTCACTACTTTCAGGAATAAAAAACATTAAAGTATTGCTGCCTCAATTCACTTTCACACAAATTTGCTTCTCAAACTTGTGACTTGATTGATGCATAAGAACACAACTTGAAAAATATTTATACCATCTTCAACCTTAGAAAATTTCTCCAAGGTTGGCTATACATGCTTCATTTCATAAATTCAAATTAGGCCGGTAACTCAACATTCCCATGGTGGAAATGAATGAGAGAAGACCAAACCAACACTTAACCAAGACCCAAAAACAATGTCTTAGATCAATCACACACTTCCTTAATTAATACTTAATCCTTCATATGAAGTGTAAACACGAGGTCAACCAAACCTAATGAAAAAACAAATGAACTTTGAAGCACACACTTCACAATGAGAAGATAACATGCAGACCACTTGACATGCCTCACCATCCACTATAACACATCTCTGATTCCTTTAGAATCATGTCTACATCATCTGCAACAACCTTCAAACCCAAAACACTTCTCACTAGTCCATTAAAATTGTATATACACACACAACAATACTGAAACTCAACTTCCAGAGAACTAAATTATGAACACCTTTTCCAGAATATAGAGAACACCATTACAAGACATATTCCAAATTCACAAGACCTGAAAAAAACCAATAGAGGAATGTGTAATAGAAACATTTCTCCTCATCCATAAAATAACAGCTTTGTCAAACCAGTTAACACACCGGTGAACACAACTTTCATTCTCCATCAAACCAGAAGCTACAAACTAGGAGATATCACCAACAAATGGCCATAAACAACACCTGATATCTGCATAGGCATAGGATCAACACAAAATAAATGCAGAGAACAAACCGGAGCACATTCTAAACACACACAACTTAATCTTCACTATTTATTAATTCTCTCAAAAGCACTTGATAACTCATCATATCAGCACACTTGCAACACCATAAAGATATCTCCATGTACTCACAACATCTCAACAACATCTCAACTATACATGCACAACCTACAACATCCTATATTGTGTTGACATCAATGACAACAATGACAACACCACCAAACTTACTCATACTTGTAACAATCTCCCCCTTTGTCATTGATGGAAACACATGATGTGAAAAACCATCAAAGACAACAATGCACATTCTCAATATTCTCTCTTCCTTTAAGCTTCTTTTTCTCTCCCCTTTTACTATTTTTCACATGACACTCTCTCCCCCTTTGACATCAATGGAAAAGACCGGAACTCATATCACTCCCCCTTAGGAGTGCACCCACACAACTCATATGGCAACAATGAAACTTTCTACTCCCCCTATGGAGTAGACCCATTCATCAATCCAGACAAATGAACAATCTATAGATCCACTAGACTGATGCAACTCCATGTGCACCTAGCTTGAAGAAGGAGGGCCAATGACCCCCAACTTCTCCCTAAGATACTCAAAGGTATCCGATATGTCTAAAAATGGTCAAGATTAAGCTTGTCAATTAATTAAATATAAATTATTTAATTAATTCACCTAAAGTCGTCTACATATAAATAAATTTAATTATTTATTTATATCGTTCATTCTCATAATTCTTCTACCTTAATTAAATAAATAACTTTATTTAATTATTGACATTTCCCGTATTCTTCTTAATTAATTAAATAAATTTTCATAATTTATTTATATTGATTATCATATTATTCTATAAGTTGAATATTTAAATTCAAATATGGAATATTCTATTCATCCCATAATTAAATTAAATATTAATATTTAATTTAATATTTTCTTCTCACTTCACAAATAATTAAATATTTTTAAATATTTAATTATCCTCTAAATTCACTTCTTAAACATAATTAAATATAATTTATTTAATTATGCGAGTTTCTATATCCATCTTCACTTACAAATTAAATAAATTTATAAACTCATTCTAAACTCACCTCAACTCATTCTTCCAAATAGAAACTTTCCTTCAAATCTGAATGACGAAAATTGAAGGAAATGGGAAACCTTCTATCTCCCTCTCCACTTCTGAAGATCTTCCACCGTCCATTCTAACAAGCTTAATCTAGGCCGTTAATCGAATCAACCAATGAAATCCTTTTAAAGACTATAAATACTAGTGCAAATCTGAGCTTTGGTTAGACACACACACGCATACACATGAAGAACACACAAACATATGCACAGTTAGTTTATGCACTCGTATCATTTTAGCATCACAGCAATATTTTCATCTTAGTATAGTCTTGTATTGCACATACTATGCATTTTTATTTACATCTCGTTCTTTAGCTATCCATTTTGTTGAGTTTAATTTGCTAAAACTGAGAGCAATTGGAAACAACAAAACGCTGGAGTTAGAGAGAACAGATGTGATTTCGAGGGAAGCCGCAAAGAATAGCTTGTTCATTCTCGCTTTCTCCTTTTCGCTCAGATATAATGTTTTATTGATAGGTTGTTGAATTCATTTACCGATACATTTTTCTACACAATAATAATAATTCATTGATTGAAAATTGGATCCTAGACTCAGTGATCTAGATGTATAAGGCCTCAAGGTTTGATACAACAGGCCCCAATCATTAAAGCTTTTCCAATACCATGTGTTAGTAAAAATCATTGCAAGGTTTTCTTTAATCTTTACCAGACATGACTTGGTAGTAGGAAGATTAGGGAGTTGGTGAAGAATTTCAATGTTTGGGGATAACACATTGTTATTTGATATAATTTGTAGCCCTCCATTGTGGCTTTCCTAGATACTAATATAGGCATTTATTTGTGCTTTGTTGTTTGCGGTGTAATTGAATTGCTTGATAAACATAATGGTTTTGTTTAATTCATTAATTAAAATTTTCCTACAAGAATATAGAAAATCAAAATAATGAATTAAATATATTAATTTTAGAGTGATATTGTATTTTTTTCGTATTATTGATATTAAGGTGAAATTAATATTTTATGGGTGGAGTAATTTGCAAATAAATTAAATTAAATTAAGGGATAATATTTTCTCAAAAAGGCAAGTAAAGCAATTAAAAGAGAGAATAATCTGATTTCAAATAAATCTTGAAGATAAGATTTAAAACTAAAGTTAAAGTTGGCAAAAATAGAAGTTAAGATTTTTCTCGGAATAGAACAAATCGAAAAAAAAGAAGGAAAAGCTAAAGCGTGTGGATGCACAGCTTGAAATGGAGTTAAAACAGGAAACTTGCCTTTCTTTTATTTTTATTAACCTCGACTTCGAAAACGGGGGGGGGGGCTGAGAAAATTTTGGAGAGAGCTTCCCCGCAAATGCTAATGTGCGTATCCTGCAATCAAGGTCTATCTTCTCAGATTGTTTATGGAACATTATGGATAATCTCTGCAATTTTGGATGGGATTTGGCTCACAACTCTCATTCGGGTTACCTCTTAAATCCGTGGTGTATGAGAAAAGTGGGTGATAGTTGCGAAGGAACTTGTTCAGGATAAGGGGGTTGCATTTTAGGAATCGTACGAAAGGAAAAATACAGATCGTTTGGAAGAAATGGATTGTTGAGCACGAACGGTTGATCTTGGCATCAAATCTCCAATTTTGTAAAGCTTTAGGTTCCAGGTTAGTGTGACTTTGTTCCTTGTTCTACTTCTCTTTCAGGCAAATGGATTCTATTGCTCTTATTGGTAGAAAACGAATACTTGTTGCTTGATGTTGCATGTTTGTGATTTATATGTAGTATATAAATTTGGTAGGGTATCCTTAGTTTTCGATGTTCTCTATCATCCCAATCAACCGATCTCACGATCTCTAGTAATCTAGCTATTAAATACCCTGTTTGGATAGTTAAGGCTACCTTATTGAGATTATGTATTGATTCACTTTTATTATTACGGGTTTGCATGTTGTTATAGCTAACTATTAAGGAGTGTATCCTTTAGTCAATGCTTACATTTTAACGGTTTGGAATGATTTCATCTTAGTAAGCATTCAGGGTTGAAACTCTTCTGAGAGGGATGGTTGTAAATATTTAAGCATGTTCTTGGGAGGGGATCTGAAATTAGTTGAATTATAACCTTGCCTTGTTATACTTACGTATTTTGCATGCATGTTGGCCGGTGCACATAATTTTATTGTAATCCTATGTTCTTTTCAAAGTGTTTTATTTAGTGTCACCAAAATTCTGCCCTTAAGCCATATAGATCTGCGTACCTCCAGCATTGATGGTATTTTTGGTAGTTACCTTCTCCTCAATGGTCATCCAGTGGTAGGTTCGGTTATCTACACGAATTGCCAACTCTCAAGTTGTTGTTTGGATGCATTTTCCATAACCTTCTGTAGTTTGATTCGCCTTAGTGTGTGATTGCTAATAAAAGGTGTTAATTTCACTTCTTGTCACTTAAGATTTCCATCAGTATGGTGCATCGTATAGTCTGCATCAGCGTCGGCTCTTCTAGTGTTATGCTATCATCAACTCTTGCATCAAT
>VDFB02049217.1:42936194-42971467 GCA_007258455.2 Sequoia sempervirens
GATAAAAATCCAAAGAATAGATGGAGGTGCTTTATTTATGTGAGGCGCTTGTTTGCTAGGCTTTAACCTTGAGGTACTTTCCCAAAGCACCACTGAAGTGGTTTTCACTAGAGGACAATTTTTATTCTTTATTGTTTTCAATCCTTTTTCTTTCTTTTTTCTGATTTTTGATCATTTTTTGATTTTTTGGTATTTTCAAATTTACACCCTTCAAGCTTAGGCATAAATTTTTTTGAGATGCAGACTATTGGTTGGTTCCTACAAGGGTTCACCTTTAGGTGTTCAAAATTGATATGCTCCTGATCCATAGCTTGTTGTGACTACAAATGGGACTAACCAGCTAGACTCAAACTTTCCTTTACTGTCTTGATCTAGAAGATTCTTCTAATTCTGCTTTAGGATGAGATCCCCTACTTGGAAACATAGACACTTGATATTCTTGTTATAGCTCTGTTTTAGTCAGTTTTGGTATACTTTCAAGTGATTAAGGGCGTCAAGATGATGCTCATCTAAGAATTATAGCTCATTTACCTGAGATACTTTGTACTCTTCATTAGTGATTAGACTCTATAGTGACACTCATAGTGATGGATGCTCAAACTCAATAGACAAGATGGCTTCTAATCCATAGACCAAGGAGAATAGTGTTGTACCTATAGGCATGGAGATACTAGTTCAATAGGCCCAAAGGGCGGGATTTAACTATAGATGCTAGTCAAAGCTAGCTTCATTGACAATTTTCTTTAGAATTATTAGAATGGTCTTATTTGTAGCCTCAGCTTGACCATTTCCCTATGGTTAATATGGGATAGAGAATCGATGTTGGATGTTGAATCTTTGACATAGCTCTTTCACATCCTGATTCTTGAAGGGTGTTTTGTTATCCGAGATAAAGGTTTACAAAACACCATAGTGTTAGATAAGATAATTTAGGATAAACTTAGCAATTTGCTTCCCCATTATGTAGGTCATAGGAATAGCTTCCACCCACTTCGTAAAGTACTCAATGGCCATTATGATGAATTTGTGGCCATTAGATGAGATGGGAGTAATTTTTCCTATGAGTTCAATTCCCCACTACAAGAAAGGCTAAGGTGTGACCATTGGTTGCAACTCTTGAGCTAGAGCATGAATAATATCTCCATGTTGTTGACACTAGACACACTTCTGCACATATTGATGGGCTTCACTTTCCATGGTTGGCCAGTAGTACCCTATCCTCAACAATTTCTTAGCTAAAGTCAAACCACTAGAATGGGAACCACATATTCCATCGTGTACTTCTGTTAAAGTAGTCAAGGCTTCCTCTTGGTTCAAACATCGTAGTAATGTCCCCTTGATGCTTCTATGGTAAAGGGTATCATCTAGGATCATGAATCGGGATTCCTTCTTAACAAAGGTCTTCTTAAGGTTGGAGGTGATATTGGATGGGAGGGTTCCTCTACTAAGGTAGGTGAATATATCATGATACCACAAGGATCCAAGACTGGGTATGTGCAGGATCATGATGGGTATGTGTAGGGTATGTGGCTAATGACTTTTCTTTTACCCAAAATTGATGAAACAAAAAGGGTTTTTAAAGGAGATTCTCAGCTTTCCACCAATATAAATTATGATTTACTTTGAATTTAATAAATAATTATTATTCATTTTCTATTTGAATTATGACTAAAGTCCTGATTGATAGGTTGATTGAAAAACATCTATAGCTTTCAAGTGTTATCACAGTTTTTGAATCCAAAACATACGTCACATTGTATGCTTCGCATACTATAGGATTAAAAAAAATGAATTTCATGAAGTTTTGACCAAGTTAAGTTGGTCAGATGTACAAGTTTTTATATGTTTTAAAAGTTGTAGTAAAAAAATCATAATTAATTATTTACTTGGAAAAAAAATACAAAAAAAATGCATCATATCAGGACATGAGTCATCTAGTTATATCTAAAAATTTATAAAAAAATATTATCATTTTATTGTGGTTAGGATGGTTAGACAAACACCTACTTCTTATTTTTCCCTAAAATTTAAGTGCTACTACATTGAAATTTCAAATTTTCACCAAATAGATTTTAAAAAATAAAAATAAATTGAGTAGTTTAGAAAATACATTCAATTTTCCACAGATTCTATTCTTACATTTTTCTAAATAATATAGATAACTTATTCAAATTTTTACGTCAAGTTGCCTAACTTTGATTTTTCTAAATTTTTTGCCACTTAAGGGCCTATTTTTTCCATGATGATCCTACACATACCCGACTAACGATGACACATGCAAATTCAGATTCTAGGATTTCAAAAGTTGGTACAAGAAGTTGTTCTACCAAGAATTTGCATTGAAGAATGTTGTGCGGCGTGTCCAACAATGATGCAATTATTTCCATAGCATTTGCTGCTCGGTTGTTCATGCAAGGAATCTGCTCAAAAGTTATATCAATGAAAAGGTCCTTGAGACTCTCTACCATCTTCTTGTAAGGAGTGAGTTTATCATCCTTATTTTGGTATTCATCATTGACTTGGTTGATAACCAACTGTGAGTCTCCATAGACTTTCAATTCGTGTATCTACCATTGAACCACTATCCTTAGACCCATGATTAGGGTTTCATACTTAGTAATGTTGTTAGTACATGGAAATGATAGCCTATATGAATTTGGTATGCAATCACCTTAAGGGGTGATAAAAATTATGCCCACCCCTAATCCATGTTGGGTGAATGATCCATCAAAGTACATTTTCCATTGTTCAATTAGATTGACAAGGAACATTGATTCATCAGGGAATTTAGATATCAAAGAGTTCTCTGCATAGATAGGTGCCTTTTCCAGTTGGTCTATGATCAATTTTCCTTTTATTACCTTGTGCTCTAGGTACTCTATGTCAATTCAGTCAATATCATTACCCATTTGGCCATTTGCCTAGTGAGAGTTGCTTTGGACAATAGGTATTTCAATGGGATGATCTTTGCAATAAGCTTGATTTGGTGCAACAACATGTAGTGTCTAAAATTTTGTGAAGAAAAAACCACTACTAAGCATGCTTTCTCAATGGATGAATGGTTCATTCCGTAGCCCACCAAGGTCCCACTGATGTAATAGATAGCTATTTCCTTTCTATTTTCATGTTGTGCTAGAAGAGCACCTAGTGTTGCTAATGTTACTGAGATATATAGGATCAATGGTATGTTTGGTATCATTGGCATGAGTACTAGAGGTGTCAATAGGTAGTCCTTGATATGTTGGAAGGATTTATTGCACTTTTCATCCCACTTGTAAGTTATTCCTTTATGGAGAAGGTGTGAAAAAGGGTGAATTTTTTTTGATAGTTGTGCTATGAACCTTCTGATGGAATGCAATCTTCCTTGCAACCCTCTCATCTATTTCAATGTTTGTGTAGGTTCCACGTCTAGGATGAATTTTACTTTTGCTAGATCAATTTCTATCCCTCTTTGTGAGACGATATAGCCAAGTAGTTTCCCTGATGTAACCCCAAAGGCACACTTTTTTTGGATTCAGCTGTACCTTGTACTATTTGAGTCTGTCGAATATGGGTCCCAAGACTTCTATGTGCTCACTCCTTTTCTTTTATTTTTCCAAAATATCATCCACACAGTCTTCAAATATTTTGTGGATCATGTTATGAAAGATGAGGGTCATTTCTCTTTGATAGGTTTCTCCTACATTCTTCAGCCCAAATGGCATCACGTTCCAACAATATGTCACCCATGGACAAGTGAATGCAGTTTCGTGTTGATCCTCCTTGGAAATCATGATTTGATTGTAGCCTGAAAAACCATCCATGAGTTTTAGCATTTCATGCCTTGCTATTAAATCCATGATGAGGTTGATGTTAGGAAGAGAGAAATCATCCTTCGAGCATGCCTTGTTTAAGTCTCTAAAATCCATGCATATTTTGATGCCCCAGTGGGTTTAGAGATCGGTACAAAGTTTGAAACCCACTCAGGATAATCTATCGGTCAGATAAATACAACATCAAGAAGCTTTTGTAACTCAAGCTTTACCAAGAGGGCTATCTGAGGATGCATCTTCTGTAATTTCTTCTTCACTAGTTTGGCTTTAGGACATACTACTAAATGATACACAACCACTTATGGATTGATCCTCGGCATATCTATGTATGACCATGCAAAGTTAGCTCTTTTCTCTTTTAGGAATGTTAATGAGTTTTTATGTCCTTCATCCAACAAGGATTCAACATAGAAAGTGATCTTGGGTACTTCTTCTGTTCCCACATTGACTAGAGTGGCCTTTTGTGTTAAAACTGCTAACTTTTATGGATGCATTACACTAGGGGGAGATTGAATCCCTCATCCTCAGGTGCCTCAAAGAGGTTTTTGTTAGGAATTGTATGCAACAAATATCAATTACATGCAAATAAAGATTAAATGGAGGAATGAAAAACACATAAATAATAATAGCAAGAGACAATATTTAACATGGTTCACCCAAACTTGGGCTACGTCCACCAACAAAGAGTCTAATATTATTATTCAGTAAATAAAACTGATTACAACCAGTAATCCTTGCAACTCAATACCACTGCAAATGCTACAATACAATGTCAACAAAAACCTAAACCCTTAGCCTTTTATCAAGACTTATGTCAGTTACAAAAATAGGGTTTTTTATGTCCGCCAATAGAAAAAATAACACCCGACACCTTTATAAAATAATAAAAATCATGAGAGGTTTCGAGGGCACTTCCCCTAAGCAGCCCCTCAACCTTGCCCTTTATTGCGACAGGGGGCGCGCCAAGGGTGCTGCCTCTCAACCCTACCCTGTATCGTGATAGGGGGTGTACCAAAGGCCCTACCCTTGGACCCCGCAAGGGGCACTACACCTAAACCCCCACAAGGGGCACTGCCCCTTGACCCCATTAAATAATTAGGGGGAAACTACGCTAATAAAAGTGGGGAAAAATTTAACCTCTGAGTCTGATTAGGCTCCATATACCAACAATTTTCACCCTTGGATGCATCCTTTCTTTTTACTATTTTAGGATCAAAAAGTGCCATAGTGTGGTTTTCACATAGAGATCTACATGTTAGTTGCATGTCATCAATTTTGTGACTAAAGGATTCAGTTGTCTCCCCATAGTATGCCCCTATGTCTAGTTCTCTATCAAAAAAAGCTTTATGATTTTCCCATGGTAAGTTGTCACAGAGCCCCATGAATTTTGAGATCACTTCATCATTTTCAAATATATCTAGAATCGGTGGTCGTCGTTGGTCCAAGTCAATGAGTTGTCGATATAATAAGCTTATTTTAGTTGGTTGATTGCTTGGGGTGAAAGATGTTGTGGATATTATGAAGAGAGTTATTCTCAAATAGGTTGGAAACATCAAGTGGGAAGTCATCTAGGGTAGTATCACATGATGTTGGTAACCAAGAGGAAGCCTCAGCCCATTTAAGGGAAGTACCTTTGCCGAGATGGGTGACCTTGCTAGTAGTAAATCCTAAGTCGAGATTCTTTGGGCATTTCCTAGGAATGATGGGTTCTAGCAAACTGTTGTAATTTTGTCCTAGTTTTTCATTCTTGTTGTACCCCCATCCATTCATTAGCTACAATATTTTGTTACCATCTTCCATGGGAAGGACAAAAATAGGTTGTTCTTCCTAATAGAGCAGTTTAGAGACATCCTCCTCATTGACATCTTTGTTTAGATCCCCCCACTTGGTGAAGGTGGTAGCTACCCTCTTGATTGCTTCAACCACTTTGTTGCTAGATGATTTTTTCCCATGAGATTTCAGACAATGTGGTAGCTCCCCCAACATAAAAGTGTTCTTCATTAGTTTATAGTTTTCACAACCATCATCCTAGATCACTGCTTTGATATCAAGAATGTTTTGCACAATGGGTGTTTTTATTTTTGAGGTAGATGCAAGAGAGGATGGGTCAACAAATGAGGAGGATGGTGTAGGACCTTCATCATTTTTAGGGCTCTGGGGTATCTTGTAAAACTTGGACTCAAGGTTCTTGCAGTAGTAAAAAGGTTCAAGATCTCCATGGATGGTAACTTCTCTACCTTCAAAAGGAAACTTTACACATTGATGATAGGTCAAAGCTACAACTTTTACGACATGGATCCATGGTCAGCTAAGCAAGATTTCATAGGGGATATCAAGGTCTAACACTTGGAATGTAGTCTCTACAATGATAGGTCCCACTTGGATGGGTAGTGCGATGATGCCTTGCAATACCTCTCTTGATCATCATATGCTCTTATGGTGGTACTCTTTTCTTTCTCAATAGTATCCTCTAAATAGCCCAAGTTTTTGATCAAATGAAGGGTGCAAATGTTTAGATCAACACCTCCATCTACTAATACTCTTTTAGCCTTGTTCTTATGAATAATGTGCAAAGCATGGTTATGAGATGGTTGTGATGGTATGTATTTTTCTAAGAAGGTGAGAAGATGACTAGTGATATGCCCTACCATAGGTTGAAATTGTTTTATATCAATATACTTGGGGATGGATGATGAAGATATATCCTCCTCTAAGATTTCCCTATGTGTGAAGGATAGCATCAATAGTTCTAGGATAGAAATTTGCATAGGGGTCTTCTTAAGTTGATCTAGGAGATTGTACTTGCTAAGGTTTGATGTTGGCAAAGAAATTTGTGCCCTAGATTGAGATGGAAATCCTTGGATGGTGACTTTTCCATGTCATGTCGTGACTCCACACTCCGCACTAGGCCCTATGATGGTGACAATGGTGATGGTCTAGTATCACAAGAAGTGACTACATTAGAATATGTATGCTATATGTTTGTGCAATCCTTAGCTTTTCCAATGTTGTTTCTTTTCCTATAATCTGGCATAGGGTTCTTGTATATCTTGAGATCCTAATTTCTAGCTAGTACCTCAATAGATATGGCTCCGCTCTCTATAAGATCCTGGATAATATTTTTGAGTCACATACAGTTCGATGTTTTGTGTCCTTTGATTATGTGGAAGTCACAAAGGTCTTTTTTGTTGTACCAAGGTGGTTTATCTTGTGGTTCTTGGTAGCTTTCAAAATTGGGAAGTGTTATCATGGTTGACTCTACCAACTTCTTCATGATGGTTTCAATGGATTCCAACAACTATGTGTACTTGTGTTTTAGATAGTTGTTCTTGTTGGGAGTTCTTCCTTGTTGCATTTTGGTGTTGTTGATCTAATTGTTTTGTGGTGGTGTTGTTTGTTGCATAGTTGGTTGAATGTTGGATATTTGATTTTTGTTTAGCCTAGGAGCACTTAGGACCACCTTAACATCTATCACACCATCATTCATTACGTTCTTGTTCTTATCTTAGACATGAGGTTTGTCATTTGAAATGGTTGATGGGTGGTTGTCTTTGTGGGCTTGAGTATTTCCTTGTGAGATTAGAGCTCTCTCGATGTTGAGGGCTCTAGGGACAAGCTTGTCATAAGAGGTAATGCAATGCATCTTTAAGTGGAAGGATAGATCTAGATCTAGGTTTGCTATGATGATCCCCACTTGTCATACATCAAGAATTGGCCACTTGCTTTTACTAGCCCTTTGTCTCCATTATTGTAAGAAATTGGAAAAATATTCTCCTTTATTTTTTTTGAGAGTATACAACTCTTCTACAATTACATCCATGTCAAGGTTAAAGGAGAAGTGGTCTATTAATTTATCGGTGATTTCTTGAAAAAATTTGATGCCTGGAGGCAATTGAGAAAACCAATCGATGAATGGGCCTATCAAGCTTCACGGAAAGAGATGCATCAAATAAGCACCATTGTTGGAAACCTCCATACACATGATGTTAAAATATTTGATATGGTCCATAGGACTTCCTCTTCCTTTGTATTTATCAAATTTGGGTACTTTAAAACTGAGAGGGAATGCTACCATTGTGATGTTTCGATTGAATGGATAAAGACATAAGTTCTGTGTATGGGGCTTTTTCATCTTTCCCATCCAAAGATCCTGCATTTCTTGTGATAACACCTTAAGTGGTGATGCTACATCATCTTGCGGGTTTGGTGGAGGAACATACATTGCGTATTGGGGGATGGTGGATGGGTTGTACATGGAATTCTAATATGATAAGGTATTGTATGTTGTGTATGGTGGTGTAGGATTTTGTGAAGGTGATTGTGGTGTTGATGTATATGTTCCTAATGTGTTCAAGTTGGCGATATTCTGTTGAGGGTTATAGTATAAAATTTGTTGTTGTTGGGAATACTACTGAGATTGTAAGGCTTGTTGTTGTTGTTGGGCCAGTAGGGTTGTTTGTTGTGCTTGTTGTTGTTGGGCTGCTAAGGCTACTTGATGTTGTTGTTGGGTTGCTAGGGCTTGTTGTTTTGCTTGATGTTTTTGTTGTGCTGCTAAGGTTTCCTTTTTGTTTTGTTGTTGTTGTTGTTGTTGTTGTGCTGCTAGGGCTGCTTATTGTTGTTGTGTTACTAGGGTTTCTTGTTGTTGTTGTGCTACTAGGGCTACTTTCTTTTGTTGTTGTTATTGTTGTGCTGATAGGGCTGCTTGTTGTTATTACTTTTGTTGTGTAGCCAAGGTTGCTTGTTGTTGTTGGTACTATTGGATGACTTGTTGATAAGCCTGTTGTGGTTGTTGTAGAGCTAAGGCATGTTCTTGCAATGCAAGATCAATTGGTTATTGGGACATCTATGATGCATTTTGGGTATTAATGTTTTGCACAGATTGTGGGTTGTTGATGAGAGGTTGGGGGTTCCCTTGGTTTAACATTTGTTGTAAGATGGTGGATTGGGATTGAGAAATGTAAGTTTGAGGTCCCATTTAATTTTTCATGGTAAGAGGGACCATAGGGAAAGATGATGATGGTGCCATTAGATATTGTGATGGTAATGACACATTATGACCTTGATTCCATTGATTGAAGAGTTTCTCTTTCCCGATGTCTAGAGATTTCCTTGTGTTTGGGATGTGGCCAAGGTATTACCTTGGTTAATTGGGTTTGTGACCAAGGGATTGTTTTGATTTGAGTGGATGATTGATGGGATGGATGTGTTTTGTGAAACCAATGGTACAGATGAACCAATTGGGGGATTAGATAGAGATGTTACTAATTGTGTGAAGCGGTGAGTTTGATCTACTTGGGACATCGGGCCTATACTACCTTGCATGATTTTTGGCACCCTTGTGGTACTTGTGGGGATGGATGAAGATGGGCGACCCTGTTATGTTGAGGTTGTTGTGGATTCATGGAGCGTAAGTGGTTTATTTGATGCAAGGGGTGTTTTGGAATGGTAGGAGTGCCAAATGTTGGTGTTCAACTAGTGCTTTGAGGTGGATTGGTATTTAGGGTACCCACAAGTGTGTTTCTTTCAAATGGAAGAGTATGACCAAAGTCCTCAGCAATACTAGCTGCAATACGAGGAATGGATGTTTGATTTAGCCCTAGCAATGGAGTTGTTAATCCTTGTGTCAAAGGTTACGCAAAGCTACGTTTTCTAAGGCTTGATGTTCTTTCTTGTACTTTATGATTTCTTCCATAGAAAGTTCAAATGGATTGTTCGTAACATCTTCTATCTCATATGGTCTTGATGGAGATGATGGTTGTTGTAATGGGGTAAATTGACTTCTTGGATCAAATTCTTGAGGATTGGGATGACTTGAGGTGAATGTGACTTTGGTTTTCTCCATGATTCTCTTGTGTTGTGATCTTGTCTTTACCATAAATTTTGGGTCACCTATGGCAGAGTTGTGTTGAGATTTGTAATGTTTAAACTCTCTAGTTGACTCAAAACTTGGTAAAGGGACACTCTAAGTATTTTTGGAGCAATGATGATAATGGGAGATGAAAAGGTGAATGATTTGGGGGATGATCTTTGCAAACATTTTGGGACAACACTTTTGACTTAATTTTGATTGTTTGATGTTTGGATAAAGGATTTTTATGAACTTGTGAATATTTAGGGTAGACTTGTGACCTTCAAGATAAACTAGTCCAAAGATGATAAATAACTTAATTAAATGCATGGAAAATGATTCATTTGACATAAAAAGTAACTAAGCTAGGGTTTGTGTTGATGATGTCTAAGTCAAAAAGTGTTAGTGTATTCATTTTTTTTTTGCAAAGTTTGGTGAAGTGAAGGATGAGTTTTGATGAAGGGGTGGATAAAATGTTTGACCCATTGTTGACCTATAGTAAACCTTTTTTTGATAAGACCAAGGTGGTTAGAAACATGCTAGAACTCTAAAGTATTCAAATCCAAAAGACCAATGTTGACTTAAATGAGGAGTTCATATTGAGCATACATGCCTAAATCATTCATTGAAACACTCCTATAAAAATTCCTTACCAAAATGTTTATGTTATGATAAATAGCCACAAGGTGTCTTTTAACAACTTTTTGACTAAAATTCCTAAGTTTGAAATGATGAAATGTAGACCTTGATGGAACCCCTGAAAATTTTTGGGTTCCAATCCTAAACCTTGCAGATTTTAGTCAGATGAAAATATCTAAATTTAGGTTTTTTCTCAATGATATTGCCTTGGGATTTTGTTGTCAAAATCTCACCCAAGAAACCCTTAAATAAAAACACTTTCCAATGGTATGATCTATTGTTGAACTCTTATTGCCCATCTCTAGTCATCCTAAAACATCTTATGTCAATTGAACTCATGGATTTACCAGCCCCTCATGCCTAGGTCGAATATTCTTTATTTTATAAGGTTGATCGATTAACCTTTTTTGGCCTTTACATCCTTTGAAAATAATATATTTTAAGGCCTTTTATATATCATCCTAGGTGGTCCCCTTTTTCTCACAATTACTTTTGAGCACGTGCTTAATACTTCACTTAAGCCACATCTACCATCTCCATCTATCACACATCACAAATAGATTTATAAATGTAAATTTACATCAACGATGAGTGATGAATGGTGTTCCTTTTGTTTCACTCATCGTGAATGGATTTGAGAATATTTGATTCAAATCAGTGATGTGTGATGCATAAATTTCTCTTTGTATCACTGGGATCTCATTTATTGCTAATTGTTCATGAGTTTTGTAAAACAAACTAGTGATGTGTGATGGCCTTTGATTCTTTTGTATTTTCTCCTATCGCTCATTGCGGATTCGTCCCAAGTTTTGAGTTTTAAATTAGCAATGAGAAATAAACTCAAGGTCCTTTTTTTTATCTTTCCATCACTCATCATGGATAGTTGTGCACTTATCTTGATCAGATTAGCAATGAAGGATGAGGTCACAAGTCAATATGATCCGTCACTATTCCAAAAGGGGGTATGTGAGTGATATGTTGGTGACCATTGATTTTAAGGAATGATGTAGGGGGCTCATTTTGGTTTTGTCATTGATATGGTTTTAAATTTGAAACATAAATTAGTGACGTGTGATGCGAAGTGTAGATTTCCAAAGGGGACTATGATCCAATGGTTCATTTTTCATTACGCAAAAGTTCTCATCACTGATTAAATTCTAAAAGGGTGGGGCAAAGTAGCTACATGCGGTGTGATGGTTTTAGGGAATATTCTCTTCAAATGAAGACTCTTTGTACTTCGCCGATATAAATGAAAAGCATGGACCAGGGTAGTGATGCATGATAATTTTTAGATTAAGATGAATAATGAAGTTAGTGGAAAACATGGTAGCTTTTTAAGTTGGTATTGATGTTTTTGAGGCAAGTTGTAAAAGCCAGAAATGATGCTCAAGGATCACCATTGATAGTGTTTTAAATCTAAAAAGATTGATGACCTAGACTCAAAGATGATCGGCTAAGTTGTTAGCTCACTCACGCAAAGTGCTCTTCAATCATTAACTGCTACACACTCTAAATTCTCTACTTAATGTATATTTTCCTACCATTTCATCTCACCATTTGCAGTCTTCATGAATTGAGAAGTGTGAGCCATAGTGGGAGTGTGTGAGTCTTGGGTTTTTAATTACAAAAGTATTGAAGTATGTATCCTGAGTGAGTTGTTCTTTCATATGAGCTCTCTTTGATTCATGCATTGGTTTGTTGGACAATTGCATATTTATGGGGTGGTGAGATTTTCAATTGACTATAATTGTCACTAGGGATAGTTAAATTTTTTGGGTTTGTGGGTTTTCTTTTCTACAAGTTCATTTCAGAAACCTAAATTGGTGAGCTTTCTTATAATTGAAAATTTTCTAGTCCTTACCTGGTGTCTTATGAAAATGGGTAAGTCAGGTGTATCTGTTCAAATAACTAGGAGGTCCAAGAGACTTCGTGTGTTTGAATTTCAAGAGGATATGTTTGTGGGTGAGCAAGAATTCCCTAGAACTTCTGCAACACCAAAGGGAAAGAGAAATTCCCATGGTAAGAATAAGAAGACTATTGTCAAAATCATGTATAATTTAAGAAGCAGGACCATTTTAGAAGAACTGGTCAAGTTTAAAGGGAAGGAATCTATTGAGCCTAAGAAGAAGACAAAGAAGAGAAACAAGTATCATAAGGCCTACTTGGGGAGACACAATTCTCCCATTGTGGTTTCAGATAGCCCTTCGGATGGTGGAGGTGATACTAACCTGGAGTACGACCATTATCTTCTTTCCCTAGTGTCATATGAAGACTCTAATGAGGAGGGAGTGATGGTCCCTCTAGTTTCATCATGGACAAGGAGCAGGCGAGCATACTCTGATGCTTACAACTTAGAGTAGCATCCCTACCCTTTTTTTTTTTTGATGACACCATTACCACTACATTATAATTGTTCTCCTCAATGTATCTATGGTTTTTTGTCTTTATTGCTAATATGGAAATCCTTTTGGCTAGTGTGGGGAAGAAATGTTTGAATACTTCATTGAAAAATATGACTTTTTCGGGTAGTATGTATATTTTTGCTTTAGCTACTAATGGGGAATCTTCTCTGGTCAACAAGGGCGAGATACTTTAGCGCTTCTGCAACAAAAAATTATGCCTTTTGGAAGGTTGGTCAGTTTGCTTCAACTAAATTGTGTGGAATTTTTTTTCTTTTGCTTTCCCCCTATTCTAGAAATGATTATATTTAACTAATTGGGGAATATCTCAAATTTAGGTGAAATTGGGTTTCAAATGAAATGAAATGTAATTGTAATTCAACCTATTGCTCCCTTGTTCTATAAAATGGATTTTAGGGCTGATTACAAGGGGTTCGAGTTTTGATTCTCAGAAGGGTCTAAGTGGAAACTAAGCTCATGTAAATCAATGTACAAATGAATAGTTCAATAAGGATTCTAGGGCGTAAGTCTATTTGTAATGGTCTCAAACAATTTTACAGTAGCAACAGTTATAAATGAAAATGCTAGTTCCTAAACATTTTCTCTCGTATGTAATTTTATTCCTTATTATGAATGAAATGGTTAATAATCTTTTCATTTGTCTTCAATTGTTTTAATTGAATGATTGATTTCTTTTCTGCTTCAATTCAAAAGATTGATTAAATGCTAAAGTGAAGTCCATGATTTGTGAGGAAAGAGCATAGGATTGATAAGTAGTTATGTTTAAGGCATAGTGAGTTGAATATTGTAATGCAGTATATCAATAGTCCATTAATTACCGGTTCAATTTTGCTAAGGTATTACTAGTTATTATAAGCACGAATCCATCGCCCCAAGGCAAGGCACTAGTCTGTTCATTTGGGTATTTTAAAGGATAAATGAATTAGTTGTTCACTTGACCAAGGACTTGAAATGAGGATGAAAATAACCTAAAAATATTTAAAGTACAACATGTAAAAATCTGAAATACCCTTTTATTCCTTGCAATAGATAGTAAATTTTTTAAAGGTTGGCAAAACCTTTGATGAATGATGTCTATTTTTCATTCATAGGAATCTATTTGTGTGTAGAAATGTTCTTGAACAAATGAATATCACATGAGAATAATTAGGATTATCCTCCTAGGTTTCACAAAGCTTGAAGTGAAGAAGTAAGGACCTCAAAATATTTACTTGTGTGTTGGCCAATCCTTAGCCTTGCTAATTATTGAATTTTGGCAGATTCATAGGTAAGCAGTAAGATTAAGTTTGGTTCATAAAAAAAACCAACATAAATGGTGACTTTGCTAGGGAATAACTAGAGAAAGACTTGATAGGAGACCATATTTCCTTAAAGAGTCAAATATTTCTTAGATAATTATATTTCCAGGCCTAGCTTTATGTTAATGAATCAATCCTCTAAGATTTTGAAGGAGTTTGTTGGGTTTCCTTTGAAAACTTGCAAATGTTGTCAAGATCTATTACAATTCCATGAATAATCTTATAATTTCTCACTAGAAGTGGGTAGCAACTCCAAAGATCTCTTTTCCAGTGTCAATTATTTGAAAGATTCCAATAAAATAGAATGAAAAGCTGTTGGAGACCACATAAGAAAGTATAAAGGACTGATATGTGACTTTGTGGATTAAGGAAGCTTAAAGTGAAATAAACTAGTGAAAGAAGCTTCATATTGCTTGAAGTTTATTCCTCTATAAGGGAGGTGATGACTCTATGCAAAGAACCCAATGAAGATATGAAGAGAGTTTCAGATCTGCAAGGTTTTCTAGTCAGAGGCACAATTCAGAATAGCTAGAGTATATCTAGGTATTTTCCTTTGTTTTGGTTTTCAAAAAGAAATAAATCCATGTGAAAACCATATTGAAATGATTTGGTGAAAATTTTGTTTCCCTATTATGTGAATTAAGCACAAGTAGAGGGAATGGTAGTCATTTTGCATACTTCTAAGGTGAAATTTTTAATATCTAAATTGGGTTGAAGAAGTATGCTTATCCTTGAAATATTCCTTGTAGAAAGCTTTAAAGCATGAATGTGTTTGAGCTATGTGTTTTAAAGTCATGATTAAATCAAGGAATGAGGTAGTAGTCAGTGGACTATGAAGTTGATATTTAAGGATTGAATAGGGATACAAGAGAAATGTATCATTCCCCTATAGGGTATGTACAGGATCATGATGGGCCAAAAAGTGGCGATATGTACGTGATATGATGGCCCATGTGGCTAACAATTTTTTTTTAATCCAAAATTGATGAAATGAAAGGGGTTTTTAAAGGAGATTCTCATCTTTCCACCAATATAAATTATGCTTTACTTTGAATCTAATAAATAATTATTATTCATTTTCTATTTGAATTATGAAAAGTCATGATTGATAGGCTGATTGAAAAACATCTATAGATTTCCAATTATGCATTTTTGAATCAAAACATGCACCACATTCTATGCTTCACATACTATAAGATTAAAAATATATTGAATTTCATGAAGTTTTGACCATTAAGGTGGTTAGACATACAAGTTTTTATATTTTTTAAAAGTTGTAATGAAAAATTCATAATTAATTATTTACTTGGAAAAAATTAGAAAAAATATGCATCAAATTGGGACATGAGTCCTCTACTTATATCTAAAATATTATAAAAAATTTATGATTTTATTCTGGTTAGGGTGAATTGAAGACACCTACTTCTTATTTTTCCTAAAATTTAAGTATTACTACATTGAAATTTCAAATTTTCACCAAATAGATTTTTATTTTTTTTAAATAAACCTACTAGTTTGGAAAATACATTCAATTTTCTAGAGATTCTATTCTTACATATTTTTGAAATAATATAGACAACTTATTCAAATTTTTATGTCAAGTTGCCTAACTCTGATTTTTCTAAATTTTTTGCCACTTAAGGGTCTGTTTTTTCCTTGATGATCCTGCACATACCCTATATCACCTTGTAGAACATCAAGTAAAGACATGCAAAGCATGCAGTTTTTATCATGCCACTAGGGGAAATTATCTATTGATAGATATAAGCCATTGGATTTTAGGGGTATTCAAGGTTTCCCTAACAAGATTCTTGATGATATTAGGAAACATTTTCCTATATTTACAAGGAAAAATTCTAAGTTAGCTTCCAAACATTTGTATGTATTCATAGATTTGATGGGTGATTTTAAGATAAATCATGAGGATATTGCCATGAAGCTTTTTGCTCAGTCTTTAAAAGAAAATGCTAGAGACTAGTTCTCATATTTTCTAGTGTGTTCTATAGCTTCATGGGATGACTTCAGGATACCATTTGTGGAACAATTTGGTGAAAGGATTAGTCCAAATGTGATAAGAAAAGATTTATGGAAATCCACAAGGATGAAGAAGAGTTGGTCCATGCTTTTAACCTTATATTTGTAAAAGTAGTAACAAATATTCCTAAACATCTAAGACCCAATAATGCAGAATGTTTAATTGTGTATCTAGGTGCATTTGATGATGAGATGAGTTATTTGATAAGGGACAAGGAACCCTAAAATAACATTAGGCATATCATATTGCTATGGATATTGAAAATACTATGAAATATTCAATGATGATGGGATATATAGCTGCAAGTGTTTGTGGTCCTAGTGCACATCATATAAATGGAATAGATAAGAATGAAAGGGATGATAAAGGTGATGATGTTTTTGATTCCTTATCTGGTTCAACTTCATGACATATTAATCACGAATAGATTCAAGATGGACTTCAACAATGTTTAAATAGTGATGATCAAATGTTGTTAGTTCAAAGACTGTCTAGCATGAAGAGACATGAGGGGGAATCACCATATGAGTTGTTAGAAAACTTCTTGGATTCCCTGTTAGAAATTCCTAAAAGGTTATGACGTGAAGATTCAATATGCATTGACATATTCTGTGACATATATGAGCCAGGGCTTAGTGCCTTTCCCAAGGAATTAAAACCTTGAGATTTTGATCAAATAATTGGTTGGATCAGAATTGCTAAGGAGGCTAAATGTGACTATATACAAGAAATGAGGTCTCAAAAAAATAGGGATGTTCATCCTATTGTCAAAAATCAAGAGTTTATCCAATCAATGGATAAATATGTTTTAGAGGATGAAAATCTGTCTAGTAGTGTGGATGATGATATTGTTATGCTTGCAAGAACTATTGATATACCTTTGAAGGTTGGTAACCGAGATAATGGAAATGAGAATTCTAATTACTCTTATAAGTGAATTCAATCCTTATTTGAGAATGAATTGAAGGCATCTTTCTTTCCTGGAGAATATAGATGTGTCAATACTCATGAAGTTTTTCCCTTACCAGTAAATGAGCAAATTGCATGTAATGGATTCTTGAAATGCAACCCAGTTGTATTAGAATTGGAATTTCCTAGTGATATGGTAGATGTTAAATTTCAAGATAAGAATGTCTCTATTTAGGGTCTTGATCCAAAGGTTAGTGTTAAAAATGATGGGATTGGTGATACTAGTCAGTAGGGTCCTATTTCTGTATGCTTGTATGAAACATAAATAGAATGTACAAGTTTTGTAACAGAGATGGACGTGATAATTTTTAACAAAGAATGTATTGAAGAAACTTTCTCAACTGAAAATAAGAAATGTTCAAGTTGTAGAGCGTCCTACACATATGAGTTAGAAAAACCATTAATTAATGATGCACTTGAATACCGCACTAGTGATCATATCAATCTTGAACTATCCGATCCATCCTTTGATGCAGTTTGTTTCAAGTTGAGCAATAATTGGAAGGGAGGATTGGAGTATGTTAATGAACTTGAGAAAAAAATATGTTTTGATGCTTGGGATGGTTTGGATAATTCTTTTTATGGGAATGATCCTAATATGAGTGAAAGCAAGAATGCTATGGATTCTGATGAATCAATTTACCAGGGAAGTGGAGCATTTTGTAGCATAACTAGTTTATAATGCTCTAATGAATGTGAGCACCTATTTGAACAGAAGCTTGCATATGAACATTTCTTTTTCATAACACAAAGTGAATGGGTGCCCCTAGGTGGAAACCCTAAAAGATGTATGAGGGTTTCTAGATTAATGAGCAAAATGAATATGATATCAGCTTATATTATGATGGTGATTAGGTGGATTATGAATGTTTCACTTTCCCTGTCCAATTGGATGGGAATTTGGTGGAATATAATGGTAAGATGGGTCAGGTAGGATACTACACTGATCATGTATTTCATTTAATACCTAACTATAGTTCACAGTTGGACATGAATGAAAGTAATAATAATAAGTTCAAAATCATGTCCATAGTGGTTGATTGTAGTGGTCGCAACATGATCGACAGGTGGGTAATTCATGAGAATATTTTTAGCCTTAGCATGGTACCAAAGTGGAAAATAAGGTTTTTGATAGGGGAAAGTACCAGTTCTAAGGTTTGGTGCCTGCAACCACCAAGTAAAGTCGAAGCTTGGTAAAGTTATAGAGTACAAGTTGAAAACTTGCACATCATAGGAGGCTTAAAAAATGATGGATATTGGATCTCTTGGTATGGCCTTGTAACTTATGTAAATGTTGTACATATGTGGTTTGTTTTGGTCTGGTTTTCTTTCTTGGTCTGGACAGGTCCTTAGTTTTTGGTCCTTTGTGCTTGGTCTACTTCACTTAGGATTCTATATTCTCAATCTTGTTCACTAAGGAATAGACATACCCAACTGGAGCCACTGATGGAACCCCTAAAATTTTTTGGTTTCTAGTCCTAAACCTTGCAAATTTTAGTCAAATGCAAATATCTAAATTTAGGGTTTTGATCAATGATATTGCCTTGGGATTTTGCTGTCAAAATATCCCCCAATAAAACCTTATATAAAAACCCTTGCCAATGTTATGATCTATCATTGACCGCTTATCGCCTATCTTTGGTCATTCTAAAAAATATTATGTCATTTGAACTAGTGGATTTACTAGCCCCTCATGCCTAGGTCTGATATTCTTTATTTTATAAGGTTGATCGATTAACCTTTTTGGCCTTTACATCCTTTGAAAATAATATATTTTAAGGCCTTTTATACATCATCCTAGGTGGTCCCCTTTTCTCACAACTTTTGAGCATGTGCTTAATACTTCATTTAAGCCCAGTCTATTGTCTCCATCTATCACACATCATGGATCACTTTATAAATGCAAATTTACATCAACGATGAGTGATGAATGGTGTCCATTTTGTTTTGCTAATTGTGAATGGCTTTGGGAACATTTGATTCAAATCAGCAATGCACGATGCGTAAATTTTTCTTTGTATCATTGGGATCTCTTTTACTACTAATTGTTCATGAGTTTTATAAAATGAACTAGCGATGTGCGATGGCCTTTAATGCTTTTATATTTTCTCCTACCACTCATCACAGATTTGTCTTGAGTTTTGAGTTTTAAATTAGTGATGAGTGATAACCTCAGGGTTCTTTGTGTATCTTTCCATCTCTCATTGTGGATATTTGTGCACATATCTTGATCATATTAGCTATGAGCTATGAGGTCACCAGTCAATATGAGTCATCGTTATTCTGAAAGGGGGTATATGAGCGATATGTTGCTAACCATTGATTTCAAGGAATGATACATATGGCTCATTTTAGATCCATCATTGATATGGTTTTAAATTTCAAATATAAATCAGCGACATGCGATGCAGGGTTTAGATTTCCAAAGGGGAGTGTGATCCAATGGTCCAAGTTTCATTGTACCAAAGCTGTCATCACTAATTGAATTCTAAAAGGGTGGGGCAAAGTAGTGATATGGGATGTGATGTTTTCAGGGAATATTCTCTTCAAATGAAGGCTCTTTGTAATTCGTCGATATAAATGAAAAGCACAAACTAGGGTGGTGATGCATGAGAATTGTCATATTAAGATGACTAATGAAGTTAGAGGAAAATGTGGTAGCTTTCTAAGTTGGTATCATCATTTTTGAGGAAAGTTATAATAGCCAGAAATGATGCTCAAGGATCACCACTAATAGTGTTTTAAATCCAAAAAGATTGATGACCTAGATTCAAAGATGACTGGCTAAGTTCTCAGCTCGCTTACATGAAGTTTGCTTCAGTCATTAATTGCTACACACTCTGAATTGTCTACTTAATGCAAATTTCATGTCGTTTAATCTCACCATTTATAGTCTTCATGAATTGAGAATTGTGAGCCAAAGTGGAAGTGTGTGAGTCTTGGGTTTTTAATTGCAAAAGTATTGAAGTATGTATCCTGGGTGAGTTGTTCTTTCATATGACCTTTGTTTCATTTATGCATTGGTTTGTTTTAGAGTGTCATATTTATAGGATGGTGAGATTTTCAATTGACTATAATTGTCACTAGGGCTAGTTGAATTATCTAAGTTTGTGGGTTTTCTTTTTTGCAAGTTCATTTGAGGAGCCTAAACTGGTGAGCTTTCTTATAATTGAAAAATTGTTAGTCTTTACCTAGTGTCTTGTTAAAATGGGTAAGTCAGGTGTGTTTGTTTAGCCAACTAGGAGGTCCAAGAGACTTAGTGTGTTCAAATTTCAAGAGGTTATGTATGTGGCTGAGCAAGAAGTCCTTGGGGATTTTTTAACACCAAAGGGCAAGAGAAGCACCTGTGGTAAGAATAAGAAGACTATTATCAAAAGCACGTATAATTTAAGAAGCAGGACCATTTTAAAAGAACTTGTCAAGTTTAAAGGGAAGCAATCTATTGAGCCTGAGAAGAAGGAAAAGAAGAGAAACGAGTATCATAAGGCCTACCTAGTGAGACACAATTCTCCCATTGTGGTTTCAAATATCCCTTCAAATGGTGGAGGTGATACTGACCCGAAGTATGACCATTATCTTCTTTCCCTAGTTTTGTATGAAGACTCTGATGAGGAGGGAGTGATGGTCCCTCCAGTTTCATCATGAACAAGGAGAAGGCAAGCATACTCTGATGCTCATGACTTAGAGTAGCCTCCTTTCCCTATTTTTGTTTTTGATGACACCATCGCCCCTACATCAGAATTGTTTTCCTCAGTATATCTATGGTTTTTTGTCTTTATTGTTGATGTGGAAATCTTTTTGGCTAGTGTGGGGAAGAAATGTTGGACTCCTTAATTTTGTTGGAAAATATGCCTTTTCAAGGTAGTATGTATGTTTTTTCTTTAGCTAATAATGGGGAATATTTTTTGGTCAACAAGGACAAGATGCTTTGGCACTACTACAACAACAAATTACACCTTTTGGAAGGCTGGCCAGTCTGCTTCAACTAAATTGTGTGGAATTTTATCTCTTTTTCCTTCCCCCTATTTTGAAAATGATTATGTGTAACTAACTGATGAGGACCACCACCCAAAACCCACAAAAATCACAACGGATACCAACACAAAAGATGCGAGACAAAAAAATGACTCACTTTCAATTATTTTTAGAAAAAGAAATTACAAATTCAAAGCTTACATGCTACAACCTCATGGGCTTGATTCATTACAACGAAATCAACTTTGAAAGGAAAATCTACTATTCAAAGCCATGATCTGCACTATCACCTGGCCACCTTCTACAACCCCCACTTAACCCTTTTTATTTTCCCTAATAACTTCCCTAGAATGTTCTAGAAATTTCAAATTTCCCCTTTTGTTTTGGTGCCAAAAGTCTCGCCATTTGATTTCTGGCCTAGGAAGAAATTTTTATGAAATTCACTTTTTAGAGGAAAAACTTCGCGGGGCCATAACTTTTGATCCAGGTGTATGATTTGCTATTATTGCATATCATTGGAAAGCTCTCAACGAGCTCTACAATGCATAATCCATAATAGGTTAGTTCAACCACTTTTTGAGTTGTTTCGGGGCCTCTAAAGTTTATATTTGAATTTTAAGCTGCATTGGAGAAATTTCTTGTGACAGAAACTTGAATTTCTCCCAAACCGTGTGAGGTATTGAGGTGATTCTTTCATGACCAGGAATATCTCAAATTCAGGTGAAATTGGCTTTCAAATGAAATGAAATGTAATTGTAATTCAGCGTATTGCTTGTTGCCCCCTTGTTATATAAAAGGGATTTCAGGGCTGATTACAAGGGGTTCAAGTTTTGAGTCTAAGAAGGGTCTAAGTGGAAACTAAGCTCATGTGAATCAATGTATAGATGAATAGTTTAGTAAGGAGTCTAGGGCATAAGTTTGTTTGTAATGGTCTCAAATAGTTTTACAGTAGCAACAGTTATAAATGAAAATGCTAGTTACTAAACATTTTCTCTCCCAAGTGTAATTTTCTTCCTTATTATGAATGAAATGGTTAATGGTCTTTTCATTTGTCTTCAATTGTTTTAATTGAATGATTGATTTCATTTCTTCTTCAATTCAAAGGATTGATTAAATGCTAAAGTGAAGTCCCTAATTTGTGAGGAAAGAGCATATGATTGATAAATAGTTATGTTTAAGGCATAGTGAGTTGAATACTGTAATGCAGTATATCAATAGTCCATAATTACTGGTTCAATTTTGCCTAGGTATTACTAGTTATTATAAGCACGAATCCATTGCCCCAAGGCAAGACACTGGTCTTTTCATTTGGTTATTTTAGAGGATAAATGAATTAGTTGTTCACTTGATCGAGGACTTGAAATGAGGATGAAAATAATCTTAAAATATTTAAAGTACAATGTACAAATCTGAAATACCCTTTTATTCCATGCAATAGATAGTAACCTGTTTAAAGGTCAACCAAACCTTTGATGGATGATGTCTATTTTGCATTCATAGGAATCTATTTGTGTGTAGAAATGTTCTTGACCAAATGAATATCACATAAGCATAATTAGGATTACCCTCATGGGTTTCACATAGCCCAAAGTGAAGAAGTAAGGACCTCAGAATCTTTACTTGTTTGTTGGCCAATCCTTACCCTTACTAATTATTGAATTTTTGCAGATTCATAGACCTGAAGTGGTAAGATCAAGTTTGGTTCATAAAAAATAACCAAGAGACCTTCTCTTGGGGATTTGTATTTTGTGAGAGATCATTTAGAGAAGCCCAAGATAATGGAAAAAAGGATATTTATTGCCACATAAGAGGTGGTAATATGGGCCTTCCGGCCACAATATCATCTTCTTCCTCTTGTTCATCTAAAATGTATGCCATGTTTCTCCACTGGATGGGTGTTTCCTTTGTTTCAAAATTGAATCTTCTCAAACTACTAATTAGATTAGTTTGTTCTCCCTCAATTAGTTCAAAGTTTGGTTGAATGATAGTGGGAATAAGGTTTGGTTGTTCAACTAGAGTGATTAGATGCCAAATGGTCATGTGGGGTTCAATTTGTCAATTTATCTTACTTAAATGAGTTTATTTTTACCATAAACACTTTTTCTTGCTTAAGTTTAAACCAAATATCTATGTCAAAAACATCATTCCTCTCACAATGTACATTTTGTGAAAAGGATGAAGTTAAGGGCATAGTTACCTAGCTTAACTTTAGGAATCATGGATTGAGATGTAAACCAAAATATTTAGAAGTCTCTAAGAATAAATCCTTAGGACAAGCATCAATATCAAGTTTTTGTCAAAGGGTATCCATACTTAGACCAAAGGGTTTGAAATTTTGAAAAGACTTGTTGATTTTTTTTTGCAATTGTTTTGGAACCAAGCAAGTGTTAAACTAACTCAAAAGCATTTGCAATCCTAGATGGAGTGGGTACATATTTATTAGTAGGCTTACCATCATTGGAAGCGATGATTAATCCATGAAGATGAAATGGACAAATAGGCTATGTCAAGGAAATGTAACATCTTGACACACGAAGAAAAGGAGTCCCTTCCCCATTTGCTTTATTGCCTCAATCAAAAAATAGACATGGTAAGTAACTTCTTGGAGTGGTGCTACTACAATGCACTACCTTAAAATACGTTTCAAATTTGGACTTGGTTAGCTACTACAAACAAGGATTTATAATGACCATATTTGGGATAAATTGGTGCCATACATGTAGTGATTCACTCAATTAAGAGGCCTCCCAGCCCTTAGAAAAATCTAAGGGTTTTAATGCATCACAAGGATACTAAAGGAGACATTCATTGGTATGGGACAACCACAACTAGCTGGTTAATGAATTTAGTCAAAATTGATTATTTATATAGTGGACCAAAATGAAAGCACTACTTGGGTTGTTCCCTCTCACAAGTTGGGAGGTAGGCCCTCTAAAGGTAATATATGTTTGAAGCGTAAAATTTTTTTGTAACCCAAGATTTCCAATAGGTGCAAGGGGAGAGGATAAGCACTTCCAAGAAGAAAAGGCATACTTGCATGTTTCTCTTCACCCAAAATTGCATGAAGTACAAGAGGATTGGATACACACAACATGCATACTTAAGCAAACCAAACACATGTTCACTTTAATCCATCATAGCAAAATGAGTTCAATTCAAGCACCAATTTGAGGTGTGAAAGTTGTGTTCAATTTTAAGCCAATCAAGCATAATGATGTGAGGGTTGAGTTTTAACCAAGTATAAGTGTTGAAAAAGTTGTTACAATTATAAGATTTAAGCAATGATATGCTCCTTCAATTCGAATGTTATCATTGAAATCTCCAAAACAAGTTAGCCTAAAAAACCAAAATGAGAAGTTAATGACATGTTACCAATCAGATAAAGTAAAAATTTAAAGTGCATGTCAAAATTTAGGTTTAGTTTTTGTTTATCAGTAAATCATGACATTGAAATTAATTGCATCATTGGATTTCATTAATAGCATCGCCATATAGCAAGTGTGTCGCTATACTAAAAAATCGATGGTGTAGGTCTACAAAAAATAGTGACGTCAAATGCATCGCTATATCAATTACGTTGATAAATAAAAAGTTAAATCATGATAAAAAATGAAGTTAGTGTTGACCACTATTTAATATGTAGTGACAAAATTTAATATGCATCACTAAATTAATTATTCGTTGTTAAAATAAAAACTCAATTGCATCACTATATAGTGATGTGTCATCAAATGCATTGGTGAATAATCAATAGCATTATTGAACCTGTAAACACAAGAAAAATGGAGATTTAACAAGAAATTCGTCAGATTAGTTAGTTCGGGCCCTCCTTCTATCACCAAAATGTGACCGACGGCTTAGTATAGGCTGACTACACCTAATCCATGAGGATTCAAAGCATATTCAAGCCACTAAACATCAATCCAATAAGATCATTCAGTGCAAAACTAAAATAAGAATCCATTAAACTAACATATTAAAATATGAAAGCTTCAAAAATACCTATTCTAATATATTCAAACTTATCCTATTGGGGGAGTGGTGTTGCATTGATGTGGAATGGTGACCCTTTCCTAATCTCGTGGATAAATGAGCTTGTTTCGATTGATTCTATTGAAGATAATCAACAAAACTGATGATAGATGTGTATGAAAACATAATTTAAAGCTAAATTAACATGATGCAAGCTATTTTAACATGATTTATGCTAAGATGATTGATATGGGTGTGTGCAAAGCTAATCTAAATGGATTTTAAGCTAAAAATATTCAAACCCTAATTACCAAATAAGCTAAATGAATACATCTATATTATCATGGAAGTCATTAATGGAAGCTAAGCTAATAATGCAAGTAATTTAAGCTAAAAGGAATCTAAACAAGTGCTAAATATGAGTGCAAGTGAAAGTGATTTTAACAACATAAGTTTTCTCTTAAAAGGTGGATCCGTGTGTCTCCAAATAGTGACTTATTTATAGGAGGACAAATGAGAAATGAAGGGTTGAGATTCAAAAGGTTAATCAATGGTCAAAATTGGAGGAAATATGAAACATGGATCATGGATTCTCATCAATGGATGAGAATCAATGATCACATGGATCAAGGAAAGAATCAAGGGATCATATTCTTCCAAAAAACACACTTTCAAAACTTGCACAAGAAGTCATGTTGAAAGTTTGTTATAAGGAAGAATATTCCCTTTTTCAAATGAGTGAAGAAAGATAATATTTTTAGAATATTCTCATGTGTGAGGAAAATTAGATATTTAGCAAATTAAAACAAAGTTTTAATGTGCAAAAGGGGAAGGAATATTCCATGGGTATTCCTTTTGGAGGAATGTGCAAAGGAGGAATATTCCCTTGCAAGTGGGGGGGTTAGATTTATTAGTAATTGATAATTAAATAAAGTTTCAATTATGCAAATTAGGGGAATTGGGGTATTCATTAAATAATTTATTTATTTAATAAAAAGGGGAAGTGATGTGATATTTAATTAAATGACTTAGGGTTATTTAATTAAATAAGAGGGCCTAAGGATTAAATTAAATAATTTAATTTATTCTATTTAATAATATGAAATATTAGCATAAAAGGGAGTGAATTTACCCAATTAGATTAATTAGATCAATAGATGAAAATGACATAATTAATTAAATAGCTAGGCCAATTTATTCAATTAAGTGAAAAGAGGATGGTTTTTAGGACAAAATGGTGTTATTATATTAGATTCGAGTGCATGATATCATTCAAAACATTTTTAAGTGTCTGCAATTACAATTATCACTATCAAAAGCTTTCACACTTTAATATTTATAAAATAATATTCATATAAGTAAAAAAACACTCTTTTTAAGTTTATTACATATATGATATAGTACAAGGATATTATGTCTTATAGTCTTCCTTGAGTTGGAAATGTTAGTTTAAAAGTTGAGAGAGCTAAAAGCAGGATAAAGGCACTATGATAAGTAAATTATAGTTGCTTAAACATCACTAGTATATTATTGATTATCCAAAATCCTTTTCAATGAATTAATGTCCATTCAAGAGTTAAACATAAAAATCAGAGAGTTTCATTATATTTTACTCTATAATTTATCAATATCACATTAATCTTCATGACCCTATCTTTCACAAAAAAATATACTCAATGTCCATTCAGGAGATTGAAGGTATATTTGACACTCAATGTATCTAAGTAAATATAATTACTTAGGAAATTGTTGAGTTCTTCTATTTATTACTAAGTATTCAATCATTCCTAAAAGACTGAAACTACTAGAACTCAATTCAAATTTAATATCTAGATGATTACGGGTGATTAGGAAAATATAATATTTCATACCTTGTAACAATTGCATTTCATAAAGAATTGCACCATGACTTCACACCAATTGTTAACTGAATTCTTAACCAAACTTGAGTCATGGAGGTCGAATAGGAATTAAAAAGGCATACGCTAATTGTTTGGCAATCGCATGGAGGGAGGTTGCTTCCACATCTATAGTAAACAATTATTTAATTCAAGAGCTATCCATGTTCTATGCATCCAAATTTAATGACATGTTTGGAAAAAAAACAAAATAACATGAATTCCTTCAAAATCAAAGGTGCATGATGGCATTGCATTTTGAGATATGCTTGGTGAATCCGATTAAAAAGGATAATATGGTCATTCAGAATATACAATTGGAACAAAGTCAATAAATAATATAGATATAAATAACCCATTGCAAAGAATGGTTGAGAAGAGGGTATCACATCACTTGGTTAAGTGAAATTCAACTGTAGGAAAAAAATTGCCACATTTTATAGTTGGCACACCCATACATTTGCGTCTAGGAATGATAAAATGAGTAAATAAAAATATTGAGGGGATAACCAACATTTGGGGGAATTTCAACATTAGAAGGCAGTTGAGAAAATTTGAGGATGGATTGTGGATTTATGGGGGGGGGGATGATTATTATGATTTTGATTTAGAAGTGTAGATGTGAATGTGAAGTGGTCGAATGGGGATTGCAAATAGAAGCGTTATAGATAAGTACATTTTTTTCTAGTTTTTGTGTTATAATTTTTAGTCAATAATAGTATTTGAAATATTGAATTCAACTGACAAACTCTTAAAATTTTGGATATGAAAATTTAGAAAGATTTCTATTACGTGTATAAGTGAATCTGTAAATGAGGCTTGGGATTTCATAGCATATATTATAGCATCTATTTATCTGTTATTTTATCATTCTCTAATTGCATTGGTAGATAAGGTTAAATTTTTCATGAGAGCCTTCAATAATCATCACGACTTTGGTAAAGATATACATAATTTTGTAGATTGGAAATGGCCATGTTTGAGTCACATTCAAAATAAAACTTAAATCTTCTATAGTGGAGTATTAGACAATCAAGAATGAATACTTTTTCGGCCTTAATTTAAAAAGGAAAATCATGATAAAAGACTATTGATAACCATACTTTCCAATAATAGCTATAATTTTTAAGAAGTTAGATTGATAAATAAATCTAGGCTCCCAAGGTGTTACCAGGACATTATGAAGTCATTTCATTTCATGAGATGACACATTTTGTGAATTCTATCAACCAGTTTGAAATCCACATGTTTATGCTTCCACAATTTTTAATATGTACAACCAACTTTCCCACATCTCACTGTAATCAATGAATTTTATGAGACTACACCCCTTGGGGTGTGGTCATATAGTTCTATAAACAAATGCTATGCTTCCAAAATTTGCATGCAAATTCATCTATATTTTGTTTCAAGTTCCTTAGTTCAGATACCTAACTATTGGTATGGTGGTGCCTATGTTTTGATCTTATCAATCAAATTTATTTGAAAACTTATAAAATCCTCTCAGTAAACCCATTTTATAATTATCCTATAGTCTTAACATTCTAGTTGGTTATGTTTTATTGAGATGTCTTATCTAATGATTGTCATTCATTTTCCTTATTCTCATTTGTCTTGTTTAAACATATTACTCTTAGAGAAATTGAGACTCTACCATTATTTTTATATGAAGTGTTTTCTAATTGTTGAAAGGCACAAGACAACTGAGAGGGGGGGTAAATTAGTTGTCACCAAATTCATACAAAAAACTTCGGACACTTATCAACTTCACAACCATCTTATTTTGTTATTAAGTATGAACATGAAATGCAAATAACAGAAAGCAAAATCAACACAAGAGACACTAGATTTACATGGAAAACCTAATAAGGGAAAAAATACAGTGAGGATTAACTCACAATATAAAGTAATAGTAAGACCAATTATAAAGAGGCTCACTACCCAAATACAAGGCTCACTACCTACAAATAGGACTCACTATCAAGAAGGCGGCTCACTGCCTACAAAAAGAAAAAATAACATTAAGATCGACCATTGCAAGTTACACACATCTACAACATGATCAAAAGGATTGTAGACACCGCCAACTCACTACTTTCAGGAATAAAAAACATTAAAGTATTGCTGCCTCAATTCACTTTCACACAAATTTGCTTCTCAAACTTGTGACTTGATTGATGCATAAGAACACAACTTGAAAAATATTTATACCATCTTCAACCTTAGAAAATTTCTCCAAGGTTGGCTATACATGCTTCATTTCATAAATTCAAATTAGGCCGGTAACTCAACATTCCCATGGTGGAAATGAATGAGAGAAGACCAAACCAACACTTAACCAAGACCCAAAAACAATGTCTTAGATCAATCACACACTTCCTTAATTAATACTTAATCCTTCATATGAAGTGTAAACACGAGGTCAACCAAACCTAATGAAAAAACAAATGAACTTTGAAGCACACACTTCACAATGAGAAGATAACATGCAGACCACTTGACATGCCTCACCATCCACTATAACACATCTCTGATTCCTTTAGAATCATGTCTACATCATCTGCAACAACCTTCAAACCCAAAACACTTCTCACTAGTCCATTAAAATTGTATATACACACACAACAATACTGAAACTCAACTTCCAGAGAACTAAATTATGAACACCTTTTCCAGAATATAGAGAACACCATTACAAGACATATTCCAAATTCACAAGACCTGAAAAAAACCAATAGAGGAATGTGTAATAGAAACATTTCTCCTCATCCATAAAATAACAGCTTTGTCAAACCAGTTAACACACCGGTGAACACAACTTTCATTCTCCATCAAACCAGAAGCTACAAACTAGGAGATATCACCAACAAATGGCCATAAACAACACCTGATATCTGCATAGGCATAGGATCAACACAAAATAAATGCAGAGAACAAACCGGAGCACATTCTAAACACACACAACTTAATCTTCACTATTTATTAATTCTCTCAAAAGCACTTGATAACTCATCATATCAGCACACTTGCAACACCATAAAGATATCTCCATGTACTCACAACATCTCAACAACATCTCAACTATACATGCACAACCTACAACATCCTATATTGTGTTGACATCAATGACAACAATGACAACACCACCAAACTTACTCATACTTGTAACAATCTCCCCCTTTGTCATTGATGGAAACACATGATGTGAAAAACCATCAAAGACAACAATGCACATTCTCAATATTCTCTCTTCCTTTAAGCTTCTTTTTCTCTCCCCTTTTACTATTTTTCACATGACACTCTCTCCCCCTTTGACATCAATGGAAAAGACCGGAACTCATATCACTCCCCCTTAGGAGTGCACCCACACAACTCATATGGCAACAATGAAACTTTCTACTCCCCCTATGGAGTAGACCCATTCATCAATCCAGACAAATGAACAATCTATAGATCCACTAGACTGATGCAACTCCATGTGCACCTAGCTTGAAGAAGGAGGGCCAATGACCCCCAACTTCTCCCTAAGATACTCAAAAGTATCCTTTGAAAGAGCCTTAGTAAATATGTCTTCAATCTAATCCTTTGTAGGAACATACTCCAATATAACTTCATTCTCCAATAATTTTTCTCTCAAGAAATGATGTATGATGGATATATGTTTTTTCCTTGAATGCATTACCGGATTCTTTGAAATGTTTATAGCACTTGTATTATTACAGAAGATAGGTATAGGCTCATCACATATCACTCCTATGTCCTTTAATGCTTGCTTCATCCACAAAAACTGTGTGCAACAAGATGCTGTTGTAATATACTCAACTTCTACAGTGGATAAAGAAATGAAATCTTCTTTCTCGCTAAGCCATGAAACCAATTTACCTCCAAGAAAGAAAGCGCCACCACTTGTGCTCTTTTGGTTATCTACACAACTAGCCCAATCTGCATCAGTGTAAGCATTCAAAGTGAAATTAGTATCCTTAGGATACCACAAGCCATAATTCATAGTGCCTTTAAGATATCTAAATATCCTCTTTACAGATGTAACATGTGATTCTTTTGGTTCTACTTTAAATCTAGCAACCAAACATACTGCATGCTTGATATTCGGTCTTGTAGCAATAAGATACAATAGTCCACCAATCATAGATATGTACTTACTCTAATCATCTTTAGTAGATTCATCATCTTTACTCAGCTTACATCTAGTGACCATAGGGGTACAGACTGGTTTGGAGTCATCCATTCCAAACTTCTTCAACAACTCTTTGGCATGCTTAGATTGTGAAGTGAATATCCCCTTATCAGCTTGATTCACTTGTAGTCCAAGGAAGAAATTCAACTCACCAATCATAGATATTTCAAATTATTTTTGCATCTCCTATGCAAACCTATTACACATACCTTCATTTCCTCCAAATATGATATCATCCACATATACAACTATTATCAACATCTTGTTTCCTTCAATCTTGAAATAAAGATTGTTTTCTGTGGAGCCTTTGTTAAACTTTTGTTGTGTCAAGTATTTGTCCAATCTTGCATACCAAGCTCTGGGATCTTGTTTCAGTCCATGAAGTGCCTTTTTCAACTTGCAGAACATATCCGGTTTATTGGATAGCTGAAATCCCTATGGTTGTTCCATGTACACTTCTTCTTCCAATTATCTATTTAGAAAAGAAAACTTGAATCCATCTGATATACCTAGAAGTCTTTATAAGCATAAAATGCCAAGAACATCTGAATTTCCTCCATTCTTGCCACGGAGGAAAATGTTTCTTCAAATTCTATGCCTTCAACCTATGATTATCATTTGCATACAAGTATTGCTTTATTTTTCATAGCTTCACCATTCTCATTCAACTTATTCTTGAACACCCACTTAGCACCAATTGCATTCTTGTTTATTGATCTAGGAACTAGTTCCCATGTCTGAATCTTCTCTATTTGTTGCAAATCTTCTTTCATAGCTCTAACTCAACTTTCATCTTTAAATTCTTCGCACACAAAGTTAGGTTCTATCTTTGAAAGTAAACACAAAATTACCTCACGTACTACCACTTTGCTTCTTGTCTTCACACCTTCACTCTTATCTCGAATTATTTGTTCTTCATGATGACTCTTCTTTACATACTTAGGAGTCTTAGGAGGGGGTTCCTAAGTCTCTTCCTCTTCTTCAATATGTTATTCTTCTTCTTCCTTATTCTCTTCTGGTAATGGTTCACAAATAGGCTCATTTGGTTCAACTTCACTTATCTCAACCGGTCTGTCCATATCCTCATCAACCTTCAAATTTGCAATTTCAACTATCTTCCTCAATCTCTTATTGAAGCATCTATATGCTTTGCTACTAGTTGAATACCCAAGGAAAATGCCTTCATCACATCTAGCATCAAACTTCCCAAGGTTCTCATCATCTCTTTTAACGTAACATTTGCTTCCAAACACCTTAAAGTACTTCACACTAGGAATCTTACTAGTCCACAACTCATAAAGAGTCTTAGTGTTGTTGCATTTGATCTGAACTATATTAAGAATATAAATAGTAGTGTGGATTTCCTCTCTCTAGTATACATTAGGTACATTTGCTTCTTTCATCATAGTTCTTGTAGTTTCCTGAATAGTCTGCTTCTTTCTTTCTACAACTCCATTTTGATGCAGAGTTCTAGGAGCAAAAAAATGTCTCTTTATGTCGTTCTCTTCACAAAATGCATTAAACTCACTGGAAATGAATTCTCCACCTCTATTAGACCTTAAACATTTAATTCTCATGTTTACATCATTCTCTACCCTTTCCTTTAACACCTTAAATCTATCCAAAGCCTGAGTCTTCTCTCTAATAAATGTAACCCATGTCATTCTAAAATAATCATCAACAAGGAGCATGAAATACCTATCACCATTTAGACTCCCTATTCTTGTAGGGCCATAGAGGTTAGTATGCACCAATTCCAACATTACGGTAGTTGATTGATCTTTTCCTTTAAAACTGCATCTAGTTTACTTTCCCAACTGACAACTCCTGCACATGGTATTAGGCTTTGTGATCTTAGGTAGATCTCAGACAACCTCTCTTGAACTGATCCTGATCAAATTATCAAATTTTACATGTCCCATCCTTCGGTTCCATAGCCAACTTTTAAGGCATTGACCATAAACACCCTTAAGCTGATATATATTTCCATATGTTCTTCTTCCTACTGCAACCATAGTTTTGTACCCTTCTTTGATCTCATAGGTGTTATCCTGAAACACAAGCTTGAATCCTTTGCTACACATTTGTCCAACACTCAAAAGATTATCCCTTAAGCCATTAACATAATAGACATCATCAGTACTATGTTTTCTAGATCAAAGCTAATTGTTCCTTTCCCAACAATACTTGCTCTAGAATCATCTCCAAGCATAACTAAACCACCATCATATTTTTCAAGCTTAGTGAACTTACTTTATCTCTAGTCATGTGATTAGAGCAACCACTGTCAATCACCCAATAGTCTTCATCTTTTCTAGCATGAAATGTAGTAACCAGAGTACATTCCATCTCATCCTTCTTACTCTATGAACCACTTTCCCTTGCACATATTTCAGAGCTAGAAGACAAATTTATTCTCTAAAGCTAGAAACAAGAATTCATCATCATTATCCTCAAAATCAGATTCATCATCAAAAATTACAACATCTTCTCTAACATAATACAACTTCTTATACTTCTTATCCTTTATGTCTTTGTTATTATTATTATCTTTGTTCTTCTTATGTACAACTCTATTTGGACATCTTGAAGCATAATGTCCAATATATCCACAATTGAAACATTTAAAGGGCAACATACCTTTGTACTTACTGGTACCTTTCTTCAACTTCCTTGTAAAATTAGTTTCCAACTCATCTAAATTATCACTATCCAGATCATCCTCTATCTTTGTGGCTTTAAAAGCTGATTCAATCTTCCCCTCTTTCTTTCCAAACTTTCTCATCTCAAATGCAGTCAAGGTGCCAAATAGTTGTTCTTTAATAAACTTCTTAGGATCATACATTTCTTCAATGGATGAAACTTTATCACTATAACTCTCCAGTAGAGTCATCAAAATATTCTCCAACACATCTTCATCAATCATAGTACCACCTTGATTCTTCACTTCATTCACTACAATATCAACCCTCTGGAAATAGCTTGCAATATCTTCACCTTCTTCCATTTTCAAATTTTCATATCTGTGCTTTGTTGTCAACTTCTTTGACAATTTCACGCTATCATTTCTTTCACAAATATCTTCCAACTTTTTCCAAAATTCATAAGCAGTTCCCAAAGAAATAACCTTTGTTCACTCAGTCTTGGATAAAGCATTGTAGATCACATATCTTGCTCTCTCATTTTCCTCATTGGCAAAAATATCATCTGCAAAAGTAGGACCACTTGTCGGTGCAACATACATCATCTCAACAGCCTTGTAGGTCTTGTAACAAAGAGAGATTACGTAACCTATCATCTACACTTTCCAGTAATTGTAGTTAGATCCATCAAACATAGGGATAATCAATTTGTGCACCATTGGATCTACCTCAAGTGGTTAAGCTCTTCACCAAGGAACCAAATATTTGATACCAATTGTTGAAAGGTGCAAGAAAACTGAGAGGGGGGGTGAATCAGTTGTCACCAAATTCAAACACAAAACTTCAGACACTTATCAACTTCACAACCACCTTATTTTGTTATTAAGTATGAACATGAAATGCAAATAACAGAAAGCAAAATCAACCAAAGAGACACTAGATTTACATGGAAAACCCAATAAGGGAAAAACCATGGTGAGGATTAACGCACAATATAAAGTAATAGAAAAATTGATTACAAAGAGGCTCACCAACAAAGGGCTCACTACCTACAAATAGGACTCACTATCGAGAAGGAGGCTCACTACCTAGAGAAAGAAAAGATAATAGAAAGATCCACCACTGCAAGTTACACACATCCACAGCTTGATTAGAAGGATTGTAGACACCGTCAAATCATTGCTGTTAGGAATCTAACACATTAAAGTACTACTACCTCAATTCACTTTCGTACAACTCTACTTCTCAAACTTGTGTCTTGATAGATGAATAACAACACAACTTGACAAATATTTATACCATCTTCAATCTTAGAAAATTTCTCCAAGGTCAGCTACACACGCTTCATTTCATAAATTCAAATTAGGTCAGAAACTCAACAATCTCGCGGTGGAAAGGAATGAGAGTGGACCAAACTAACACTTAACCAAGACCCAAAAACAATGTCTCAGATCAATCACACTCTTCCTTAATTAATAATTAATACTTCATATGAAGTGTAAACACCAGGTTGACCAAACCTAATGAAAACACAAATGAACTTTGAAGTACACGCTTCCGTAATGAGAAG
>VDFB02049217.1:42971487-43165071 GCA_007258455.2 Sequoia sempervirens
AAAGGAGATAGTGCAATCAAGGATATCCCATCAGTTGGGAAGGATGCAGTCAGAGCCAAGGAGTTATTGGAGCATGTGCTATCCCAGGACAAGGAAGACATTGATCTTCTATTACAGAAATCCAAGGTCATCATGGGATATGGTAGGGATCAATTGGTTATGGATGGGATTCTTCCTTCTTCTAGGTTAAATGAACCTTGGGAGTGGTTTGAGGCTCTGCAGATTCAGCATAAGGCCATGAAGAAGATTCAGAAACGTAAGAAACAAATAGATGGTGATCTTACTGGAGTATATGAAGGGTGCATTGCATTCTTTGAAGTCATGACTGGAAGGAGAAAGATTGCTCCTAAATACCTAAGTCTAGAAGAACTAAGAGAGTGGTGGCATGAAGTTTATACCTCGGATTCTGAGAATGTTATAACTGGCCACCAGTTAGATGATGCAGCCACATATCTGGCAGTAATGGATAAGTATCATGCCAACAAGGATGATTGGGATAAGACGGTTAAACAGTCAAAGGAGGAGATTGGCTCCATAGAATGTCGGATTAGAATATTTCCTTTGCCACCTGTCACCGAATTGGATGGAACATTTTTGAGGGTTCAAGGATCGTTGGCCCAGAGCGAGGATAAGGGAGGTGGCAGTTAATGCCTATTTTGAGATTTGTGCTTCCCTATTATTATAGGGCATGTATTGATCCGGGCTGCATTGGGGACCGTGTCTAGGCTGACCTTGATGATGTATCGGCATTTAATGTGTGCCTTATTTTGAATTCCTAAGGCCAACTTATTTTGGCAGTTGTTTTGTTTTGTAAATGTTTGGCTGGGCTGACATATCTTGTGAATTTTCTATAAAGGGCATTCTTGCCTCATTGTAAGGGGTTAGCTAGAAAATAATAGAGATAAGTAAGAGTAGAAAGAGTTAGAGCATTTGGTTAATTTCTTGAAGCAAGTATTGTAAACAAACAGTGGAATTGTTGCAGCATTTTGGTGATCTAATACAATTGAAGACATTGTGGTTTTCCTGGTGCAATCTCTTGTGTTATTTCATCTTGCATGGTTCCTGTTGTTTTATTTTTCAGATTGCTTAAAGATTTAGGGTTTAGTGTTCAGAATTAAATTAGTTATAGTTTGGTGAATGGTGTTTATGATTTCATATTTGGAATGTTTGTAGCAATCTCTGGTCTATACTCCCAGTAACTATCTGATTGTAGTAGGCTGGTGAAGTCAACCTGGACCATATATTTACATGTGCTTAAGTTCGATTGTGGATGAATGTCTATGATTTGAAAATCTACATACCTTAGAAGATTGCACCGTTCTTGTGATATTGCATTGTGGGTTAATCAAGAATTGGTTATTTGAGATTGGTCCATTCCGTATATCCTCCCATTTTACTACTCATTCTAGGAATAGTTTAGATTTCACATATTCTTGCACCTCATCTTTTTCTATTTCTTTGTTATCTGGTTAGATTTAGATTTGAGATCATCATATTGTAAAAATCCGGCTAATTGGAAGATACAGCTTGCTTGTAGTAAGGTCCCATTGTGATTACCAACATTTCACATTTTATCTCGAGTTGTTTTTTTGCATTTGTCATGACTACACCGGAGAGACCTTGGGGGTGATTTTCTTTAATTCTGTTGAGAATAACCTTCAAGAGAGATAGAATATCTCTGAGTTGTTGCCGTAAGTAAAAACACCATCAACACTTCGTATAATTAAATAAATACTTTAATTATTTAATTATTCATTTAACCTTTTCTTTGCTCAATTAAATAAATCTTATTTATTTAATTAATACTAAATGTCGAATCTTGAATTAAATAAATCATTTAATTCATAAAGGTCTATTTTTAACACATTCCTCTATATTTAGATAAATGTTTAAGTTATCTAAGTATTCATTCCCACTTGACTCGAGATTTATTTAAATCAGTAGTTATCTCCTAATTTAATGTCTGAGTGTCTTTCATGAATAAACTCTCTGTCATAACCAGTCAGTTATCTAGTTCTAACTCATATGCATGTACATGCTTATTAATTAAATATCTTTAGTTAATTAATTAAATTTTGTGTGTGCATTCAAAATTTTTGCTTTTAATCTATCTTTATCTTTGTCATGCAAACATTATTCTTCTATTTTCGAATACCAAACTCAAAGATTAAATCATTATTTAATATTTATTTCTATTTTTAGTTTTGATCACTCATGTCAGTACTAATAGTTATCATAATGCATGTCAAATCCTTTGATCTCAATCATTTGTTTATCTTTCGATCCTGGCCTATCATTCAAATGATCAATTTTCTATAAATTGACCTGACCTTCATCATTGTTACTCCAAAAATTGTATGACTTTTGGAGCACTTGTTAATCTTTGATATTTTTCTATAATCACATACATCAAGGCATACTTGCACACATACTAAATATCTAAGGGAAAAAATACTGTCATGGAAAAATGGAGAAGGACAATCGAGGTCATTCATGGAAGGATGTAGATAATGTGTGAGATCGCTCTTTGTTTATGTTTATTATTTCTTTGTACTTTGTTGTTTAGCTTTAGATTATGATTCAAGTTTAATTGCTTTGTTAATGCTTTAATCTCACTTTGTTTTCATGATGTTACAAAAAGAACTTGGTAACTCATCATATCAGCACACCTACAACACCATAAAGATAGCTCCATGTACTCACAACATCTCAATAGCATCTCAACTATACATGCACAACCTACAACATCCTGTACTATGTTGACATTAATGACAACTTCAATGACGACACCACCAAACTTACTCATACTTGCAACACTAATATGTGTGAATTGAACTCATTTTTTGTGATATATTGGAAACTTGCAAAATTGCAACATTAATTAATTCTTACTATTGTCACAAACTTCCCACAATTGTTGATATATACTTGAAACAGGGGTATGGAAACCACCATAACATACCAATGTAGAACAACTATCCTTCATGATTGAAACATTTTTTTTTTCTCTATCTTAAAAAGAGCCTTATACATTGTCCCAAGCCCTTAGGAATGATGAAAAAGCCAAAAAAATTCAAAGAGAAATGAAGCAACATAACCATTAAGGAAGCAAACTGTATCATAAACTTCACAATAGTTTGAAAATATATATAGTTTGAAAAAGATAGTATTTATGGTGGCATTATCCTAAAAATCTGCATAAGGTATCAACTCAACAATAATTCATTGTCAATTATCCACCCTTTATTCTTACTTTGCTAAACATAGTAAAATATACCACAATTGAACATTCATCAATAAAATATAAATCCCAACAAAGTTTTGTGTAATCATCTTTTCTTGGAAAGTTTATATTCTTTTTCCAGTGAATATTATTTCTGTAGTTATAGAACTTTATCACTTTATTAAGATGTTATTATTTGATAATATTAAATATTATTTCTCTCAATTATCAAGTTACAACCATTTGAAAATTATAAAAATTGTTTTGTAATTAGAAGTATTTTATGCTAGGAATAACTCTATTTTGTCCACAACCAGTAAATAGAAAAGCTCAAGCCTTTAGGTGAGTCATTTTAAGAATATATTTTTTATGGAATAGTAATGAGAATGGTTAATTATAGGATTAAGGGATGATGTGAAGCCTTAATTTGTCGAGAAGAACTATATAGAGGATTGGATTTGTATTAGATACTTTTATTTGAGTTAAGATTGATAAGCTTTATAAATGGATTGATTTTAGTTTTAAATTCCACAAAGTCATACTAAACCATAGGAAACAAGGTTCCACCTTTTAGGAGATGGAACATAGGGTTTTAGGGACCTCCTATTTCAAGTTATTTCATTCAAGGAAACCCTAGATATCTCAATATAATATTGCAATTGAGAGAAGATATTTTCTATAAGGACTCCTAGGGTGTTATTAAAGATAAAATGGGGTTCACCACTAAGAAAAGGCTTAGAAATAAGGAAATATAAATGAGATCTAAATCTAGCTGTGCAACCTAGGAAATTAAACTCCAAATTTGAATAATAGATTAGAATGAACAGAGGTGCACCTAGAAAACTAAATATTCTTGAAACAAGGTCTGTAATCCCAAAATTATGAATTTTGAAGTACATTGGGACTCATACACCAGTTGGGGTGATTTAGTCCCAGTTGAAGGTTTCGGGTCGAAATCATAATCTACAACTGGTAAACTAGGATTTATAGAAAATGTTTGAAAATTGGTATATTGGGACTCATACGCCACAAGTGGTGATTTATTCCAGTATCAAGGTTGATCTAAAACTCTGGTATACTCTAGTGATCTTTTGTAGCTTCTCTCCCTTGTGATCTTCGGGTTTGAAACCCTGAATTTTGACCTATAGATGAATTTCTATGATCTTGCAAGAAATATGACAACTTTGACAACTTTGCAACTTTAAAAACTTTCTCCAATTGAGTTCATAACCTTAATAAATAAATTTCTATCATGATATGACATCATATATCGAAAGAGGGGTTAAGAATTTTTTTGTTTATTGCTCCCCCTTAGCCATTGCCTGAATTGATTTTTGATGGGAGTATTTGCACCAAAGAACAACATAGAAAAAAATGCTTCTAATTATGCTTGTATTCCAAATTATTATTCCTTTCTTGAGATCCTTTCCATTTCCTTCTTAACTTATGCTAGATCAATCTTAATGATTGGTTCATAATTCTTTTTCGAATAGTCATTTTTCACTCTTCTGTTTCTGGAGTCACATGTACAGTGTCTTGATTTGTTGCAATCATAACAAAAAACATTCTTCCATCTGAATTGTATTTTACTTGGTCTATATTTGTACTGGTTAGCCTTGAGTCCAAATAAATTGCAGTGATAATAGTAGCCATTAAATGAATAAACCATCTTATTCAACTTTTGATTTTTGCATTCTTTATTTTTGTGTTCAATCCTCTTATATTCAAAACATTGATTGGAGAATGATAAAGTATTTTTATTCATTCTATCATTCTATTTTTCTTTCTTTTCACAATCTTTTGCCCTATGTCCAAACTTAGTGCAAGAATAATAGACACCATTAAAAGATAAATACCTTTGAGCATTAGGTTGTCTGATAGGAGTACTTCTAGTATGTCCACCATTGCTTTTTCTTCATATCAGGAGAATGGTTCACCTTTGAAATTTTTCCTTCTTCAAATCCTAAACCACTTTTATCCATAGAGAACTTTTATCTTGCAATTAATTTGTCCAGCATTATAGAGCTCATCGCAAATGTATCCTCATATCTTTTTTCCTTTTCCAGATCTAATTTTAGAATTACAACTTCTTGGTCAATGATGTAGAGCATCTACCAAAAACCACAAACCATCAAGGGTACTTCTAACCCTAAACACAATTGAGAAGATCCATTCAACCAATCATCAAAAGTTCACTTATTCTTTACAACAAAATCCATTCATTTTCACTTGAAATTATAAGGCTTCATATCACCAAACCACCAAATCAATATTCTAGACTTTTATCAAACTTAACCACCATTAAATGGACTGAACCAAAGCAATAACATCATTGAAAAACATTGAACCAACCAATTCATTCACTATTCACCAAATTCAACATGTTTCAATAAGGAAAAAAGACAACCATTAACTCAATATTGCTTCAATCTCTTGTCTAACCTTTTAATCACTTTTATCATCATAAAAATGATTGAAACAAAACAAATACCTTGTAATAAAACTCTAAACATTCAATTTGATCAACATGCGTACTCAAGCCACCAATTCATACCATGGTTCCACATTGTTTCAAACACCAAAACCACAAACTTTTCTTCCTAAAATTTTTCCAAGCATTGAGACATATTTACCAACATTAATTAGACAAATTCAAACCAAAATCCATCACTCAAATCACTGTTTTAGCAAATTTCCACTTTCTATGCAGTCAAGGCACTATTTGTCTATTAGGTCTCCACACTCTAAATCAGGTGTTTCTCCCAAACCATATTAAATCATTCCAAACTATTTTCACATTCAAGAACCCATTTTGACATAATATACCATATCAAAAGCTTTGAGTAGGTTGTTTTAAAGAATTTACCAGAATAATTGATTGTCCACTGGAAAGGGGCCTCAATTAGGCCAAAAAAATAAAGAAAGTGTTCTTAAATCACCTTGAAAACCATACTTAACTCCAAAAAGTCTTAGATTAGGTTACAAAACATAAGATTCAACAAATTTTATGGACTGAAAGGTCCAACAAAGCTCTAAACGATAAAACCCTTGATTGTAGGCTTAATAAGGCTGAAAAGAGTGAGGGTTTATTGGAAAATGGTAATGCAAACCTCATGACACCCTGCCACTACTCCAAACATGTTAGATGATGACTTCCCAAGATTAATCTACCATCACCAAGCCTGTACACATGTTGTTTCCCCATAACCATGCTCGTAACCTATAAATTTCAAGGGAAAACTTAGAATTTCTATTGAAGGCAACATCAAAACTTTTCACCTTGAATTCCCCTACACTTGCACATATTCATAGACTAAAAAAAAACCTAAGATGTCCCATTCCATGGATCTAACTAATATACATCAGTGAAATGGTGGTTTAAAACTTAAAAGACACTCAAAACCCTATTTTAAGTGTTACAAACAATTATAAAAAAGAAGCCTCCAAATAGCCCTTAAATTCACTTAGATCTTCTCAAAATCACTTTATTTGAAGAGCCTAAACCTATTCAAAATAGTAGAAAAAAAAGCTTGATGATACTGTACAAACCCAAAAGTATAGAAAAATCACAAAGGAGACGTTGATTTCAGAAAATAGGGTACTCTTGATTACAAAATTGGTTACAAGACTCAATGACTTCATTTTCCTCGCCTTATCCATGCTTTATAGAGATGTTTACATTATTTAAGGAAACTACCTTTTCAATTCCAATGACCTATCTATTGACAACGGTTTTACTCACAATAAATAGATCGAACAAAATCTCCACAGACAAGAACGCGAAGAGCCTATCCTTCTTGAAAGATATGGAACAAAGACAACCTAAGGGAAAATTTTGCATTTACAAAGAAAAGATTGAATTTAGTTCAATCCCAAGTCTTCGATAACCAGGTCATGGTTGCACTAGGGTCGCTCTTAGGTAATGATTTAATAATTGTTGTTAATCTTAAAGGGACTACAGTTATTTCTAGCTTTGCTAAGAATTACAAAAAATTCACATAAAACTTCATTTCATCATCAAATAACATCATGAAATAGAAATATTCAACTTAATATTTCATGAACATCACAAATTCTTTGCTATCACTTAATTAGATTTAGCATTAATCATTCAACACTTTCATGCAAAATAAAAGATTTTCAACAAAATTATTTCCATTCACTTATATTTTTTGGAACATTTTCAAAAATATTAAACATCTATTCTAAAGAAAAATATAAAAATACTGAAAAATAAAAGTTTATCCCAGTTATTCTCCATGGATACCCCAAAGAATTAATTGAAATAGATCAAACCACTTTATATTTCACCAGATTGCTTCACAGGTACGTATAAAATGGTGCAAGCTTTTAAAGAGAGAGGGTTTCACTTATCGACACCAAGTAGTTTCTATATACACCCTTAAACGACGTAACATATAGTCTTGTTCGGCTGAACTTACAAAACTAGCTACAAAAGATACTTAGATAGGTAGTTATCCATAAAGCTTTGATATCAATTAATGTCTATGTGCATAAAAAAATTTATGCCGGAATGGTTCAGAAAACAGGAAAAAAGAACAAAACTTAAAATAATTTTTTGCTCCTCTGACATCCACAAATTTTGAACTTAAAATAAAACTATGGGAGGAGATGGCCTTTTATAGAAACAAGGCACCCAAAAGTTCAACTTAAATTTTTTTCCAGAGAATAAAAAAATTAAAATTAAAATGTGTCATGTAGCATGTGCCAACTGTCATCAAGAACATTCTAGAATAATCCAGAGCTTTTACTTTGTCCACAACAGCACTTTTCTTCATACTTCAACACGAATAATTTATCTCCATCAAGGTTACTAGCTTCTTTACAAAATACCAGAATGAGAAACACCTACCAAGACCAGGATCAACCTGTAGATTTAAAAAAATAAAACAAGAAATGAACTCCATTGTATTTCTGATATCTAGTATCTGGTTCTTTCCATGTTCGCTTATGACTTAGGTTCCAAAATCCTCCCTTCTTTCTTTAATTGGTATTCTCATAAAGCCCTTAATACTTGATGTATGTGCTCATTTGAAATTCTTCGTATCGCTCTCCAAGTGAGCTTGAGCTTGGTATATTCTTCAGTTACTTGAAGTATGACATCATTTTTCTATTCTTTGCTTGTTTCATACTTGACTATAACATTTCTACAATGTATTATTTCATCAATAACTTCTCATTTCAGAAATTGAACAGGATCTTTATTTATCCTTTCTATCCATTCCTTGAAAGCTTTAGCTTCCTTTCCCTCCTTCCCTAATGTTTGAGGATCAAAGCCTTGATGTGTCAATATTTCAATAAATTCTTGATTCTTGCTAATCAATCTTCTACACTCAATAGTGACTCTTTCAAATCCTTCAATGCATTGTATAATCACGTCACCTTCCCATTTCAGTTGTTTCTTCCATTTTCCTAACAATGAGACTTCATCTCCTGATATTACATTATTATGTATTAAATCTTGGATGTCTGACTATATGAGAATTTCAATATTTCGTCATTCATCTATGACCTGTTCTTGGCAAAATTTGCATTCATCTTCAAATCTTTTCAATTTCTCTAAATGATGATATGCTTCCTTGTACTTTCTTATTGCATCTGTAATAAATTCATCTCCTTGCTTTACCTAGTATTCAATCCATTATTCAAATATATTCATCTTATGACAAACTACAACAATGACATCCACTTGCTCTTGTGACATCAATACCAGATGTTGGGGAAGTTCAGCTTGTTCTCAACCAGATAACTTGTCAATGACTTGATAAAGTGTTCCAAGGCAGCAACCCGTTCCTTCAATTCTCATTTCTTTTGTTTATATTTTTGTACTCTTGCAACAATAGCATTTAAATTTACTTTTATTTCATCTAATTCTTGTTACCAAGATGAGTGTCAAAGATTAACACTTGTAATCTTATACTCCTTAGGTGTTATCTCATGTCTATCTTTATCACTTGTCTAAGTGGATATCTGAATAGTTCTATTACCATATGCATTCCTCTGTATGACATGCTTTGTCTTCGCTTTACACCTAGGTTTAGGAGTACTTAGTTCTTGTATAAAATTATTGAGATTCAGAGGAAATATTTCCACTTCATTTGGAGAAGCTAATTCCATGATTAACCAATTAGGTGTATCATCATCTTGTTGTACCTCTAAAACCTTTTCTTGTCTCTATTTATTGCTTGATTCGGGAATTTCCTCTCTTTGACTTGCCATATTTTTTGAAATGGGGATTTCTTTAGCAATATCTAATATAGACTAGGGATTAACAGGGTTTGAAACTCCCTCTTCTATTTGGAGACTTATATTTTCCTATCAATCCATATTTTATGATTCATCTCCCTAAACATTATCTTCTTCATTTACCACTACACAAGGATTCTCTTCATCTTCAGTTCCATCTCCTACAAACTATGTAGCTTCTTCTTCTGGAGTTTTAGTTTCAATTTCAATTTTAGCATGGCCTTTATCTAATTCTTCAAAGACCTACAAGTTTTCATTAACATTTTGCACATTCCCAAGAGAAGGTTGGGAATCAATAGTATTTTCAACAACTCTTTCATCAATGGGATTTTTCTCTACATTTTCCCCTATTTCCATTTCAAATACTCTAGGGTTTCCTACCTCTGAGGTGAGAGTTCCTTGAATAAATTATTCTTCTTCAATATTTATGGGGTTAGAGCTCATATCCTAGATTTCTTCCACCACTGGGTGTACCATGGGATTGTCTTTAGACTTCTTTTCTTGCACTTTCTCCCACATAGTACCCCATTTATCTACTTGTTCCTTAATTCTGGCTTCATCTTCCTCAAAAATTTCCTCAAAATCTATAGGAGTCCTGCCTAGTGCTTGCTTTATAATGGCCATATTAACAGAAAGGGGAGGGGTGAATAATGTTGTAGCTCTTTGAGATGAAGACCTAGTTTGTGTACCAACATTCCCTGTTGCTCCTGTTCATTCATGAATAGTTACTTTTGTTCTGGGTCTAGCTGTAGAGGAAGATGCACCTTTAGGTCTCATTTTGATTTATCTTTACCTGTCTCTGCATCTTTTTTTTTTATCTGATAATTTTATGGGAACTTCCTATCTTATTGCTTTAGGGGTTCTTTCTTCAATTGTAGCACCTGGAGTAACATTACTAGTCTTTCTTTTCTTCTTGGTAGGCTCTCCACTTTCAAAAGTCATTTCATCTCTTTGTTTTCTTCTTTTATCTTCTGAGAAGATGGGTTCAATTCCTCTTTCTCTCAAACTTTTGCAAAAATCATTAATCCAGTGTTGAGTATACCTTAGGACTAGCCTAGTAAAGTCATCAATTGATGTCATGTCTTTATCATCAACAGTTGGGTCTGGAATGAGTTCATCATATACCCTATCATAATTGTAAAACTAGTTCAACACCTGACCATCATCTTCTTCCAATTGGTTTGGGATGTCATAGAGCTTGAACATTTGAGCAAATCCTAAAGTCATTCTTTCACATTTTCTTCTTCTTAGCATGTGCTCGTCTCCATAGTTAAGCCAATAATCTTCTAAATGAGCCACATGAGCATGAAAACCGGCTATATTTTTAGCAATATTTCCTTCAATATCATAGTACACTCTTTGGAGTGGAAATTCTTCAAAATGCTAGGTCCTCAATTCTTCTTCACACAAATCAATGACTCTAATTGCATTGCACTTGTAATTTCCTATTGTGATGGGAAATTTAACAGAGGCCTTTTTGTGAGCATGGCTATAAAGAGCCTAAAATAGTTTTAATTGTCTCACTAATTCTAACAAAACAATTTTATCTGTAGGATACTTGGGCAGCATGAATGGGTGTCCATCAAATCCCTCCACTCTAATGTAGGAGTAAGTTGGGATCTGTCTATACCAGCCTCCCATAGGCCGAATGTCACTTTGTGCTTTTAGGGATAGTCTCTTAGATTTATCACCTTCCATTGTCCTCACCAGTTTCATGGAGAACAAATTATTAACTTTTATGCAATCATCTTTATACCCATGAACAATGATTTTGGGTAAATGTGCATATATCAAACTATTGCCAACTTGCATGCCCAGAGTACAAATTTGTTTTTAATCCTTCTTTACTGGCTCTCATAGCACAATATTAAATAACATATGATGACATGTAGAATCATTTGGTTTTGGGGAATGTAGTAATCTATTCATGTAGTTTGTCACTTATCAATTTTCCCTAGTGCAACTCCACAGGACCTTCTATCATGCGAGATATTATGATGAACATCCAGTGTTTGAATTTTCTTGCATCTCTCAAACCAGCTACTCTGCTCAGCAATGTTAGAATGTCTTGCATTTCTTGTTTAAAAATAGACCTCTAAATTACCTTGGTCTGTAGTGTGATTGGTTGTTGGCACCATTGGGTACTTATAATTTCTCTATTATGCTCCTCAACACTCTGATATGTCTTGGCCTTGGCTTTTAGGTCGACATTGAACATCTGTGTGTAGGAGGGGAGACCAAATGTGCACATGATTCATTTTTGTGATAAGTTTGCATAAATTCTCCCCTCTTTCTCAACAATCTTTTTGGATGGGTTGTAATAGTTTATGCATTGCATAACTAATTCATGAGCTTCCCTTACTGGAAGAAATTGACCTATAGGAAGTAACCCATTTGATACGACATTTTTGGTACATTGGGTAGCATTTTCTTGCAATAGCCGTGAATGGATTTGAATGTCGGAAGACCATCCCATGTGGGTATCTGTAACCACTACATTAATGGGTACTGCTTGTGAATTGCAGTACTTAAATTCATCTTCTACTCTTGTATCAGAAGTGCTCATTTTGGATATAATGTGCTCTAAAATTTTTAGAATATTTATCTTGAGTGTGAGTTAGGGTTAAATTTAACCAAAACTTACATTTCATAACATTTTCAATTCATTTTTTGATTAAATTTAACAACTTAGAGAAGAATTAACATTTCAATTTCAGAATGAGAAAGTACCATTATCAAAATTTTCTAGCTTGATAAATCTTATCAAAGTATCGGTTATTCGGAACATACCTGGTTCTGGTTAAAGATTGTGATTCTTCAGGATGCAACTTCAAAACCCTTGGTAGCTATGACTTAGTTTCTCAAAATTTTACCTCTCTTTGCATGTCAATGTCACTTCGTGAATTCAATGTCTTTAGCAAATTTGCAATATGATGCAAAGTGGAGTGTTGTAAAGGCAATTGCATGCTTGGGGTGGTGCCAAGTACATAGGTAGTTTGCCACCTTCATTAATTACCTGTTATTTCACATTAATTCCTAGAATAAAGGTACAATCATTACAGATTATGGTACAAATCACAAACACCTAGATTTGTGTGTTGGATCGCTATTTGAGAAGAAAGACGATGCAGTGATTATACATGGAAATTATATGTCATGCTAATTCTTTGCAAGGTATATGCCATTAAATATATGTGATTGATTGATGATCACTGGGGTTGAGGCTTTTGGTACTGCTTTTGAAAGGATCAAACAACACCGGGATCTGGGAAATACTTCTTGGGAAAGAGAAAACTAGAACAAGAGAAAGACCGAAAATTGAAATTGAAAAATAAACTTGACAAAATTTCAAAGGGGACTTTCCAATTTTTGACTTGTACATGAAAGAAACAATAAGGGACTAGAATCCGATAAAAGAGGAGATTACTAGGATTATAAAATTTGATCAATGAAATACCAGGCAAAGCTAGAATCTTTTGAAGATACAAACTCTTTTAGCTCAATGCAAGATTCCAAGATTCTGATTTCTGGTAATAGACTAAACATTAAGAACATACCAAAACACCAAAATCAAGAAAACAAAAAGTGTTATAATACAAAGAGGCCAAGTGAAAATGAGAGAAAAACTAGCAACCAGACAAGCATAAAAATAATGCTGAAGCAAGCAAAAACACCAAAACAAAAAGGGAAAAGAAAAGAAAAAAGGGGGTAATGGGGCATGTTGTGAGACCACACAACAACTAGAAACCAACAAAACAAAACAAAAAAAATAGAAATTCAATTCCAGATCTAACATCAATGTTCCAACTTTCTTTAGTATTCTAATTATAAATCATGGGATCCGTATTCTATCTTCAAATTTTACTTTGGTTAGCATGCAAAATTAAGTATTACCAAGCTCACGTGTGTGCAATTTATTATTTCCACTACAGTAAACTTAGAAATAAAAACCATTTGCATTAATCTACATAATATGACAATTCCTTTTAAGCCAACCAGGGATAGAGCCTTGCTGCCACCCAAGCGTCCATAGCCCCAACAAGGTTATCTCTATAACTCCCCCAAACATAGCTCTACTACCAGTCAGGCATCCATAGCCCTAGTAGAGTTATTTGGATAGCCTAAAGAGTTGATATCAATATTTTTTTTTTTAGAATATAGCAATGATAGCTCATTTTTTACTTTTGATATTGCAATAATAACTCATTTTTCAATTTGCAAGCATTGAAGCACCACTATTAGGTTGGGAATTACAGTGGTAGCAAAGGTAGTTTTTTGATTTTTTCAATTCATGCAAACTATTATCCCAAATTTCAGTAGAATGATTTAAATGTATTCATTTGTAACTCAACATCAACTAAATAATTCATGCTAATCAGAGTACATAAAATTGAACAATTCATGAACAATTTATAAATGGAAAACTATTTCTAGTCAGAATAGAGATTAAAGTTCTAGAGTTCATATTCTATTGACTTGTAAACCTTCAATGGTTGCCAATTAATATAAAGTCAAATGACACAACAATCGAAAAACATACAAACAAAAAAAAAGAAAACCAAAATAAAAAAATAATCTAGAAAAACTATTAACAAAAACCTATTTACAAAAACTATTTACAAAACAATTATTTGTTGATGGTGTTTTCTCCACAGCAACAACTCAGACAAGATACAAGTATCCTATCTCTCTTGAAAGGTAAATCTCTATAAACAAGCCTCAAGAGATAACCCCAAGGTCTCTAATGTCAGGTTTTGACAATGCATAAACAACTCAGTGATAAATGTGAAAATGTTGGTAATCACAATGGGACCTTACTACAAGCAAAGACTAAATCTTCAATTTATCAGATCTAACAATATGATGATATTCAATCCTAAATCTAACCCAAATGATAAAAAAATAACAAAAGATAAGGGTTTCAAAGAGATTTCTAGATTAATTCTACTCCTAAGATTAACAATGCAAATGACAAACACTCAAAATGGACCCATCCCTCAGAAAACTAATTTCTACTTGACCCAGATGAATCTGCAATCTTATAGAAATAGTGCAATCTTCTAAGGTGTTAAGATTTTCAGATCATGAACATTCATTCAAATAAACCTATTGCAATTGAAGTGAATAAACCCTCACAATTGAACTAAGCGCAATGAATATAAAGTACAGGCTAACTTTGCAAAGCAACTAATAATCAGTTGGTTGGGAAAAGTATGGACCAGGGATTGCTGCAACACTTCAAATATCAAATCATAAACATTATTAAATCAAATCTAATCCTAAATATCAATTTTCCTCAAAGCAATTCTAAAGATAGAATAACAAGAACCATGCAAGATAAGAAGAACACAAGTATGGCACCAAATCACAATGTCATTACTTGCATCAAATTATCCACTGTAGCAACAATTCTAGCTTTCTATTACAATATTTGCTTGAGAACAACTACTTGCTAACTCTTGCTCTACTTAATTCACTTTAATACTAGCTATCTCTCTATTCGTCTATTTCTATCTAGCCCTTACAAATGAGGAAAAATGCCATATTAATAGAAACCCCCCAAGATATGTCATCCTAGTTAGGGTTTTACAATAATAATTGGCCACAAAACAAGTCGGCCAAGAGAAATTCAAAATAAGATTAAATATGCATTAAATGCTTGAACTTCATCTAGGTCGGCCTGGGATCTCCAATGCAGCTTGGACCAATGCATGCAAAATAATAGGGAAGCAAAAATCTCGATGTAGCCCAGCATTAACCACCTTCCCCTTTGTCTTTATTTTGATCCAACATTTCATGCACCTTCAAAAGCACCTTATCCAAGTTGCCCACAGGTGGTAAAGGAAAAACCTTAAGTTGGCTCTCAATTGATGTAATATCTTCCCTTGATTGTTTCACTGATTTATCCCACTCAACCTTATATGTTAGATATTTATCAATAACAACAATTTAGGTGGCTGCATCATCTAATTGGTGTTCAGTAATAGGATCATCATTGATTGGAGCATAAACATCCTGCCACCACCTTCTCAACTACTCTAAACTCAAATGATTAGGTGCAATCTTCCTTCTCCCTGTCATTGTCTCAAAGAAAGAAATGCATCCATTATAAACACTAGTTAGGGTATCCTCAATTTTCCTTCTCTGCTTGTATATCTTCTTCAGAACCTTCTGCCTAATTTGCAAAGACTCAAACCACTCCCAAGGTTTGGCAACTTTGGAGGAAGGGAGAATTCCATCACTTACAATCTTATCCTTGGTATACTCCATAATGGTTTTGTTTTTTCTGCAATAAGAGGTCTACATCTTCCTTATCTTGAGCTAATACCTCCTTAAACCAATCAATTTCCCTCATAGCATCCTTTCCAATTGAGAGAATGTCCTTGATAGCCTCATTTCCTTTAGTTCACACCCCTTGTAACAAATTCGTTGTAGCAAGAGTGGAAGCCTTCATTATTTCAAGCTGAGTGATAGTTTCTTGGGGTAGGAGATTTGCAGCAAAGGATGAGGAGCTAATGGACTGCAAGGGTTTCATCAGATCTTCCAAAAATTTCTTGAGTCCTTCAATCTCCTTCATCTCCTATTTAGTCTTTATTTCTTTCCTTAATCTACCCAAGATGACTGCACTAGAACCATGATACTCTTCAATGTCTTTCTCAATGGAAGTGGGCCCTAAATTGATAGTCATAGGTTGTAATCCTTTCCAGTTACATCATGTCTGTTCTCATTTGGAGCAGGAGTTGCAATATGAACCACCCTATTGCTTGCCTCATCTCTTTCAATCTTTGAAATGACCCTGGCCTTCTTCTTTCCTTTATCTTTTGCTATCTTAGCCAGCAATTCATCCCAATTGGGTGGAGTATCCTCCACAACAACCTGCTTTCTCTTTATTTCCTTGTCCAACCAATCTGGAACAGTGGACTCTAATTGTACTTTACTCTGTCCCACTTCCTCCTACTGGTCTTTAGGCACTTCTTTATTCAAATTCTTCCTCTCAGGAACTTCTTTGGCCTTTTCCTCCTTTTCTTCAGCATGCTCCTCCTTGTGCTTAGGTGACAAAACCTTTTCTGATACTTCCTATCTATGAGGAGATTCAACTTCTTTAGTTCTAATTGGTGAATCTTCATATGCAACCAGGGGAGACTGCATCACCTTTTCTACTTTAGCCTTGACATTATAAAGCTCACCCTCATGAAATTCTTCCCCTTTTGTATCCTAATGATCCTCAACTCCCTCAAATTCACCTAGTTCATCATTTCGAGCTTCAGGGACATCATTAGGCTACTCCTCAAGAGAAGTAACTGGAGGAGGATCTTTCTTTGGCACATTATCTTTAGGAGTCCTTGACTTCCTTGTATACACCTATGTCTTTCTTCTCAACTCTCTACATTTACCACAGGTGGACTATCTTCCTCTCCATCCTTAGAACCTACCTTTTGTGACAATATTATGACTCTTCTCCTTTTAGGCATAGGAGCACTAATCTCAAGACTCTATTTTTCAATTTCTTCATTTCCAAATTTCTTAGCCTTTAAAGTATGCCCTCTTTTCTTAGCAATAGGCTTTGTCTATTTTTCTGCTTCCTGTGCTTTCTCCATTTGAATATCTTTGGTCTTGATTTTAAAAGGGGAGCCCACCTTGCCTTTACCTTTAAGATCTTGTTCAGTTGATTCCTCAGAAGTAGAGTGAGGGTCCAAATCTCCCATCAGATCATAGGTGCATTGTACACCTTCATTTTCCAACTCCCATATTTTATGCTTCCACCACATCTTGGTATAATTGGTGACTGGATCCATCAAATATCCTAATTTTGTCTTTTCTTCTTCCAGCCAATCTACCTCACCAATTGGCATGTCCTTAACTGCCTCGTAAGCATGGCCTTGAATCAAGTCCCCATCACCCTCGATTTGATTTGGAACTTCCTTTACATTATATAATCAGACTGATTCAACCGGAAGTTGGGAAAACTTCTTCTTCCTTACCTCATATTCATCACTACAGTTGGCCCAATAGTCTTCCAACTCAACTTTGTGGCTATATTCCCGACTGGCCTTCTTTTGTGCTTCACCTGTTATGTCGAATCTAGACCTCTTGGAATGGAAAAATAAACCAAGAGTACTCATCTCCTCTTCTGAAGCCCAAGATGAATTAATGGAAGGGCATTCCTCTCCAGTGCCTATCCTCAAAGGGAAGTCTCCACCAAACCCAGTCTTATGTTTTTCCCTTTTGACAATAGCATCAAAATCACATATCTGTCTAGTGACTTCCAAAAGTAAGATATGATTAGTGGGATACCTTGGAAGCCTGTATGGAGCCCTTTAACAACCATCAATCTAGATGTATGAGAAGGTTGGGAACTAAATAAACCAAGCACCATATTTCTTGATTAACTCCTTAGCTTGATTTGAAATCCTCGTATGTTTCGCACCCTGAAGCAATCTAGTGATGTGCATAGTGAATGCATCATTCACCCTCCTGTAGCTCGAGCTTCCCAAGTGCAATTGAGGATAAATCTCATAAATAACATCCTGCCCAAAGATGCCCCTGGTGCTTAATCCTTTGTAGGGATGAAATCTTGCAAGTGCATAGACCAAGTACGAGGTCATTGTGAAGGTCTTGGTTTGTACCACATTGGACAATTGCCCATGAATCACCCTAATTATAACACCTGCCCAATGATAGTTGATATTCTCCTATTCCATCCTTGCAATAACATGGCACATCCAATTTTCAAACATAACTGCATTCTTTAATCCAACCACCCTACTAAGAAGAGTGATGGCATCATAATATTCATTTTTGAACTTTGCTCTGAATAACTATTTAGGCAGTTTAGAAAAATGAGACTTGGGCTTCTCCAACCAGGAATTGATAAGCTGCTATGATTTAACAGTCTCCTCTTCATAGTACTTTTTAGCTTCTTCCATGTTAAAAGCCACCACATGAGATCTATCTGGAATGTCAAAGGTCTGAGCTATGGAGACAGGGTTCAGATTTGCCACAATCCTCCCTTGGGGACCAATAATTCTCTGTGTATCAATTTCATAATGCCTGGCACACTCAAGAACCAATTCATAACATTGCACTATAGAAGGAAATCCAACCACATGCACCAATCCTGATTCCAACATTCTTGTAGCTAGCAAAGGAAGATCCTGCACCACCATTCTACCTTTGAATTCCTCATAATCCCATAGTCCAACATTCGTGTTAGTCACCTCTAACCAAATAGAAGTAATCTTTCTCTCCAGGATTTTTCTCTTGATATCCATCTTAATTCTTTTTGCTTCAGATATTGAAGACCCCTCCATGTCACTCTTAGCCCGTCCAACCACTACCTTGCTAGATTCAGCCTCAACTTGACAAAGAAACCATAGTAAAAACCACATGAAACCAATGTTAATCAATCAAAATCATCATTAAAATGAATCCCATATAAGCAAGGTGTCATTAAACCTCAAATAAAATGATCATATTAAACTTCAGGTTTTAGGACCATCTGCGGAATCCAAGCCAGGGAGGAATTTTAGAGAATTTCGGACCAGATGGATTCCAGCGGAATGAACATGAAAACACCTATTAGCAACTCAATCCGATCATTATCAATCAATAAACGACATGTGAGATCTCAAAATAGCATAAATTAATCATAAAATGCACCATCATTCAGTAACACGTCATGCTATTTCATATTCTTTCACTTTCCACTAGATTCTAGGAAAATATGCACTGGGTGGATTTCTGTGAAGGAAGAGACATTTTGCAAAATTTTGAAAAAATAGGGAACACAGAATTTTAGGAAAATCCGGAGTCAACGAAAATCCGTGAAGAAGATGAATCTCCGAAAAATAGCGGATTCTGGGAAAAGGAAGGAGACAAGGACAATCGGGAAAATCTGCCAGAGCCAGAAAATCCTAAGATGGATGAAAAATCCAAACTTCAGCATTAAATCACGATTTCGCCCAAATTAATGGATTGATCATAAATTTCAAGAATCAAGGTTTGAGACAAGTTTGATATGGACCTTCTATAGATTTTATTAGAATTCTAGGCCAATTCGAAAGCAAACTAAAGTTAAATGGTGATGCCCTAGGTATCAAACCCTACAGATCCACCATTGACGGACAGGGAAGCTCAAGATTCAAACATTGCAACTACTGGGTCTTTACTAGGGTTATTCACAACTCACAAGAAAGTTACTTCGTGATGCAAATGAAAGAGTGAACTCGAACATGCTTGGGAAACCGAGAATCAAATAGTATCATGCAACCCTAGCCATGAAATGCTCAAATCATGCAAAAATTTGAACCCCAAGCAAACCAAAAATGCCAAGGCAATGATAACATTCATCAATCAAAAGGAGGGAAATCATATACATACCATGATGAAATAGAAATCAATCTTAGAGATAACAAATGCTAGTTTAATGGTACCCAACAAAGACAACAACATAAATGCCTAGGAAATCAGCACCAAAACCAACAATTTGCAAACTCAGTGCTCCAAATCAAATCCAATACTCCAAGAATGCACTCCTCAGCTCAATCAATCATAGACAATAAAGCATAATGGCACAAAATTTTGCAAAGATTAGTTAAATGCATCCCTTATAATAGTATGAATGACATTAATGCTACCGACAAGATAGCCTAGGGAAATCTGGAAACCCGACGACAAGACGAAATTCAGAAAAATCCAGCCCATGCAGAATTCTGCGAGGCCCAGAAATTCCCAAACCATAGCATTCAACCAGAATTTGAGCAGGATCCAAGAAAATCCGGCTAGGGTGGAAAATCCCGAACTGGGGTAAAAACTCGAAATTCACCCAAAACTTAAGATTTTCAATGAATAACTTAGGGGAATCACTTAGGAAATCAAAATAAACATTCAATCACATGCCAAAGCAAGATAAATCCTCAAAATCAAAGGGCCAAGACACCAAAACCAAAGCAAAAGAGGGTCCCTGCTTTTAGTGGGGTGTGTGTGCGAAAATTGCACAACGCTATTTACAAAAAACTATTTACAAAAAAAACTATTTGTCTATGACTAGAAATAATGCTTTAGAAACTTCCCATTCACAAGCAATGGAATATCTTCACCAGTCAAGGACTTTAACTATAAGTGTTATCACCCAAGATTTTAGAAATTTGGTATGGGCATGTACATAATCTGTTAAACTTACCATGTTCACTTTTTGTTCATGAGCTTTACTCCAATATAGGACCAAATTAGATATTCTGAAAGTATTTAATTTGGCATGCTTATCAAACCATATTTTCACTATGGATTGATGTTTAGAAAAATGATCTATGGCTCATGTACGTTTCTCATCTAAATGCATCATTGCAAAAATTGAGATTATGTTTGATCATCTAATCCAGTATATTCTTGTGAAAACTATCAGGTAGGGATTTTAAGTTTATTGGTAGTATATGATCTACCCCATAGACTAAATGATAAGGAGAATTCCCTAATGTAGCTTTCATCCTAGTATGATCTACCCAAAGGGAGAACCTTAACAAGGAATGCCATTCCCTAGGGTTCTTTTCAATCAATTTTCTAATTATATCCAACAAATTCTTATTTGATGATTCAACTAATCCATTTCCCTGTGGATAATAATTAGATGAAAATTTTAATGTTATGCCATATTCAAATGCCCAATTAGAAAATTTTAATGAAGCAAAAGCAGGGCCATTATTACACACCAATGCATACGGTGTTCCAAACCTGGTGATAATGTATTCTTCCAAAAAATTTATGACCACATCGGTAGTGCATTGCTTGTTGGGGCATGCCTCTATCCATCGAGTACAATAGTCTATAGTGGTCAATATGAATCTATGACTAGTAGAAGATGGAGGATTGATATTTCCAATTAAGTCTAATCCACATTGTGAAAAGGGACGCATCTCCATCACCAGCCGCAACGGTTGAGCATTGAATCTTCCTTTATCTGACATTGTCTGACATGTATGACAATGTTTAACATGTTCATAATTATCTTTAAAGATCATGGGCTACTAGTAGCCAGCTCTTAAAATGAGGTATGCAGTAGCCAAAGGTGCTCCATGAGCTGTTCCAAATCTATCATGTAGTTCCTGCAACACTTTATCAGCTTCTTTTCTATTTAAACATCTTAAATAGATTCCTTCATGATTTATTTTAAATAGAACCCCTCCCTTAATCATGTAAATCTATGATTTTATCTTGAGGGATCTTCTTTGATTCCTTTGCATATGATTAGGGCAACTATGGTTGACCAAATAATGCCAATTTTTTGAATACCAATCTTCTTGATCTTTTTCATCCAATGTGCATTGTTGACTTGAGATTTGGGGATCTATTTCTACAATAGATTTAACCAAATCTTGTCCCCAAACCAACCTCATGGGTGTGATGTCTAAATCATATTCTTGTAATATGGCGACCCATTTAGCTCTCTTTTCTTCGAGCTCACTATGTGTTAACACCATTTTGACAGCCGAATCTGGGACAATAGCTTTAACTAGACTCTTGAGGATATAATGTCTGAACTTGCATACAAATTTGACCAAAGAAAAAGCTTGTTTTTCAACATCTATGTATCTCAATTCCACTTCCTTGAATGTAGCGCTCATAAAAACAATTGGTTTTTCTTCTTTATTTTCGCTTTTTTGTGTTAATACTACTGCACAAGTGTGACCAGAAGTGAATGAGTAAATATAAAAAGGTTTAATATAATCCGGAATTACCAGTACTGGTGCTTTTGTGATTGTAGTCTTTATAGTCTCAAAGGCGATCTTAGCTTCATTCATCCACTCTATTTTGGTATCTTACTTTAACATATCATTGAGTGGCTTCACTATTTTGGCGAATCCTGTAATAAATTTCCAAACAAAGTTAATCTTACCGAAATATGACTTCAATTATTTTCTACTTCCCGAGGGCTATAATTTGAGTAATGTGTTCACTTTTTTTGGGTTGATTGAAATATCATGTTTAGAAATGATATGTCCTAGTAAATTTCCTTCATTCACCTCGAAAATACATTTTTCAGGATTTAGGGAAACTCTATAAATTTCACACTTCTATAATATCACTCTAAGATCTTGAACATAATCTCTTCCGTCTTTAGAAAATAATGTAAGTCATCCATGTAAATAGTGATGCATTTTCCTATCAATTCTTGAAAAGCATAGTCCATAGCTCTCTGGAATGTAGCTCCAGCATTTATCAATCCAAATGGCATCCTTCTGTAAGCAAAAGTCCCCCACTTAGTGGTGAAAGTTGTTTTCATCCTATCTTCCCTCGCTACCATTACTTGATTATATCTAGAAAATTTGTCCAAAAAGGACATCATTTGCGAATCATTAAGTATTTATAACACTTCTGCAAGTGAGGGTAGTGGATAATTGTCTTTTTCAAACACTCTGTTGAGATTTTGGAAATCTACATAGTTGTATATCTCCATTCTTTTTCCTCACAGGGACTAAATTTTCCACCCAAGTAGAATATCTGATTGGAAAAATTGTCTTGGCTGACAACAATTTTTGAACTTCCTTTTGAGTTAAAGGCTCTAAGAGTGCATTCAATGGACGTTGTTTCTATCGGAAATGCTTTGCATCAGGCTTCAATGGTATAGTATGTGTAATAATGGAAGTGTCATACATCTTCAAATCTTCATATGTCCATGCTATGACTTTCTGTAATTTTTAAGCACCTGAGCAATATTTATCTTCTCTTCTTCAATACAAACCTTCCCTATGAGTACCTTTTTAGGATCTTCTTCAGTATGCAAGTTATATAACTCAGATATTCCTCCATCACTTTGAGGTAAATTTTTCTGTCTGACTATCTGGTCAATATCGAACAATCATTCTAACTCAATTATTCCTTTCAGGATATTATTATCTCTGGCTTGAGTCAATTCTTCATCTTGAATTTTGCTATTAGTGCGATATCTCTTCAATGATTTGTGCTTCAAAAATACCAAAATTAGTAATGAATTCCAATATGTTCCTATCATCTTCAAAGACTTGTAAATTGGGTATGTGTAGGATCATGATGGGCCAAAAAGTGGCAATATAATGGGTATGTGGCTAATGACTATTTTTTTACCCAAAATTGATGAAACAAAAAGGGTTTTTTAAAGGAGATTCTCAACTTTCCACTGATCTAAATTATGCTTTACTTTGAATTTAATAAATAATTATTATTCATTTTCTATTCAAATTATGACTAAAGTCCTGATTGATAGGCTGATTGAAAAACATCTATAGCTTTCAAATAGTATCACATTTTTTGAATCCAAAACATGTGTCACATTCTATGCTTTGCATACTATAGGATTAAAAAAGAAAAATTATTTCATGAAGTTTTGACCAAGTTAAGGTGGTCGACATACGAGTTTTATATTTTTTAAAAGTTGTAATAAAAATTCATAATTAATTATTTACTTGGAAAAAATTACAAAAAATATGCATCACATTGGGGCATGAGTCCTCTACTTATATCTAAAATATTATAAAAAAATATTATCATTTTATTGTAGTTAGGGTGGTCAGAAAGACACCTGCTTATTTTTTCCCTGAAATTTAAGTACCATTGCATTGAAATTTCAAATTTTCACCAAATGGATTTTTTTTTTAAACAAACCTAGTAGTTTAGAAACTACATTCAATTTGCTAAAGATTCTATTAATATTTTGAGTAATATTAAATGCATCAAAATCTTCAATTAAATCCCATACTTTGTGTCAATAATTGGATAATCTTTTTTAGTGGCAAATATATTGCTTTTGGACTTGCTTAACTATCAATTCTGAATCAGGAACTGAACACTTTAAGGATTCTAAATTTTTTCTTGATTGTCAAGATCAAGCCATGTATAAGAGCTTAGTATTCTGCCACATTGTTAGTACATTGAAATTGCAATCGATATGCAATAGGGAAGGACTTACCTTGTGGGTTGATAAGTTCCACTCTAATTCCAATTCCTTGTTTTGATTTTGATCCATCAAATTTGAGAATCCAAGCTTGATCATTTGTATTCAATATTTTACCATTTTTCGACGTCATCGTGCAAATATTTTCATTTTGTATGTTTTGATCTTCATTTTTACACATTTTTGGTTCAATTCTTTTGACATCATCATTTTCTAGACAATATCGACTCTCAATTCCATGAATTATCTCCAAACACATCATACATCTATTTTTTGAATGTGCAGCACTATGCAATCTACACGTCCTACAATAACAATTTTTTTAGTGAAATTTTACTTTTATTACTCTCTTGAGCTTTTGCAATAATATTCTTTTGAAATTTATCATAAAGACTATTCTCCTCCTCAGAAGAATCACAATCTGATTCAATTAAAACATCTGTTCTAGGAGCTAGTTTGTTAGATTTCCTAGCATCACAAGTGAAAACTTCCTCAATTTTAACTCTTGAATTGCATATTTTATGAACTCCCGATTCTACATCAATATATAGAACTTCAATTTTCTAATTATAATATGTGATCATGTATTTCATGCAAGGTTCTCTTTCAATCCTAATTTGATTAGGCACTCCTTTCCATGGTAACCACATGTGTGAGAAGTCAATAGCCATGTATCCATTTAATGTTTTAGACCAGCCTCTACTTAAAAGCATACCATAGGTATCAGGTATCTCCATGACTTGAATGTCAATATAATATTGGATTCTGGGATCAGAGGCCAATTGCATGTGAATATTAGTCAACTCTCCTACTACATTTACCTCTGTCTTGTCAAGTTGAGTGACTTTCTTTGAAGAATTTGTAGTATTTAACCCCAATGTTTGACATATGGATAACGATATCACATTAGTAGAAGCTCCAGAGTCTACTAAGCAATTATGAATATTCTCAAAGTGAGCAAAAATGGTGGGGACTCTAGTTTTCCTTTATAAAAGGCTACTTGTGCATCCGCTACGGGAATGTTGTTCTTATCTTTTGCTTTATCTTGACTATCTTTCACTTGAATTTCCTTGGATTTGATTTCTTTGGGAAAATCTTCTAAAGTGTTTAAGAAATCTTTCTTGATCATAGGCATCTTAAGCAATTCTGATAGAGAAAGGCTAATTTTTACTTTCTTAATTTCTTCTGCTAAGTAATTAGTCAATTTTTTTTTATTAGCGGGATCTATCTTTTCACCTTTTGAAACATTTGATGAATTGTAGTGAGAGGTCACCTTACGTAACCCAGGATTATTGCTTGGTTTGTCATTAGGTGGAGTGTTAAAGCTATTAGGCAAGATGGATGTTGTTAAAGGCCCATTGAATCTACCTCCACTATTAGCGTTATTCCTCGTGTTGTAATTATGTCCCTTCTGATATTGTTGAAAGTCATGTATTTCATTAATTTCTTCTGAAGGCTCATTTTCATCCTAATAAGGAAAAGTGTATGTCTCCAAAGTCATAGTTGAATTATCACCCTCATATCTATGATCATGACTTGTGATAGCTAAAGGTAATTTGAAATGTTCATAACTTTCTAGAACCAAAGCAAAGTCATATCCTACAAGAACTAATTCATTTCCTTTAGGAGGTTGAGAATCACAATGCTCATTATAATGAGTAGCAACAAGGATAATATCTAAAGCGATTTTAAATTGTGAACAATCCACTTTAGAATGAGCATTTTTATTATGAATTCTACACCAATTGTTCATTGCAAGGTCAACTAAGTTCACTTTTGATGTAAACTTTTCATCAGTTGAATTAGGATTGTCTAAAGGTGTTGATACTCCCCCATTATTAGGGCATGTATTCCATGGTCTAGATGGCATGGGAGCATTATACATTCGATTTTGAGAATTCTAATTATTATTTTGAGAATATAAATTTTGATTTCTTAATTGTGTGACCTCTGTGGTCAATCTTTTGAGTTGAGTTGTAACTTCTTTCATGTCTTCCTTTTCCTTAGAAATTTTGACATTTTGATTTTCTTGAGTTTGTAAGAAAAAATAATTTCCATTAGGATGTAGCTCTGTAATAGCTAGACCAGGGTGAGGGACTAAAGCTTAACTATTTCTTGGTTGAAAGGAAGCATTTTGAGGAAATGTCCCATTCTGGACCACAATAGGATAAACATTAGGAGTCATGGGATGAACTATAGGGACTCCATTTGCATTCAAGGTAGGGTAAATATTCAATCCATTTCCACCATTCATCGTTGATCCATTTCTAATATGTTTCATTTCTAAATTTACACTTACAACTTCAACATAGGCTTCTTGTAGAGTAGTGGGAGGATTAGATCTTCGCTTCACTAACATAGCAGTTAAAGGATCTACTGTTGTATATGTTAGGATTTAGGTGTCATCAACCTTGTAAATCCTTTATTTTATTATTCTCCTAAAGTGTTTTGTACATTTACCCATAAGAGGTGAAACTGTTTGACCAACAGTGGTGAAAGAGACTATGTAAATGCAGTGTTACCGTTACCGTTTATCCTTATGGAAAAGGACAAATTAGCTAGGCGTCCCACCTTGGAATCTTCTAAAATAAGGTTGTGGGTCAAAATAGGGTGTTGTAAGAGCATCTATGACATGCATTCAAGTTGTCATAAGATGCTATGATAGTATGATAGATTCCCTATGACATAATATGCTATTTTTAGACCCCAGGCACCCATGCATAAAAGATGCCTTATGACAGCTATAAGAGCATCTGTAAGAGGCTATTTTTGGTATTTTTGACCATTTCAAGGAGGGAGGCATGAGTTTTTCTAGGTGGTATTGCTGCCTATTGTTTGGTGAAACCATGGTGGTTTTCATCCTCACAAATCTCTATAAATTGGGGCCTTGAGCTAGTGTTATTAAGAATTCAATTTTGCAGGGGTAATAGGGTGCTGCTGGATTTATAGGGAATGATAAGAGAAGTCTATTGCTACATGTAATATTGAAGATTATCAGTAATATACTTGCCTCTCTTTTCAGTGGTGGAGTTTTCTCCCTTCGGGGTTTCTCCACGTAAATCTGTTGTTGCATGTGTTATATTGTTCTATCTCTCTCTCATTCTTTCTTCACACTAAGGCTAAGGTTAATCTACATATTTCAGATTTGCATTCACACATTTAAGTTCATATTGCAAGCTTTCTTCACCTTGTTTTTCAACATTTGGTATCAGAGCTAATGGTTCTGTTAAGGAAGGGACGCTTTCCTTTTAGAGTGTTGAAGGTTTTTTGCTGCAGTGGGAGCTTTTGTGTTGTGGGTTTTGCAGATTTGTGAAAGATTGCATACCATGGCCTCCACCTCTCATCTAGATATTGAGAATTTCAATGGAACTGGTTACGAGATGTGGAAGTTGAAAGTGGAGGACCTTCTTGAGGAAAGAGATCAGTGGTTACTAGTTTCAGTTGAAAAGAAGCCATCTACTTCAACCTTGTCAGATGAAGATTGGAATAAGTTAGACAAGAAGGCTCGAGGGACTATTCAGTTATGTCTCATAGATTCTGTCCTCCTAAATGTCTCTTCAGAAAACACAGCATACAAGCTTTGGAGGAAGATAGGTGAAATCTACCAAACTAAGAGTTTGTCTAACAAGTTGTATCTCAAAAGATGTTTGTATTCATTAAAGATGAAGGATGGTGAATCTATTGTTGAACATTTGAATGCTTTTAATTTGATTATAAGTTAGCTTGCATCTATTGATGTTAAAATAGAAGATGAGGATAAATGCATTTTATTGATTTTCTCTTTGCTAGAATCTTGGGAAAATTTAGTTATTGCTATAACAAGTGGTGGTGCAGAATCTAAGTTGGATACTATTATTCCCATACTTCTTTCAGAGGAGATGAGGAGAAAGACCATGCGCAGTGGCTCCCAAGATGCCTTGCATGTGCGAGGTAGGCCCAAGGAGAAAGAGCCTAAAGGGGATAAGAAGAAGGATAAGTCTAAAGGACGATCTAAGACCCCTAGAAAGAGCAGAGTGAAGTGTTGGAACTGTGGTAAATGGGGACATGTGAAGAAGGAATGTAGAAACAAGAAAAAGAATGCAGATTCCTCCATGGAAAAGTCCTCTGATAACGGTGATTCTGATGTTTTGATTATTTCAGCTAACACAGTTTGTAATGATGCTTGGCTTATTGATTCAGGTGCTTCCTTCCATATGACTCCTCATAAGGAGTGGTTTTCTACATACAAAGAATATGATGGAGGAGAGGTCTTCATGGGTGATAATAGCTCACAAAAGGTTATTGGTAAAGGAAAGGTAAAATTGTGTTTCAGTGATGGGAGGGTTAAAACCCTTGATGATGTTTTACATATTCCAGGACTTACAAAAAGTTTAATTTCAGTTTCCAAGTTGAATGATTCTAGGATTCATGTGACATTTGACAAGTCTAGTTGCAAGATGGTAAGGGGAAGTTTGGTGGTTGTTAAAGGATCTCAGACAGGGAATTTATTTACGCTACATGCCTCTACTTTTTGTAACTCCTCTTTTCTAACTAGCGCTGAAAATGCATGTATGTTGTGGCACCATAGATTGGGTCACATTGGTGAAAAAGGTCTTAGGACCATACTTGATAAGAAACTAGTAGATGGTATTTCTGATTATTCTGTTGGTAAAAATGATTTCTGTGAGGATTGTGTGTTTGGTAAACAAAATAGGTCATCATTTCCTAAAGGAACTAATAAAGCTAATGGATTGTTAGAACTTATTCATTCGGATGTGTGTGGTCCAGTGGATACAGATTCTTTGGGTAGATCTCGTTATTATGTTTCCTTCATTGATGATTACTCAAGATATACTTGGATTTATTTTATGCATTCAAAATCTGAAGTTTTCACCAAATTTAAGGAATTTAAGGCATTGGTTGAAAAGCAGATTATAAGATAAAAGTATTGAGATCTGACAATGGGGGTGAATATTGTTCTAAGGAATTTGATGAGTTTTGCAAACATGCAGGAATTGTTAGGCAAAAGACTACACCTTACACACCCCAACAAAATGGGGTAGCAGAAAGAATGAACCGTACATTAATGGAAAGAGCTAGGAGCATGTTAAGTAGTGCTAAGTTAGACAAATGCTTTTGGGCAGAGGCTGTTGGTACTGCTTGTTATTTAATTAATAGATCTCCTTGTAAAGCTCTTGTTGATAAAAATCCTTATGAAATGTGGTTGGGTAAAAAGCCTTCAATTTCACATTTAAGGGTCTTTGGTTGTGAGGCTTTTGTTCATGTGCCTCAAGAGAAGCGGTCTAAATTGGATCCCAAATATTAGAAATGCATCTTTGTAGGTTATGGTGAAAATGTTAAAGGTTATAAACTTTGGAATCCACTAACACGAAAGATGATATTTTCTAGAGATGTTATTTTTAGGGAATTTAGAGCTAACTCTGAAGATGTGCAACCAAAGGAAAAGTCAAAAATAGTGCATTTTGAAACTAAGCAAGAAGATGCACATGTGGAAGAACAGAGAGATGGACAAGAAGATGGAGAAGAAGAAGAGAGTTCTGATGAATCCGTTGTAACAAAAGAAGTTGAAAACAATGAGGATGAACATGAGGAGGAACCTCTTACTTCACCTTTGAGAAGATCCACAAGACAACGAAATCCAGTTGACAGGTATAGCCCACCTGATTTTTGTTGTAAATTTGCTTTGTTATGTACTGATGATGAACCTAGATCTTTCAGGGAGGCTCTCTCTTCAGAAGAATGTGAGTCTTGGATGCAGGCCATGCATGATGAGATGATGTCTTTGAAAAACTGTGACACCTGGGATCTTGTTAGTTTGCCCAAAGGAAGAAAGGCCATTGGTTGTAAGTGGATATATAAAAAGAAGTTTGGTGCAGACGGAAAGTTGGAACGGTACAAGGCCAGATTAGTGGCCAAGGGCTACTCCCAGAGAGAGGGAGTTGATTTTGGTGAAATATTCTCTCCTGTTGCTAAGTTAACCTCTATTAGATTCATTTTATCCATTGCTGCTGCTTATGATTTAGAAATAGAACAAATGGATGTTAAAACTGCTTTCTTGCATGGGGATCTAGAGGAAGAAATTTATATGCAACAGCCTGACGGTTTTGTTGTGAAAGGAAAAGAACACTTGGTTTGCAGGTTAAAGAGGTCTCTATATGGTTTGAAACAGTCACCTAGGATGTGGTACCAGAAGTTTGATGCATTTGCATTAAATATGGGTTTTGTTAGAAGTGATGAGGATCACTGTGTTTACTTTAAAGTTATTGATGATCAGATACTGATTATTGTCTTATATGTGGATGATATGTTGTTCATTGGTAACAATAAGGCAATGATTAGGGAACTTAAAACTCAGCTTTCTGGCACATTTGATATGAAAGATTTAGGGGCTGCTAAATATATTCTTGGGATGGAAATCATTAGGGATCGGATTCACAAAAAGCTTTGGTTAAGTCAGAGCAAGTATGTTAACACTATTTTGCAAAGGTTTAATATGCAGGACTGTAAACCAGTAAATATTCCATTTCCTATTGGTACTAAGTTGAGTTTAGACATGTGTCCTAAATTGGATGATGATATTGATGAAATGTCTAAAGTTCCTTATGCTAGTGCGGTCGGTAGTTTAATGTATGCAATGGTTTGTACTAGACCAGATATAGCCCAAGCAGTGGGAGTTCTAAGCAGGTTTATGTCTAACCTTGGTAAAGAACATTAGACTTTTGTCAAAAGGGTATTCAGATATTTGCAAGGCACTTCTGATTACTGTTTGGTTTATCATGGTACTAACAATGTTGATAAGTCATTGGACATATAGGGTTTTGTTGATGCAGATTGGGCAGGTGACTTGGATAGTCAAAGGTCCACTAGTGGCTATGTGTTTACTTTGTTTGGAGGAGGCATGAGTTGGACAAGTAAAAGACAACCTACAGTTGCTTTGTCTACCACTGAAGCAGAGTATATGGCTGCTACACATGCCTCTAAGGAGGCAGTTTGGTTACAGAGACTTGGTAATGGTATTGGTTTTGATTGCAGGATAGTGAGGATCGGATGTGATAGTCAGAGTGCCATATGTTTGGCTAAAAATCCTATGTATCATGCTCGTACTAAGCATGTTGATGTTCAGTATCACTTTGTGCGAGAAATGGTTGAGAATGGACAAGTATTGATTGAAAAATTTGACACTTTGGATAATGTTGCAGATTCTCTTACGAAGCCAGTCACCATGAAAAAGTTCTCTTGGTGCAGAAAGGCCATGGGCCTTGATCACTGTACTTAATTCTATGTAATTGTATCTCTATGGGTGTAATTTACAATGTATGATGCCAAGTGGGAGGATGTTAGGATTTAGGTGTCATCAACCTTGTAAATCCTTTATTTTATTATTCTCCTAAAGTGTTTTGTACATTTACCCATAAGAGGTGAAACTGTTTGACCAATAGTGGTGAAAGAGACTATATAAATGCAGTGTTACCGTTACCATTTAGCCTTATGGAAAAGGAAAAATTAGCTAGGCGTCCCACCTTGGAATCTTCTAAAATAAGGTTGTGGGTCAAAATAGGGTGTTGTAAGAGCATCTATGACATGCATGCAAGTTGTCATAAGATGCTATGACAGTATGACAGATTCCCTATGACAGAATATGCTATTTTTAGACCCCAGGCGCCCATGCATAAAAGATGCCTTATGACAACTATAAGAGCATCTGTAAGAGGCTATTTTTGTTATTTTTGACCATTTCAAGGAGGGAGGCATGGGTTTTTCTAGGTGGTATTGCTGCCTATTGTTTGGTGAAACCATGGTGGTTTTCATCCTCACAAATCTCTATAAATTGGGGCCTTGAGCTAGTGTGTTTTATTACAGGGAATGATAAGAGAAGTCTATTGCTGCATGTAATATTGAAGATTATCAGTAATATACTTGCCTCTCTTTCGGTGGTGGAGTTTTTTCCCTTCGAGGTTTCTCCACGTAAATCTGTTGTTGCATGTGTTATATTGTTCTATCTCTCTCTCATTCTTTCTTCACACTAAGGCTAAGGTTAATCTACATATTTCAGATTTGCATTCACACATTTAAGTTCATATTGCAAGCTTTCTTCACCTTGTTTTTCAACAGGATAATAAACTGCGATAGGAGACAAATTATCCACTACATGAGGTGCTTGTAACCTAGAATAAGCCTTTTGGAATCTTTCATTAAAAGTGGTTATAGGTTCTCCCTCGAACCTCTTGATTTGAGCGAGTTAATGATATAACAAGGTAGGACCAATTGGTGTTCTAAACCTAGCTAAAAATTGAGTTTCCATGTCTTGCCATGATCTGATGGAATTACAATGCAAATTGATATACCACTGGTAAACTTCATCACTCAAAGTATATGGGAACAATCGACACACAACATCTTCATGTTGAATTCTTGCTCGAAAACATGTATCTTTGAATATACTGATATGTTCTTCAACATCTTTTTGGAAATAATACTTAGGACACAACTTGTCAGGATTTTTTGGTAAATCGTTATATACGGAAAATTGAATCGGTGACTCCACATTAAAGAATTCCATCACTACAGGAGGTGATGGTGTAATAATGGTTGGAATCTTTGGACTTGCAATTAAACTTGTAGACTTTTGAAGTCTAGACGATGTTTGACCACTAAGCTCAATTAAGGTCACCTGAGGATCACTAGACTAAGATCTAGTGGTTCTACGGAAACCCAGTTTAAACCCTAACAAAACCAAAAAAAAAAAAACAAGCCCTCCTTCTAGTGCCAGTTCCTATTGACAACAGTTTTACTCATAGTAAACAAATCAAATAAAATCTCCACAGATAAGACCGTGAAGAGCCTATCCTTCTTGAAGCTATGGAACAAAGACAACCTAAGGGAAAAGTTTGCATTTACAGAGCAAATATTGACTTTAGTTCAATCCCAAGTCATTGATAACCAGGTCATGGTTGCACTAGGGTTGCTCTCAAGCAATGATGTGATAATTGCTGTTAATCTCAAAGGGACTACAATTATTTCTAGATTTGCTAAGAATTAGAAAAATTTCACATAAAACTTCATTTCATTGTCAAATAACATCATGAAATTGAAATATTCTACATAATATTTCATGAACATCACAAATTCTTTGCTATCACTTAAGTAGATTTAGCATTAAGCATTCAACAATTTCATGGAAAATAAACTATTTTCAACAAAATTATTTTTATTCACTTATATATTTTTTAACATTTTCAAAAATATTAAACATCTATTCTAAAGAAAAGTATAAAAATATTGAAAAATAAAATTTTCTCCCAGTTATTCTCCATGGATTCCCCAAAGAATTAATTGAAAAAAAGAAAACCACTTTATATTTCACCAGATTGCTTCACAACTACGTATAAAAGACGCAAGATTTTAAAGAGAGAGGGTTTCACTTATGGACACCGAGTAGGTTCTATATGCACCCTTAAATGGTGCAACATATAGTATTGTTTGGCCAAACTTACAAAACTAGCTACAAAAGATACTTAGATAGGTAGCTATCCATAAATCTTTGATATCAATTAATTTCTACGTGCATACAAAGTTTTACGTCATAATGGTTTAGAAAATAGGAAAAAAAAATAAAATTTAAAAGACAGTTTTGCTCCTTGGACATCCACAAATTCTGAACTTAAAATAAAAATGTGGGAGGAGATGACCTTTTATAGAAACAAGGCACCCAGAAGTTCAACTTAATTTTTTTTCAAGAGAATAAAAAACAAACAAATTAAAATGTGTCACGAAGCATGTGCCAACTATCATCAAGAACATTCTAGAATAAGTCAAAGCTTTGACTTTGTCTACAGTAACACTTTCCTTCATACTTCAACACAAATACTTTATCTCCATCAAGGTTACTAGATTATTTTCAAAATACTAGAATGAGAAACACCTATCGGGATCGGGATCAACCTGGAGAATTAAAAAATTAAAACAACAAATGAACTCCATTATATTTCTGGTATCCACTATCTAGTTCTTTCCATGTTCGCTTATGACTTAGTTTCTAGAATCCTTCCTTCTTTCTTTAATTGGTATTCTCGGAAAGCCCTTAATACTTGATGTATGCACTCTTTTGAATTTCTTCATATTGCTCTCCAAGTGAGCTTGAGCTTGGTATATTCTTTAGTTACTTGAAGTATGATGTCATTTTTTTGTGCTTTGCTTGTTTCATATTTGACTATAACATTTCTGCATTATATATTATTTCATCAGTAACTTCTCGTGTCAGCAATTGAACAAGATATTTATTTATCCTTTCTATCCATTCCTTGAAATATTTGACTTATTTTCCCTCCTGCCCTAATGTTTGAGGATCAAAGCCTTGACATGTCAATATTTCAATAAATTCTTGATTCTCACTAATTAGTCTTTTGCACTCAACAATGACTCTTTCAAATCCTTCAATGCATTGTATTATCGTGTCATCTTCCCATTTCAACTGTTTCTTCCATTTTCCTTGCAATGAGACTTCATGTCCTAATATTACATTATTCTGTTTTAACTCTTGGATGTCTGACTGTATGAAAATTTCAATATTTCACCTTTCATCTATGACCTGTTCTTGGAAAAATTTACATTCATCTTCAAATCTTTTAAATTTCTCTGAATGATGATATGCTTCCTTATGCTTTCTTATTGCATTTGAATAAATTCATCTCTTTTCTTTACCCAGTATTCAATCCATTCTTCAAATATATTTATCTTATGATGAACTGCAATAATGGAATCCACTTGCTGTTATGACATCAATATCAAATGTTGGGGTAGTTCAACTTGTTCTTGACCAGATAAAGTCAATGACTTGATAAAGTGTTCCAAGGTAGTAGCCCGTTCCTTCAATTCTCTTTTCTTTTGTTTATATTTTTGTACTCTGGCAATAGTAACATTTAAATTTACTTTTATATCATCGAAGTCTTGTTTCCAAGATGATTTTCCAAGATTAACACTTGTAATCTTATACTCCTTAGGTGTTATCTATGTCTATCTTTATCACTTGTCAGAGTGACTATCTGAATAGTTCTATTGTCATCTGCATTCCTTTGTATGACATGCTTTGTCTTTGCTCTACACCTAGGTTTAGGAGTACTTTTTGTATAAAATTATTGAGATTCAGAGGTAATATTTCCACTTCCATTGGATAAGCTAATTCCCTAATTAACCAATAAGGTGTATCATCATCTTGTTGTACCTCTATAACCTTTTCTTGTCTCTATTTATTTCTTGATTCAATAATTTCCTCTCTTTGACTTGCCATATTTTCCAAAATGAGGATTTATTTAGCAATATCTGGTATAAATTAGGGATTAACAGGGTCTGACACTACCTCCTTTGTTTGGAGACTTATATTTTCCTATCCATCTAGATTTTTTGATTCATCTCTTTGAACATTATCTTCTTCATTTACCGGTACACTAGGATTCTCTTCATTTTCAGTTTCATCTATTGCAAACTATGTAGCTTCTTCTGGAATTTCAGTTTTAATTTTAGTTTCAACATGGCCTTTATCTGATTCTTCAAAGACTTGTGAGTGTTCATTAACATTTTGCAAATTCCCAAGAGAAGGTTGGGAATCAAGATTATCTTCAACAACTCTTTCATCAATAGGATTTTTCTCTACATTTTCCCTTGTTTCCATTTCAAGTACGCTAGGGTTTCTTGCCTCTGAGGCAAGCGTTCCTTGAATAAATTCTTCTTCTTCAATATTTATGGGGTTAGAGCTCATATCCTAAATTTCTTCCACCACTGGGTGTACCATGGGCTTGTCTTTAGACTTATTTTCTTGCACTTTCTCCCACATAGCACCCCATTTATCTACTTGTTCCATAATTCAGGCTTCATCTTCCTAGAAATTTCCTCTCAAGCTACAAGATTCCTGCCTAGTGCTTGCTTTATATTGGCCATATTAATAGAAAGGGGAGAGGTGAATAATGTTGCAGCTCTTTGAGATGTAGACCTAGTTTGTGTACCAACATTCCCTATTGCTCTTGTTCCTTCATCAATAGTTACTATTGTTTTGGGTCTAGCTGTAGAGGAAAATGCACCTTTAGGTGCCGCTTTTGATTTATCTTTACCTTTCATTGCATCTTTATGTTTATCCGATAATTTTATGGGAACTTCCTATCTTATTGCTTCAGGGGTTCTTTCTTCATTTCTAACACCTAGAGTAACCTTACTAGTATTTCATTTCTTCTTGGTAGGCTCTCCACTTTCAAAAGCATTTTCATCTATTTGATTTCTTCTTTTATCTTCTAAGAAGATGGGTTCAATTCCTCTCTCTCAAACTTTTGCAAAAATCATTAATCCAGTGTTAAGTATACCTTAGGAGTAGCCTAGTAAAGTCATCAATTGATGTTATGTCTTCATCATCAACACTTGGGTCTGGAATGGGTTCATCATATACCCTGTCATCATTGTAAAACTATTTTAGTACCTGACCATCATCTTCTTCCAATTGGTCTCGGATTTCATAGGGCTTGAGCATTCAAGTAAATCCTAAAGTCATTCTTTCATATTTTCTTCTTCTTGCCACATGCTCGTCTTCAAAGTTAAGCCAATAATCTTCTAAATGAGGCACATGAGCACGAAAACCAGCTATATTTTTAGCAATATTTCCTTCAATTCATAGTACACTCTCTAGAGTGGGAATTATTCAAAATGGTAGGTCCTCAATTCTTCTTCACACAAATCAGTGACTCTAATTGCACTGCACTTGTAATTTTCTATTGTGATGGGAAATTTAAAAGAGGCCTTTTTGCGAGCATGGCTATAAAGATCCTGAGATGGTTTTAACTATCTCACTAATTCTAACAAAACAATTTTATCTATAGGATACCTAGGCAACATGAATCGGTGTCCATCAAATCCCTCCACTCTAATGTAGGAGTAAGTTGGGAACTATATGTACTAGCCTCCCATAGGCCAAATGGCACTTTGTGCTTCTAGGGATAGTCTCTTAGATTTATCACCTTCCATTTTCCTCACCAGTTTCATGGAGAAAAAATCATCAACTTTTTTGCAATAATCTTTATACCCGTGAAAAATGATTTGGGGTAAATGTGCATATATCAAACTATTGCCAACTTGCATGCCTAGAGTACCAATCTGTTTTAATCCTTGTTTACTGGATCTCATAGCACAGGAGTAAATAACATATGATGACATGTAGAAGAATCTAGTTTTAGGGAATGTAGTAATCTATTCATGTAGTCTATCACTTATCAATTTTCCCCAGTGCAACTCCACAAGACCTTCTATCATGCAGGATATTATGATGAACATCTAGGGTTTGAATTTCCTTGCATCTCTCAAACCAACTACTCTGCTCACCAAAGTTATAATGTCTTGCATATCTTTTTTAAACATAGACCTCTGAATTACCTTGGTTTGTAGTGTGATTGGTTGTTCGCACCATTGGGTACTCATAATTTCTCTATTACTTTCCTCAGCGCTCTAATATGTCTTGGCCTAGGATTTCAGGTCAATATTGAACATCTATGTGTAGGAGGGGAAACCAAATGTACACATGATTCCTTTTTGTGACAAGTCTGCATAAATTATTCCCTCTTTCTCAACAATGCTTTTGGCTGGGTTGTAATAGTTTATGCATTGCATAACTAATTTAGGAGCTTCCATTGCTGGTGGAAACCCTCTTGTAGGAAGTAACCCATTTGATACGACATTTTTGGTACATTGGGTAGCATTTTCTTGCAACAACCATGAATGGATTACAATGTCAGAAGACCATCCCATGTGGGTATCTGTAACCACTACATTAATGGGTACTACTTGTGAGTTGTAGTACTTGAATTCATCTTTTTCTCTTGCATTTGAAGTGCTTGTTTTGGATATAATGTGCTCTGCAATTTTTAGAATATTTATCTTGTGTGCGAGTTAGGGTTAAATTTAACCAAAACTTACATTTCATAAAATTTTCAATTCATTTTTTGATTAAATTTAACAACTCAGAGAAGAATTAACATTTCAATTTTAGAATGAGAAAATACCATTATCAAAATTTTATAGCTTGAGAACTCTTATCAAGGTATCGGTTATTGAGAACATACCTAGTTCTGGTTAAGAATGGTGATTTTTCAGGATGCAACTTCAAAACCATTGGTAGCTACGACTTAGTTTCTCAAAATTTTACCTCTCTTTGCATGCCACTGTCACTTCGTGAATTCAATGTCTTTAGAAAATTTGCAATATGATGCAAAGTGGAGTGTTGTAAAAGTAATTGCATGCTTGAGGTGGTGCCAAGTACATAGGTTGTTCGCCACCTTTATTAATTACCTGTTATTTAACATTAATTCCTAGAATAGAGGTGCAATCATTACAAATTATGGTTCAAACCATGAATTCCTAGATTTTTGTGTTGGCTCGCTATTTGAGAAGAAAGATGACACGGTGATTATACGTGGCAATTATATGTTACACTAATTCTTTGCAAGGTATATGCCATTAAAGATATGTGATAAATTTATGATCACTGGGGTTGAGAATTTTGGTACTACTTTCGAAAGGATCAAACAACACCGGGATCTAGGAAATACTTCTTAGGAAAGAGAAAACCAGAACAAGAGAAAGACCAGAAACCGAAATTGAAAAATAAACTTGACAAAATTTCAAAGCGGACTTTCTGTTTTCTAACTTTTACATCAAAGAAACAATAAAGAATGGGACTTCGGTAAAAGAGGAGATTACTGGGATTAGAAAATTTGATCAATGAAATACTAGGCAAAGCTAGAATCTTTTGAAGATAGAAACTCTTTTGGCTCAACATAGGATTCTGGGATTCTAGTTTTTGGTAACAGACTAAACATTAAGAACATACCAAAAAACCAAAACTAGGAAAACAAAAAGGGTTATAATACAAAGAGGCCAAGTGAAAATGAGAGAGAAAAACCAGCAACCGGTCGAGCATCAAAACAATGTCGAAGCGAGCAAAAACAACAAAACAAAAAGGGAAAAGAAAAGAAAAAAAGGGGTCCACATTTTTCCAAGGGGAAAAATGGGTTGTGTTGTGATACCACACAACACTATCCTTTCATTTTCCCACAAAAGACCCTTCATCTCCCTGATTTTATGTAGTTTTTGCATTTGCACATTTTTGACAACAATTGACAACTTTTGTCATAAAAGAAAGCTTTTGCAATTAACCACCTAAAGACCTATTTGAGACTTTAAATACATTAAATATGACCTCACATGACCCTTTTACATTGATTTACATTTGAAAATTCAATTTTTTTCAAAAATGCTTGATGGAGACTTAGCAATATCTTTAGGTGCTCCTGCACCACTCAAGCTTTGCACATTCATCCATCTTCCCTTGAATTTCATCTTTTTGATATTCTTCAATTTTTCCTTTTTCTTCCATTTGTTCTTTGAGTCCAGTGATGTCCTCATTTTCCTTTTTTAATAGATCACAGACTTCACTGTAATTTTATTTTAGCTTCTTAATGCACTCATTTGTTTCTTTTAATTTAACCTTCAAATCTTCATTTTACTTTGTATGCTTAGCAAAGATCTCTTCTGGAGGAATAATAATTTTTTAATCTTCCATGTATTTGAATTTCAGGACCTTTCCCAAGTTGTTAGACTTCTTCAGAGGAACCAAGCTCTAATACCAATTATTGATTATCCAAAATACTGAGGGGGGGTGAATCAATATTCTATAAAAACATTCAACTATAAACCAATGGTTCTTCAACCTATATCTACAAATCATACATCAAAGAGAGGGAAAAATGTTGTTTTGTTAGTGGACAGGGGTTTGCCTTGGTCAAACAACATTTTGGTAATCAAACCTTAATGAGAAATGAAGCATGAATGAAATGAAATGTGAAACATAAGATGAAACAATAGAACCTTGTTTGAAGCCTTTTAGATCTACAAACAAGCATGAAGTGGCCTCAATGGATGTAGGTTTTGATCATGATTCTTGAAGAAAGATAATGGCTTTGAATACTTGAATTGATCTTAAGCAATACATCACAACATTAGCACAAAACCACATGCATGATGCATCAAGCCTTTGACATGATAATGGATCTTGTTTTCTACAACAATCTTCTACAAACCTTCCCTTGAATTCCTTAGAAATTATCTTGAATGCTCTTGTGAAAGTACTCTTCATAGCTTACAAAAATATAGGATGAAACTATCTAAAATAACCTTGTATTTATTCTTCTTTATGCTGAATTTCCTGAAATTACAATACTACAAGATGACATTAGATCTAGGATAATAAAATCTTGCCAAGAATTTGATTCAAAGTAGGTCTTGGTTAAAGCGGGACTCATACACCAGTTGCGGAATATGAGTACCAATAGCTAAAACCCAGGACACAGACTTCTAGGAGTGTCTTGTTCAATGTGCAATTTGAAATTAGTTCCCAAGACCTAGGTGGGACTCATATGCCCAAGGTGGCATATGAGTCCCAGATCACCAGATCTGGAACACATGACCCAAAACATTGAATTATGATTGGTTATTTGATAATTATCAAGATAATCCATAGAAAAATGCATTTAATAAGGCTTGTGGATGCAAAATAGGACCAATTAGAGCATAAATAATCCAAATTAATTAATAAAGCCCTAGATTAGTGTGAAAGTGTAAAGATACACTTTACAACACCCTAAATAAGGCACAATTAGGTACATTTAGTTTAAAAGGAACCTAACTTAAGATGAACATGTGTAAAACATATTACAACACTAAATCAAGGAAACATTAGGCTCATTTTAATATTAATTATTCCCAAATTAAGTGTGAAAAAAGGATACTTTTTTCTACACTACATTTAGCCTCCACATTAGTGAGAGGGAGAACTTGCTTCAAACTCGCACTAAAGTAGAAATTGGATGGTATAGGATAACAAAGATCAAAGGAGGTGGACAAATCCTCAGGATCTAGGATCCTATGTCAAACCAACATAAGCACAAAGGGACACACACAAGGTGTATGATATGCAATAGAACAAGATACACAAACATGCAATGTCAAGGACTAAAAGACAAAAAAATAAAAAAGAGGTGGATTAAGCCTCAACCATTTTTCCAATGCGATGTGGATCAGATCTAAGTTGTTTTTCTAAAAGTGCATGCTCACTCTGAGGCAACGAAACTCTAGGTTGTCTACTGGGTGAGTATCCAAAAAGGGTGGCTTAGTGAGAAAGCCATGCCTCTGTGTTGGCTTCTCATCGTACAATGAGAAAGTCATTCCCAAGTTTAAGCTTCTCATCATACTAACCATACCAAAGATATACCTCTTGATAACTTTGATAAGGCACCACAAAAAATGAATAGTAGGATTCATGAGGCAAGCAAAACTTTGTATGCTTACCACTCATGAACAAACAAGGTGGCTCCATAGGCAAGAAAAGTGTGTTATAATGCAAGGTGGCCATATAATGGATATTATAAATGCAAAGTAGTGTATGCTATGTTGAAAGGGATTTTTCTTAGTTCATGTATGATCTCTTCTTAGGGAACATTGTGCCTAATGTCTCCAAGAGAGGAAAATTCAAAGAAATGTCATGCTCTCAGGAGTCCAATGACACCGCCAAGAAAAGGATGCATTGCATGAAGTAAGAAGGTCACACAACGAAACATGAGTGTCGATGTATGCCACCACTTTAAAGCGGTTGCTAACACCATTGCTATGAGAAATTTCTTTAAAGTAGAAGAGGACATGGAAGCTTATTCGTAAATCCCTATGCCAATTCATATGTTTTTGAATGAAGCTATGTCATGAAAAGGGGTTGCCCCAAAAATGTAATGCTAAACATAGAAATAAAATTATGTCACATTCTCGAGCCAACTTAAGGCATGTCATTCACATCTGAAGCTTTCTCCTATATATACATGGAAGGTGGTCAACTAGCCAAAAGATACAATGACAAGTTTCACACAAGGACAAGGCTACCTAACCCCTTTCCCCTACTTAGTACAATACAATGATGAGCTGAGATTATTGATGAGAAACTTGAAAATTAGTATCAATTAGAGGAACAAGGCGCTTCATCATAAGAAAGAGAACCACATTCCTTAAGATGTTGAATTTTATCACTTAAAGCCTTACATTCATTCTAGTAGAATGACCATGAATTCTATGATACACATGAAATGAACTCTTGCAGTAAAATTTCTTTGATGTTCTTCGAGGGAGAGATATCAAATGATCTTAGAGGAGTCTCGACAAGATACTCTCTTGATCAATAGTAGAATATGTTCCTTTATTTAGTGACAAAGATATCTCTTGCTTAGTATAAGGTGTCATACGTACACAAGACTCTTTAGATTGCGATATTTTGTACTCTTCTTTAATGGAAGGTGTAAAATATAACAAACTCAAATCATTATTTTTTTGCATGATGGCATTGATATTAAGCGAAGATTTATTTTTTTCTTTCATCTCTTTTGAAGGAAAATAACTAAGACCACTAGTGTCTATCATTTCATGATGCACTAATGTTATAGCTAGCTTAGAAGAATCTTTTGTAAGAGTGTCGATATTAAGTGAAGGCTTGCTTGTTTCTTTTGAGGGACAATAACCAAGACCACTAGTATTTTCTTATGTGTTAGGCTCTATAGAGACATGGATACCTTGTTCTCTAGCACCACATCATTTTCTACTATATCAAAGTTGTTTCATAAGTTCATAACCTTTTCCATAAAGATTTTTTATTTGTTTCAGATTCTATGGTTGCTCATAATTAACTTCATCAAAGTTCATTGTGTATGTTATCTTTTCTTCTAGAGTGGTTGGGGTGGATGCTTTAAAATATTGTGTTGGCATTATCACTTTTTCTTTTCCCCTTTTAAACTCTTTGTTTATCATCTTGTACTCTCCCATGAATGTATGTGTGAAATCTAAGGAACCCCAATCATCCTCCTATAACTTGATAACTTCTTCAATACACTTTTCATTATCTTTTTCTTGCATGGGTTCCACTTGTGTAGTTAGTGTCAATATTCTCAAAGAATTCTCCTTTCCTTTCTCAATGTTTAGAAAACTGTTTGGTTTAGGATCAGCTTCAATTGTATATACTTTGTTGTTGTAGACATATTTCATGATACAATGAAGAGTAGAAGGCACTCCATTCATTGTATGAATCCATAGTCCTCCTAAAAGAAGATTATATGATAGATCATGAGGAATAACATGGATTGGGGTTTGTAATGTGGCCTTTCTAGCTATAATATGCAAAGTAATTACACCAAGTGGTTTTTTTCCTACATTATCAATCCCACTAATAGATAAAGAAGCAATTGAATTCTTGATTTATCCATGCCAAGCCTATCCAAAAGGGTTACACTACACACATTAACGGCAGAGCCATTGTCAACAAGGGTTTACTTTATCCCTGTCCTATTGTATTGAACTATTAGGTCATGAAAGATTCATTTTTTTTTGCACTTCTAATGGAGGTAACTCATCTTGATGGAAAGTAATGTTTAAGCTATTTGGTGTTATAGTGGTGCATCCACTGTAGGAGGGTCCTCAAAGAGAACTATTTGGACCATGCAACAAGAGTAACACAATGAAAGAAACACATAATATACAGGAAAATGTAGATGCAAATATTCTAATTAATAGAAATCCTAATTACAATCGGCCGACAACATCCGAGCTTACAGATTCAACTCATAGGCCTAATATAACGTGTTCAAAAATACAACATTCCAATATGCTCCTATATGCGAGCTGAATTTTTTTTACAATCTAATCCAATACTTATCTACTTATCAGTTACTGCTTTCCTAATGATCTATTACAATCTTTATATCACATCTGTAGATCCAAAAAAAATTGTGTCAACCAAAGATTATTACAATCTCCAATGAAAGAAAATGTAACGTGTGCATGAACTAGTTGGCCCTCAATTTGAATTACTCCTCAATGAATGCAAAGGATGAAGTGTGGACCTATAATTAAGGTTGGGGAAACTCCATGAAACATTTAAAATCACACTGATAAGATCCACAAGTTATGGGAATGATCCACAAATGATCAAGTTAACCGTTAGGCTTGAAAATTATTTTAGTGTGGGTTCAAGCAACTGCCATGAAATCTGGAATCGATAACTTGCCAGAAAAAGATCCAATCACGCTCAAATCTTGGAATAAGGAAAATGAACATGTCCACGATGTACAAAAAGATACAAAAGGTCTGGTAAGAAAATATGATGAATCCACCAACATGAACTGAGCAAGAATAGAACAAGAACAAAAATTGAAAGAAAATATTTTTGGTTGATGCAAGATTGCCAAGAACCAAGGATGCTCCTACATCAAACATCCAGGGTTAATGAAAAGTGAGTCCCTCTTTTTTTTGGGGCCAAAGGGAAACCAAGATGTTCTACCGCAGCTTGAGAAATCCAAGAAGAATCCTCCAAGTGTGGTCTATCTTTCCATTTCACAAGGTATTCTTTGTACTATCTTCCACATGTTTTCCTTCCATCTTTGATATCCAAAATCTCTTCAATCTCATCTGACTATTGTTTAGGAAACTAATTCTCCAATCTTGCTTCACTATCTTCACTAAATTTTGCTTCATAGTACTGATGTAGGTCTGCAATGTTGAATATATACGATATACCCATGCCATCCGGTAACTCCACTTCATATGCATTTCTAGAATCAAATTTCCTCAAAATCTTACTGGGTCCAAACTTGCTCATCTTCAGCTTATTGTATGTGCCAGCTAGAAATTTTTCCTTTCTCAAATATACCATCACTTCATCTCCAACTTTGAACTCCTTATGTCTCCTCTTTTCATTTTCTTTCTCCTTATACTTCTGATTCATATCTTCCATTCGTTCCTTCACCTGAGTATGCACTTTATTCATATGCTCTGCAAATTCCTATTCTTTTGCACTCCTTTTATATTCCATACTAATGTCCCTCAACTCTGATATAACTCTAGGATGAACTCCAGTAACAATCTCAAAAGGTGTCTTTCCTATACTCATGTTCACTGAATTATTGTAAGCAAACTTTTCTTGTGCAAGGAATAAATCCCAACTTTTGGTCTTCTCTCCAACCAAACATCTTAGAAAATTTCCCAAACTCCTATTTACTACCTATGTATGTCCATCAATCTATGGGTGAAAAGTAGAACTGAACTTCAAATATGTCTTAAGCTTCTTCCAAAGTGTTCTCCAAAAGTAACTAACAAATTGTGTATCTCTGTCAGAAACAATACTCCTAGGTAATCCATGCAATTTGACCACTTCTTTGAAAAACAAGTCTGCTACTTGTATCTCATCTGTTGTCTTCTTACAAGGTATGAAATGTGCCATCTTAGAAAATTGATCAATCAACACAAATACATAAGTGTAAAAGTACAAACTTGTGTCACACTTTTATAAAGGAAACAACCAACACTAATATAACTTTTAAACTTCAATCACTAGAAAGTAGCATATATGTTTTGAATTTTGAAATGATGTAAACTAATTAAATGTGTATTTTTAGTATATTTTATGTTTTTGATTTTTTTGAAAAAATAAATAAATTATTTGAATAAGTTTTTTATAAATTAACACTATAATTGAGTTGCTAATAAAATGCTGAAAAATGACATTACATGAGAAGTCAAGCTTTATATAGTAATTTTTCTTTTTTTTCCTTCAAATTTTTTGTGTATATTTATAACTGTAAACTTTAGGGCATGGATATATTTTTTTGAAATTTTAATAAATATATATTTTTAAATAAATATTTAAATGTGTGTGAATTAAAATGTGGTTGTTTCCAATTGACATCAACATTTATATTTCATATTTATCTAAAATAGAAAAGAAATTATGTTATGTTAATCTTGATTCTTTTCTCTAGGGCATCATATATTTTTTATTTTTTTTACTAAATTTTAGTATTTTTCTTGGCATCATAATCAACCTAATATTTTTATGCTGATAACTTACTTTTAGTAAAAAATAAAAATAACATAAAAATAATAATTGAACTATTAAAATAAATATATATTTTAAAACTACACTTACGGATCTACAAAAGGGTACTTTTACATTTAAAAAAAAATATATTTATATGAGTAGGATTTGTTAAAATGTTAAATTTTTCAATTATTTGCATTTTTTTAGTGAATTGGCCTCAAAGTGGTGCTACATATGCATTTAGCCAACAATTTTAGTTGGAAAAGTTGCATAAGTATTTAAATTATCTAGAATGAATCTTACTAGATCATATGTTTACCAAAATTGATTTTTAGTCATAAACACTAAAATTCACTTGTGCTGATAAGTTGGCCAAAAGTGTGACACAACTTTGTAATTTTACCCAGAATCATTACCTCTTTGTGTCTTCGACAAACCAAGTATGAAATCCATGCTGATATCCTCCCAAGGTCTCCCTAGAACTGTCAAAGGCTTATACAATCCAACATTTTGACTACTCCCTTTTGCAACTTGACAAACTCTGCAACTCTGCACAAATTTCCTAACATCCTTATGAATATGTGGCCAAAAGTAATTATCACTTACCAACGCTACTGTCTTATTAATTCCAAAGTGTCCTACTAATCCTCCACTATGCTTTTATTTTACCAAGTTATCCTTCATTGAACTCCAGGGTACACACAACTGATTTCTTCTTAACAACATATACTCCTGAATGAAATAATCCAACCACTAACTCCCATCCTCTAAAACTGGTTCTTTACAAGCACTCCAAGGTTCTACAAAATTTAGGTCTTCCTCATACAAGTTCTTCAATTCAACAAAACCTAATACCTCCACTCTCATCTCTATCGGTAAATTCCTTCTCCTACTCAAGGCATCAACAACTCTATTTTACTTTCCACTCCTATGGTTAAAAAAAAATGTATAACTCTGCAAAAATTCTACCCATCTCATGTGTCTTTTGGTTCAACTTTCCTTGACTGTTCAAATATTGCAATGCTTGATGATCTGTATACAACACAAACTCCTTAGGCAACAAGTAATGTCTCCACTTCTTCAAGGGTTGAACTATAGCATAAAACTCCTAATCATACACTAAATATCATCTCCTAGCATCATTCAATTTCTCACTGAAATAAGCTACTAGTCTTCCTTCTTGACTTAGTACTACTCCAATTGCATTTCCACTTGCGTCACAATCTACCTGAAATACCTTATTGAAATCTGGTAAAGCCAACATAGGTTGCTTAGTCACCTTCTATTTCAACAACTCTAAACTTTGGTTTGCTCTAGATGTCCACCTAAAATCCTTCTTATCTCCCCTCATTGTTTCTGTCATAGGACTACAAACAAAACTGAAATTCCTAATGAACTTTCGGTAGAAACTAGCCAATCCATGAAATGATCTTACCTCTCCAATGCTATCCAATGTAGGCCACTCAACAATTTCTCTTACCTTCTCATGATCCATCTTCAATCCTTCCATAGATATCAAAAATCCCAAATATACCAATTCTTCCTTCATGAAACTACACTTCTTAATGTTTATCCATAACTGCTCTTCTCTCAACCTATGCAAAACTTGTTTGATATGCAAAAAATTTTATTCTCTACTCTTATTGAAAATCAAGATGTCATCCAAGTAAACAATCACAAACTTACCCAATAATTTCTTCAATACCTCATTGATCAGCCTCATGAAAGTACTCGGTGCATTTGTCAACCCAAGAGGCATCACCAACCACTCATACAATCCTTCTTTTGTCTTGAATGTTGTCTTCCACTCATCTCCTTCTCTGATTCTGATCTGATGATACCCAATCTTCAAGTCTATCTTTGTAAAGTATTTAGCTCCACTCAAACAATCCATAATGTCATCCATCCAGGCCAAAGGAAATCTATACTGCACCGTGATCTTGTTTATGGCTCTAGAATCTGTACACATCCTCCATTCTCCATCCTTCTTAGGTGCTAGCACAACAGGTACTACTCATGGACTTATGCTTTCTCTGATTAAACCCTTTGTCAACAATTCTTGAACTTGTCTATTCAACTCCTCATCCTCTGTAGGTGTCATCCGGTGTGCTGCTTTGTTAGGAAAACTAGCTCTAGGCATCAGGGTATGTGCAGGATCATCATGGAAAAAATAGGCCCTTAAGTGGCAAAAAATTCAGAAAAATCAAAGTTAGGCAACTTGACATAAAAATTTGAATAAGTTATCTATATTATTTCAAAAATATTTAAGAAAAGAATCTATAGAAAATTTTATCTAGTTTCTAAACTACTAGGTTTGTTTAAAAAAAAAACTATTTGGTGAAAATTTGAAATTTCAATGTAGTAGCACTTAAATTTCAGGGAAAAAATAAGAAGTAGGTGTCTATCTGACCACCCTAACCACAATAAAATGATAAATTTTTTATAATATTTTAGATATAAGTAGAGGATTCATGTCCCGATGTGATGCATATTGTTTTGTAATTTTTTTCTAAGTAACTAATTAATTATGAATTTTTATTATAATTTTAAAAAATATAAAAACTTGTATGTCCGACCACCTTAACTTGGTCAAAACTTCATGAAACTCAATTTTCTTTTTAATCCTATAGTATGCAAAGCATAGAATGTGACACATATTTTGGATTCAAAAAATATGATACCATTTGAAAGTTAGAGATGTTTTCAATCATCCTATCAATTAGGACTTTATTCATAATTTGAATAGAAAATGAATAATAATTAGTTATTAAATTCAAAGTAAAAAATAATTTATATTGGTGGAAAGCTGGGAGTCTCCTTGAAAAACCCTTTTCGTTTCATCAATTTTGGGCTAAAAAAAAGTCATCAGCCACATACCCATCATATTGCCACTTTTTGGCCCATCATGATCCTACACATACCCATCAGATCCATACAATGACTAATACTCCTCATAGGTGGTAATCCATTAGGTACACTATCTGAAATGATCTCTTCATACTCTATCAACAACTCCTTTATCTCATCTAGTTGTTCTTCTAGATGCTTCAAGTCTTCAGTCTTCTTAGGAACTAAGGCATAGCACACGTTCTTATGTCTCAATCCCTCCAAGAATCTCCTTCCATCAACCAAACAAATTCTAGCACTCGTACAAACCTCAACTCTAGGAACATCTTCGAATGGTAACAAAGTCTGCTTCATCCCATTAGCAACAATGGTATATGGATTCCTCTTTCCATCATGAATAGTTTTTCTATCATACTACCAAGATATTCCCAACAAAACATGGCATACATCCATAGGCATGATATCACACAAAACTTCATCATGGTTGTTTCCTATCTTCAATTTCACCAAACATTGTTCACTTACCAGTATCTTATGCTTATCTTGAATCCATGCTATCTGATAGGGCTTTGGGTGTTTCAATCATTCCAACTTCAATTTACCCACAATCTCTTCTGAAACCAGGTTCTCAGAACTTCCACTATCAACAATGACTTTGCAACATTTACCAGCTACCTTGCATCTGGTCTGAGACAAATTCTTTCTCTACAATGGCTCCTACTCCATCTCCCTTCCTGCTTGTCCCTCCTTGATTGCATTCAAATGCTCTATGTCCTTCTCCACCACACTTGTAACAAGTTCCCCTGAATACTCTTTTCGCATCCTTTCTATAACCTTCATTTCGGTAACCACCATATCCTCCTCTTCTGTAAGAGTTTCCATCACTTCTATGGTACGAATTATCATTCTTACTAACTTCCTTATCCCTATTTAGATCTAGAAAAGATCCTCTTCCTCCAATAAGATTTCTTCCTCTTTGAAATCTTCCACCTCATCCTCTTTTTCTTTGCTCATGTCTTTTGTTCAACTTCTCTTCTTCCTTTAAGGCACATTGATATGCCTCTTCCACACTCTACAACTTAATCAAACTTATCTCATCCTATATAGATGACCTCAAGCCATTCACATATCTAGCTACTTGCTCGATCTCATCCTCTGAATGTCCAGATCTGATATTCAACTTACAGAACTCTTCAGTATACTCTATTACACTTGATTCTTTCTGCTTCAAATTTTGCAATTTTTGAAACAAACTAATTTGATAATTTGCAGGAATAAAATTTTCAACTTATTCACCATCCAATCCCATGATTTTATCTTCTCCTTTCCTCTTCTTTGTCTATTTGTCAAGTTTTTAAAAGAATCTCTCACTTTGAAAGAGAAGTCATGAAAGAATTCCATTGAAGAGGATATCTAAACACTAAACAAGTGTAAGATTGGGAGTTGATAGATTTATCGAAGGATATAAAATCAACTAGTTACAAGTGGGTGTTCAAAAAAAAGTTTAGAGAAGATGGATAACTTGAGAAATACAAGGTTTATTTGGAGGCAAATGGATATTTTGAGATAGAGGGAGTTGAATTTAGCATTTTTTTTTTTGTTGGTAGCTAAGTTGAGCTCAATTAGAATTTTTTTAGCCATAGTATGACATATGAATTAGAAGTTGAGTAGATATATGTGAAGGGAACATTCTTCATGGTGACTTAGAGGAGAAAATATACATAGAATATCTTAAATGATTCAAGGTGAAAGGCAAAGAGAAATTGATTTACATAAATTTAAGTTTATTATATGAATTAAGGCAATCGCCATATATGTGGAATCGGGATTTCAATTTATATGTGCTATAATTAGATTTTCTAGAAGTGATATTAATGCTGATGATATGTTAATAATTGGAAATAGTAAGACTTTAATCAACTAATAGCTCAATTTTCTCATAAGTTTGGCATGAAGGGCTACCATGTTTCTAGATACATATTTGGTATGGAGATATACAATGATATGCCCAATATGAAACTATTGCTAAACTAGACAAAGTATCTTGAAACTATTTTGTGGAGGTTGGTAATCTAGGATAGTAAATTGGTAAGTACATCTATAGTAGTTGGCTTGAAATGGATTTGGTAACAATTTCCTAAGTCTAGAATGAATTGGAGGAATTTCCTAAGTCTAGGATGAATTGGAGGACATGAGAAAAGTTCCATATGTTAGTATGAGAGGAAGCCTCATGTATAAAATGCTCTATTCAAGATCAAACCTAAGTCTAGGATGAATTGGAGGACATGAGGAATGTTCCATATGTTAGTAAGATAGGAATCCTTATGTATACAATGCTCTATTTAAGATAAAAAAATTCCTAAACAATAGGAGTTCTAAGTAGGTTCACATGGGAAATCAAAATAAGGATCATTAGACATAGGTAAAAACAATTTTTAGGTATTTAAAGGGAACTTCAGGTTAATATTTGACTTATCATGACACTAATGGTGCGGGAAAAGTGTTGAATATATAAGGATTTGTAGATTTTGATTGGATTGGATATCTTGATAATTAGAGGTCCACATGTGGTAATGATTTTAGTTATTTATAGTGAAGTATATAGTTGGATGAGTGAGTACTATAAAATAGTCACACTATCCACAACTAAAGTATAGTGTCAATTTATAAAAAATATATTCAATATTTTTTATTTTTTAAAAAAAATTGTAAACATAAAATATACTATTCCCATTGATAAATCATGTTGATTGATATGTGTGGTATGTTGATGTGAAAATATGGTCATTATTTATAGTTGTGTGATTCTTCGTGTTCTACATGGTAGTTGGAGTGTTAGATGGTTGAAATTATATGTTTATGTCTATGTATCGTCTCATTTGAATGCATGGAGGTTGGAAAAATTAAAAAAATGTTAGTTTTTGATAGAACATTACTGGTGTGAGACATTAGAGAAGTTGAAGAAGAGTATGTTGTAGCTCAAAATTCTATAAAAGAACTTATTGTAGTAAATCCTTAATTCTAAATATAATAACTATGAACATCTTTTAGTGGTGGGTTTTCTCTTGTATGGGTTCCCCACAGAAATGTTTAAGTCTAGTCACTAGTGTAATATTGTATATGCATACTATACCACCTACTTTAATTAATGTTGTCAAATCTAAATTTTGCAAATACCGTTGACTATTTTTATTCACATAGTCCTAAGTTTCTTTATCCCAATCTATTACTTGTCTACAATGTGGGGAAATAGAACAAAGGCCAAAATGAAAGAACTTGAGATGTAAAAATAGTAGAAACCTCCAAGGATGCAAGATCTTGCATTCTTTCTAGATGTAGTTTTTTTGTGACACTAGATTTTAGTCATCTACCCTAGCTTTATTATCATCTTGGTCTTCATGGAAGGAAATAACATCTATACTTTATAAATCCCTTCATTTATATTCCTTAAACTTGGAACCCTCCTAGAAGGCTAAAAACCACAACTTTAGTTCACCATTATTTATAATGCATTTGTGAGGGGAATCATGCCTCAACTCATCTTTTTAGCAAAAGAATTGTGAGCTCACATTAAAATTTTATTCCCTATCATAGTAGAATTGTTTACACCATGTTAATATTCTATATAGAAATGTTTCAAATATTTATCCTAAGTATAGCTAACTTTGATTTTCAAGTAAAAAGGTCCCATTCTTTTTTGGCCATTTTAGACCCTCATTACTTTGCACTCACTTGTTGGAGAGGTATTTCATTTAAGATTTGATATATATTTCATCTAAATACTTCTATATTTATTCTTATTCTAATTTAATCTATTAAAATTTGAATTAAAATATATATTCCTTACAAAAGGTAAAATTAATTAAGTACATATACTTTCACATACGAATATAAACATGTTTTACAAAATTTAATCCACATTATTGATAATAATATTTATAAATAAAATTATTGAAATAAACTAAAAATATTAATCATATATTGATTGCAGCCAAAACCAATTTAACATTTATAACTGCTTTATTATTTTTTAAAAATTTGTTTTTTTTTTAAACTAAACAATAAACAGGCGCAAACCACTAAATTAGGATTAAAAAACAGTACACAGCACTTTTTTACGTGCACAGATACAAAAGGTAATACATCAGAGAACCATTTAGAGCATAGTCTTACATATGACCGTAAGATTTTCATGACTATGAGAAAACCGATCGAGAAGACTGAAACACCAAAACAGCCTATGCAAGAAGGCCATCAACTGTTAACAGAAACACACAGCTGCTGCAGCAAACGGAGCTCATAAACACACCTACACCACCAAGCAAACGAGCCAAAACGGCAATTTATGGTGTGTTGTGAACACCATTAAATTTGGCCATGGCTTTGATGGCAACGACAGCATAGACTGTGATTATCAAAATCACAAATAAGAATAAAAGACATAACTGACCTGAACAACCGGCAATTTCATGGTTATCTGGGTTTCCCTCTGATTTTAATTGCTCTTCCTTTATCATTTTGCGATAAATAATATAGAAGAGCACAACTATAATTGAGGAGAAAACCAAGAAGCAGATCATCAGAACTAACAAACTGGAGAGGCTCTGCCGCCAAGTGAAATAGAGCCCAAAAAATGTGAGAGATATGCCAAACACTGTGAACGCGCAAGTGAGATATTTCCACTTGGCCTTTGCAACCTCTCTTATCTGCATATCAGATGGAGATGTTACTGGAGGCTCAACAGCAAAAGCCACCCTGTTAATATCAGCGTTCGCCTCTCTCGGAGGCGGAGCACGTCCTGCCTCGATATCGCCACCATTATTATTTTGTCCAGGCGTGTCATCGACTGAGAAGAACAATCTAGGCATAACAGGCATCATATACAGACGATAAAGTGCTTGAAAATATTGGAGAAAAGTTAGATACAGATTACCAGAGAGGAGAATCATTGTTTTCTTATCAGGCCCAACCTGATACCGTTCAGGTGAACGCTTTAGCACATTCAGAGTTTCTCCAACAATATAATTCAGACTAAAGGTATGAACCCAACTTCGTTTTGCGGAAGCCTGAGGAAGGGAAGATGCTTTGCGAAGATAAATAAGCAGAAGCTGCTTCATCCTGTAGGATGAGCTGGAGAAACATCTGCCGTAGGATGAAGAGGCGGTACAGCAGAAACACATCTGCCGTAGGATGAAGAAGCCGCTTGAAGTGTTTCTGCTGACACAATTGCTACAATGGAAAAACATCTGCCGTAGGATGAAGAGGCGGTACAGCAGAAACACATCTGCCGTAGGATGAAGAAGTCGGTTGAAGTGTTTCTGCTGACATCATTGCTACAAAGGAAAAACATCTGCCGTAGGATAAAGAGCCCATACAGCAGAAACACATCTGCCGTAGGATGAAGAAGTCGCTTGAAGTGTTTCTGCTTACATCGTTGCTACAGTGGAAAAACATCTGCCGTAGGATGAAGAAGTCGCTTGGAGTGTTTCTGCTGACATCATTGCTACAATGGAAAAACATCTGCCGTAGGATGAAGAGCCCGTACAGCAAAAACACATCTGCCGTAGGATGAAGAAGTCGGTTGAAGTGTTTCTGCTGACATCATTGCTACAATGGAAAAGCATCTGCCGTAGGATGAAGAGCCCGTACAGAAGAAACACCTCTGCCGTAGGATGAAGAAGCCGCTTGAAGTGTTTCTGCTGACATCATTGCTACAAAGTTATCGGCCGTGTTTCCTGCCTGCACTGAAAATGGATTTGAAAGCGCTACCATGTGCTCGCCACAAGGGGTCAATTCTTCGTTTTATTTTTTTGCCCCATCGCTTATGTGGTTCACATCTTCGTATCACTTTCTTATGACTTTCGTCTAATTTTTGGGTCCACTGATTATGTCATTTTCGGGTGAAAAGTCTTCCAAATTGAAGAGGTTAACACCGAGTCCACCCTCCAACACGTTCTGAAATGCTAGTGTTAAAAAGTTAATTGAAAGGGATCGGAACCTTCTATGCGGTGGCGCCTCTTCCTTTTTTCAACAGTAATTTAGATTTAATGAAATGACCAAAGTTAATTAGGGAAAAGCTAATTCCTAGACAAAAAGCACCTATGTATCTAACATATATCATACCCCCCATCCCCCATCCCACGCAGTGGACAAAACGCCCCCAACGAAAAAGGTGGTCAGATGGACAAATATCCCCGACGGAAAGACTTGACAGTCAGAGGTTAACTTCATCTTGCCATTGCTTGTCGCGTCGCCGGGAAAACATGTCAATGCCGACGGGTTTTCAAAATCATATTTCGGGATGGACAAAAACCCAATAACGTGGCATTCACAACCATTATTTGCAAATATCAAAAAGCCCAAACGAGGTCCCATTTTCTATAGCGGCATTTTGGTGGAGAGTAATGGGATGTAGTTGCAGGCGTTTGGAGCTAGTAGGTATGTATATCCACTTGTAATATTTGTCATTTTGTCATTCTGCCTAAGAACTCTGAAGAAACAAACGGCTATTCGTTGTGGGTTTATGGTTTTGTGATTTTCTATTTCAAGGGTTTTTTAATTTTCGTTTCCTCCTGTCTGCTGGTTTTGAAATTTTGCACTTGCCAAATGAAATAGCTAACAACCCATTGTGGAAATATGAGTGAAACAACTGAATAACGTTTATAGAAACCAAAAACCATGCAGAATATATTACGAGGTTAGAAAATGCAACGTGGGTTCTGCAATGAAATGGTATATTGTGAAAACCACATAAAGCCCAAAACGTCGCCATTGTTCACATTCTTATTTTGAACGTTGCAGGGTTTTAGTTGGGAAAAGGGGTATTTATTTGAAATGCAAGGTTGTTAATGTTTTTTTGTGTCGAGGGTTTTTTAATTTTTGTTTCCTTTCCTCCCGTATTCTGGTTTTCGAATTTTGCCATTGTTGAATGAAATAAGTGACAACCCATTGTGGAAATATGAGTGAAATTACTGAATAACATTTATAGAAACCAAAAACCATGCGGAATATATTACGAGGTTGGAAAACACAACATGGGTTTTGCAATGAAATGATATATTTTGAAAATTACATAAAACCCAGAACGTCGCCATTGTTCATATTCTTATTCGGAATGGACAAAAAAGCACAAAACATGGCATTTGAAATCATAATTTGCAAATAGCAAAAAGCCTAGACGTGATCCCATTTTTGCCGCCATTTTATACACTGTCGTTTTGGAAAACACACTGCCTCCTAAAACTCTGACTGTTCTAAAACCCTTTAGAAGTAACAACCCAATTCGTTACTCACCCCTGACCTCAATTTGGTATGTTTTGTGATTGTTTGGAGAACCTTTTGTGATTTAGATAGTAGGAATGTAATGAAATTGGAAAACAGTAGGTATTATGAAACCTGCAAGGCACAGTGTTATAGATTGTTTGCAGTGTTGAAAAACACATTGTCCCATGCTAGTTAACTCCTACCTACCTATCCTAGACGTTTGGTCATGTCTGTCGGTACAGTCCACTTTGGTGCAGTGCAAATGTCATTTCAGTTTCTTCATCTGATTGGAACAAAACGCCCCGACAAAAAAGAAGGCTAGATGGACAAATTGCACAGATGGAAAGACTTGATGGTCGGATGTTAATTCTGACCTGTCGTAGCCTGTCCCGTCATCAGGAAAATGTGTCAGTGCTGGTGGGTTTTCAAAATCATATTTTGGAATGGACAAAAACCCAAAAAAATGTGGCATTCGAAACCATTATTTGCAAATAGCAAAACGAGGTGCCAAGAATGTAATGAAATTGGAAAACAATAGGTATTATGAAACCTGCAATGCACAATGTTGTTATAGATTGTTTCAAAGTGTTGGAAAACACACCGTCCCATTTTAGTTAGTTTGATATGAAGAGTTTTATTTCGTTATGCTCCAAGAATGTAATGAAGCTCACTTTCAAATTTTTGGACAACTCTTTGCTATAGTCCAAATGTCATTTCACATTTTTTATTTGATTGGAACAAATAAATTGCTCACAATATTTACAGAGTTGGAAAACATATTGTCTCCTCTCAGTTGGCGAGAAAACCGACCTGACAGCGCCATTAACTCCTACCTACCATTTCTTGGACATTTGGTCCTGTTTGTCAGTTTAGTCACTTTGATCCCTTGTCTGGCGGGCCCCGCACTATGATATCTCATCATGTTATGTATGTTTCCATGTATGTTGTTATGTATGTTTTTCATGTGATTTTGTATGTACATAGGTGCTTTTTGTCTAGGAGTTAGCTAGCTCCTATGCTCCAAGAATGTAATAAAGTACACTTTCAAATTTTTTAACAACTCTTTGCTATAGTCCAAATGTCATTTCGCTTTCTTTATCTGTTTGGAACAAATAAATTGCTCACATTATTTGCAAAGTTGGAAAACACACTGTCTCCTCTCAATTGCAAAGAGTTTTACAACACTATATGGGTAGCTTGTTTCTTAACACTTTATATGGAGACAGTGTGTTTTCCAACACTGCAAATAATGTGAGCATTTTTTTGGTCTAATCAGATGAGGAAAGTGAAATGCCATTTTGATTTCAAATTTTTGAACAACTCTTTGCTACAATCCAAATGTCATTTCTCTTTCTTTATCTGATTGGAACAAATAAATTACTCGCATTATTTGTAGAGTTGGAAAACAAACTGTCTCCTTTCAGTTGCAAAGGGTTTTACAACACTATATGGGTTGTTTTTTTCTTAACACCTTATATGGAGACAGTGTGTTTTCCAACACTACAAATAATGTGAGCATTTATTTGGTCAAATCAAATGAGGAAAGTGAAATTCCATTTCGATCTCATGTTACATACATAGGTGCTTTTTTGTCTACGAGTTAGCTTTCTCCTAATTGGAACAAATAAATTGCTCGCATTATTTGTATAGTTGGAAAACACACTGTCTCCTCTTAGTTGAAAAGGGTTTTACAACACTATATGGGTTAATTGTTTCTTAACACCTTATATGGAGATTGTGTTTTCCAACACTACAAATAATGTGAGCATTTATTTGGTCGAACCAGATGAGGAAATTGAAATGCCATTTTGATCTCATGTTACATACATAGGTGCTTTTTTTCTAAAGTCAAAAAGCTAGGAAAAACACACCTAACATCACCATTTTCCACATTTTTCATTTTCCAATTTGGTGGGTGGGGAGGGACGCGCGGGTGAGGAAAGTGGAGTTGTAGGCGGCCGAACCACTACAAACACCTCAAATGCATTCCTCGTTGCATCGCATTTCCATTTTCCACATTTTTATTTTTGATTTTGCTTGTTGGGGAGGGATGCACAGCCGAGGATGGAGATAGTGTATTTTCCAACAATGCAAGTAATGTGAGCATTTATTTGGTCGAATCAGATGAGGAAAGTGAAATGCCATTCTTATCTCATGTTGCATACATAGGTGCTTCTTGTCTATGAGTTACCTTTCTCTTGATTGGAACCGTCGATGCGAGGACACCGGTATGTGCTGAATTATGCTTGATCCATTAAGAATCAAAGCATAATGGAGCCACCAATACTTGAACCTCAACAAGATCGATCAAACAAAATTAAAAATTAACATTTCATCCAAACCTAATATACTAAATTATGAAATCTTTTGAAACATCTATTCTTTTCCATTCAAAATTTTTCTTCTTGTGGAATTGGTGTTGCGTTGATGTGGACCGATGACCCTTTCCCAATCCCATGATAGTGAGCTTGTTTCAGTCGATTCTATGGAAGAGAATCGATGAAACCATGATGTTTGATGTGTGAAAGCCTAAATTATGCTAAAATGAACATGATGCAAGCTAAGTTACCATGATTTTATGCTACAAATGATCTAATTATGCAATTGCTAAGTTAATCTAAGCTAAAATGATGCTAAAAGATGAAAACCCTAATTTATTTACAAACTAAGATGGATGCATGGAAGCCATTAATGGATGCTCTAAGCTATATTATGCAATTAAAATGAACTAAAACAAGTTAAAAATTGAGTAAAAGATGAGTGAGTATGTGAGTCAATTGAACAACATAAGTTTGCAATAAAAGATGGATCCATTTGACTCCACATAGTGATCTATTTATAGGAGAGAAAATGAGGAATGGATGGTTGAGATCAAAAAGATTAATCAACGGTTAAAGATGAAGAGGATGAGAGGAATGGATCAAGGATTATCATCGAAAGATGAGAATGCAACATGAGAGTTAATCAAAGGCTCGTAATTGCCTAAAAAAAAACACACTTTTAACTTGCTCACATAGGTCAAAGGTAGCTTGCTTAAGAGGTTAAAGGGTTTAGCTGTTGAAGTTCAGCCAAGTGAGTTGATTGGAGGAGAGAGAATATTCCTTTAGGGTGAGGAAAAAAGGTTAATTTACAAATTAAAACAAAGTTTTAATTGTGAAAAAAGGATAAAGAATATTCTATGGAAATATTCCCTTTGATTAGAGGAAAATTAGTTTAATTGCAAATTAAACAAGGTTTAATTTATACAATTAGGGAATTAGAAGACTTAAAAGATATTTATTAAATTGGATGATTTAATAAATGGGGGAGGGGTGAAATGATATTTAATTAAATAACTTAGGGTTATTTAATTAAATAAGATGACTTAGGATATTAAATTAAATATTTTGATCTATTTAATTTAATTAGATGAAGTGTTAGTGCGAAAAGAGATGAATAACCCAATTTAATTAATTAGGCCAAATAGACAAAAGTGATGCAATTAATTAATTAGCTAGGCTAATTGAATTAATTAAGCGAAAAGAGGGTGGATAAAGAGGAAATGATGTTAATAAATCTGTTTTAAGTGTATGAAATTGATTAGGAAATTTTTTTGTGTCTACACTTTGCGCCTCTTTGAAGCGACATACCTACTACTTTGGTTCAAAGAATAATGCTTTTCAGATTAAAAATGTTGCCCAAATCAAAAATATTTTTTAGATGCCCCAACAGAAGGATAAAATTGACTTCCTCCCCCTCAAGAAATCGGGCAATTTTTTTGAATTTTGGGTTGATTTGTCGATAAAAATCAAAAGGTGCCCCAAGGGTCTAGAAATGTTCCAGGATGCAAGAATAATGCCAAAAATGCAAAAAAATGATACAAAATTAGGTCCAGATTGGAAAAATTGATGAAAATGATAATAAACCCCATTATTAAGGTTAAATTAGGGCAAAAAACCCTAATTTTCTAGCTTAACTAGGTCAAGAGGGGCCATTTTTAATTCATTTGTGCATTTCACACTTAAGAAATTCTTGCAATTTGAGCTCTGACCCTTCAACAAAATGGTGCGCCGTGACCTTTGCCGACACATCTCTAATCGAGTTCGTGAGTTCCAGCGGCTTCCAGGCTCAAGACCACCGATATGTAATTCATAACCTAATTTGAAATTTGAAATTTTGATGCATTTATTATGCGTTTGAATTTAGATTTTGGTGGCGTTGCTATATTGCGACGCCCAAACTTCAATTGGCGATGCCTAAATGATATATAGCAACAGACATGTATGTGGCGACACTTTTTCTAATTTTAATTTAGGGTTTCAAATTTTAAATGGTGACACATTCGTATCTGGCGACACACTTGCTGATTTGAAAGTTAGGGTTAGGTCATGCCAAAGTCTAAATCGCAATGCCAGCTTGTCTGGTGACGCACTTGATAATTTGAAATTTGAAATGCCTCAGGTGTCGTTATTTGAATTTTGAATATAGTGACGCTATTGTAAATAGTAACGCTATTTTGACTTTCTAGCCAAAAATTCCAAATAACTTCAAATTTTAATGCTTTCCTAACATCGTGCACTTCTTGGGTGCAAGAGGTATTCCCACCATTGATATCGAGGGAGCACAGGATGACACTACTGGAGAGATTGGGTGATCTTTCAGAGTTACGCTAGGAGCACCTGGGAGAGATCAGATTATGGTATATCACATACACACCTATTGTGAGAACACATTTACCTATGATGATAGCTCTGTGAAAGAGATGGCACAGTGAGACCTCATCGTTCCACCTTCTGACGGGGGAGGTGATAGTTACATTGGAGGATGTGTGGCAGATACTACAGTTGCCTATCCAAAGTGATTGCGTGATATACGATCCTGATGCTAGATTTGATGCCTATTTAGAGGTGATGAAGATGGACCAAATTGTATTGGTCACCTCATAGATTGATTTGGAGGCATATAGAGGTCAGGTGTCGATGTTTAGATTGATCGTTGCAACCATCATTTCATGTTTGGTGGCTCCAGACAGACATGGCAGATTCTTCAGCCCAGGATGGGGTTTGGCATGGCAGTAGATGCTATACCATAGAAATCTTTTTGTGTGGGGGCCCATGATGCTGGCCTCCTTCTACCATGATTTACATGATTTTGTTTATTGCGATGGGAGAGCTCTTGGTGTAGGTATCAATCTTCTTCATATCTGGGCATGGGAGCACATTGGACATCATGCTTCAACCCATTGTATAGATGGTGGACGTAGAGCTAGATGATCCCGTCGTATGGAGATATCGAGGTGCTTTTACACTCAAGCACACTAGTCAAATTGGGCTCCCGTGCTAGAGACAGGAGATTGATGATATGACTGTTTTCCACTGGTGAACATGGCTTTAGATGCCTCCATGCTTTGATGATATACAACAACTTTACTTCGCTAGATAGACCCGTTATATGTAGGGTCGAGAGCACACCATGATTGAGTGGTACCTTTCTAATAGGGTAGCCAGACTATTTGGTGATGTGCATGATAGGCCTGATGATGCCAACAAGGCTATTTTTGTGAGATTAGCTAAAGAGGTTCCAACATGGGGACCAACGATTCTGACACCAAAGGTCATTGAGAGTTTGAACCGCTAGTTGGTTTCCCAGCCTTAGGCACATAATCAAGGTCAGCCCATAGTGTAGACCACTCTAGCTTATGATGCATGGTTCGTCCCACCACGACTACTCACAAATCTAGTAGGTGCTCCTTCCAGAGGGAGGCCGTGAGGTAGAGGTGTCAGGGGCAGAGGACAAGGCGGCCAGGATGGCCATGATGGACAAGTTTTGGGGGAACCTCCAGTGGGAAAACAACCTCCTTAGTAGACTCCTGTAGTGTAGCAGTAGCCAGTACCACCACCACCACCACCAGATGTGCGGGATGCTTAGATACAATAGCTATAGCAGCAAGTGTAGGCTTTAACGGGTGACCGAGACCAGGCCTGCCAGTAGGTTTTGGTTATGACTATTGAGAGAGACCAGGCTCAGCAGTAGATGGTCACGATGATAGCCAAGAGGGATGAGGCATTACAAAGAGTTCAGGTTGTCACCATGGAGAGATATCAGGAGGTGGCTAGGTGGTAGCAGATTGAGGTTATGGTGGCAGCCACCAATGGTTAGACAGTTTTAGAGAGGTTATATAGAGAGGCTATTATGGAGGTTGCATACTATAGGAAAAATTATCACATGGATGTTCCAGCTGCTCTTTGTCAGCCCATTTTTTTCAACGTAGTGACACACATCCCTGTGCAGAGGAGCAGCCTGAGTGGTAGGCTAGAGAGGGTAGCAGCCACCAGGGCTAACTTTTTGATTTTTCCCCATTCTTTATACGGATATACATTCATGGGCTCCTTTTTGATAGCCTCGTGGATATTGTACTTATCATTGATGTGCATACACTGATCCATATTTTGTACCATGACACATTTTTTGATATATATATGATATAGATACAGATGATTCATGCTATGATGTGTTCACTTTATTTCATGTATGGATGATGTATGGATGCTTATATATGATCATGTATGGATGCATTTTATTTTATGCCTATGTGATATGATGACATGATATGGATGGATGCAATGTTATAGTCTTTTTCATTATCTTTCCACGATATGATATGGATGAATGATTATGATATGCAGATGTTATGGATGCACATGATGTTGATGCATTTTTTTATATATTTTCTTTGCATATTTTAATGATGATGTATGCATATGGATGTATGGATGCAAATGCTCATGATATGTAACAATTTAAGATGCTTAGAATAAAAAATCTATATTATTCATCACACTTAAACGATTACGCAGAATGTATGATATGATATGCAATGATTATGAGATGGATGATTATGCAATGATTATGATATGATTATGAGATGTATGTACACATAGCTGATGGTTTGTGAATGCAGGTTGGATGCATTGATGATTTTTTTTATTGTCATGATATTAGGTTAGCGTGGAGAGAAGATAGAAGAATAAATAATAAATAACTGTTGTTGATGATGATTGCTTCAAAAGATTCAACAAGTCCTTGATCCATCAAGACTTTATTAGTGATGGTGATGAGACAATGCAAAATTTAGGATGAAAATGTAGGATGAAAATGTAGGATGGGAGCTCATAGTTCAAGATTGGGATTTTCCGTCATTCCTTATTATTTTATAACACATAGATACAATGCATCAATGTATTTGATAACTAGGATGGCATTGTATCTAGTGTAATGGACTTTGAATTGACAAACAAATAGGATAGTTCTTTTTCACATCTTGACATACAAAAATGTAGTCAAAATGTAAGTTAGAAGCTTAGAACATATTGGACCAAAGCATATGCAATAGTCAACAACATATTCCAAACAACCTTCCTACACACATCTAAGACAGTACGCGCCAAGATTATTTTGCAAGAGTATCCACAAGCACAGTAAACAAAAGATAAGATCGACGCCCCATTCCTTTCTCTCTAAATCATCTTTTTAGACATCATCGAGAGGTCCTCAGAATGGGTCATTAAGATAAATCATAAGAAAAGATCAAAGACAAACAGTCAGTGTTATCCATAGCTCCTTCCTTGTTTAAGTTTAGCTTAAGTAATATCTGATATTGATGTCCATTGCAGGAAGGATAAATCCTAGGACATGTTGATCAGAGGGTTTTTTGATGTTGGGACGATGATGCTAAGATGAGATATTGCTATAAACTTCATTGGCACATTTACCTATGATTTAGACATTAGATTTTGACTTTTAGGTTAACACTTTACGACTTGCTATGTTTGTTTTCTACTTGTTTTTCCAAAGGGTGAAGGTGACGATCATTTATTATGGGTAAAAGTTTATTATGGGTGAAAGCAAGATGGAATGGATGGGTTTTGGATTTTCTGGAATATTTCAATGTTTTGGTATTATGAAATGTTTTGAGGCTTTTTTTGGTCTTTTTGGAAGTTTATATGAATGTTTATGTTTTTTTAGATTTTCTGAGGTTGTTTAGGGTTTTCTAAGTATTTTGAGGCTTTTTAGGTTTTTTTAACGTTTTCTATTTTTTTTGGATTTTCCATTTTCAAATGTTTTTGTGTTTTCTAAATATTTGGATGGTTTTGGACTTTCGAGATATCTAGATGTTTTTGGATTTTCAAGAGTTTCGAGTTTCAACCAAGAACCTAACCTAAAGACCTATCATAGGGGCCTCAGAGGCTGATCAAAGATTAGCCTTGCCTATGTTATACACACAGAGACCATGTAGTTTGATTGACTTGACCCATTTACATGAAAAAGATATGAACAGACAAGAGATGACAGATAATTACAACATACTACTAATGGACTGACCTAGGGTGTCTTGGGGGCACATCAATGATGGCCTTGCCTACATTCAAGCTCAAAGATAATGTAGTTTGACAAAGAGACATTATTTTTTTGGTTTTTCGATGTTCAACCTTTTTACCTAGATTTTGATGTTTTCTGGATGTTTTGGATTTTTCCTTTACAATTTTCTAAATGTTTTTGGATTTTCTAGATAAGGTTTTATGGATGTTTTTGGCATTTTTTGATAAGATGTCCTATGACCTCAAGATATACAAGAACCCAATTGTGATGCCTAATGAAATTCCCCCAGTGTGATATGTTAGCCTACTTTGATAATGGTAGGAGAGACTGACCTTGGGAATATTCCAAGTAAATTTCATGATACCTTATAGTGACGGGTATGTGTAGGATCATGATGGGCCAAAAAGTGGCAATATGATGGGTATGTGGCTGACGACTTTTTTCTACCAAAAATTGATGAAACGAAAAGGGTTTTTAAAGGAGATTATGAGATTTCCACCAATATAAAATATGCTTTATTTTGAATTTAATAAGTAATTATTACTCATTTTCTATTCAAATTACGACTAAAGTCTTGATTGATAGGTTGATTGAAAAACATCTATAGCTTTCAAACGCTATCACATTTTTTGAATCCAAAACATGTGTCACATTCTATGCTTCACATAATATAGGATTAAAGAAAGAAAAAATGAATTTCATGAAGTTTTGACCAAGTTAAGCTGGTCAGACATACGATTTTTTTATATTTTTTAAAAATTGTAATAAAAAATTCATAATTAATTATTTACTAGGAAAAAAATTACAAAAAGATATGCACTGGTCACATCGGGACATGAGTCCTCTACTTATATCTAAATTTTTTCTTAAAAAATATTATCATTTTATTGTGGTTAGGGTGGTCAGACAGACACCTACTTATTTTTTCCTTGAAATTTAATTACTACTGCATTGAAATTTCAAATTTTCACCAAATAGATTTATTTATTTTTTAAACAAACCTTGTATTTTAGAAACTACGTTCAATTTTCTACAGATTCTATTCTTACATAATTTTGAAATAAATTAGATAGCTTATTCAAATTTTTACGTCAAGTTTCCTAACTTTGATTTTTCTGAATTTTTTGCCACTTAAGAGCCTATTTTATCCATGATGATCCTGCACATACCCTGATAAGCCATGATAAGGACGTGGATGGGGAACGAATGGTGATGCAAAGAATGACAGGCCAAAAGGGCCAAAAAATAGATGGAGATGCTTTATTTATGCAAGGAACCTATTTTCCATGTTTTCATGAAGGTACTTTCCCAAAGCACGACCAAAGTGGTTTTCATTAGAGGACAATTTTTTTGCTTTACTTTTTTCAATCCTTTTTTGTCATTTTTTTGGATTTTGATCATTTTTTGATTATTTTTGTATTTTCTAATTTACATCCCTCATGTTTGGGCATAATTTTTTTTTAGATGCAAGCTGTTGATTAGCTCTTGGAAGGGTTCACCTTTAGGGTTTGACAGTTGGTATGCTCCTGATCTATAGCTTGTTGTGATGACAAATGTACCCAACCAGTTAGGCTCAAACTTTCCTTTGTTGTCTTGATATAGAAGGTTCTTTAGATTTTTCTTTAAGACAAGATTGCCTACCTAGAATGATTGAATTTTGATTCTCTCGTTATAGCTCCATTTCTGTCAATTTTGATATACTTGCAAGTGATTAAGGGCGTCAAGATGATGTTCATCCAGGAATTCTAGCTCATTCAGCCGAGACACTCTGTACTCTTCCTCAATTATCAGATTCTTTAGTGACACTTGTAATGATGGGAGCTCAACCTTAATAGGTAAGATGGATTCTAATCCATAGATCAAGGAGAAATGGGTTGCACCTATAGGTGTATGAATACTGGTCTGATAATCCCAAAGATCGAGATTTAGCTACAGATGCTAGTCATGACCAACTTCATTAACAATTTTATTTAGAATTTTTAGGATAGTTTTGTTCATTGCTTTTGCTTGGCCATTTTCTTGGGGATAGTACATGGTATAGAATCAGTGTTGGATATTTAATCTCTGGCACAAATATTTCACATCCTAATTCTTTAATGGTGTTTTGTTGTTTGAGATGAGGGTTTGGGGTATACCATAATGGAAAATTAGGTAATTCATGATAAAATTGGCTATTTTCTTTCCCATTATGTAGGTCATAGGAATGGATTCAACCTAGTTAGTAAATTACTTAGTGGTGGTTATGATAAACTTATGATCGTTTGATGAGGTTGGAGTGATTTTTCCTATGAGGTCAAGTCCCCACTACGAAAAAAAGCCATGGTGTGATCATTGGCTACAATTCTTGAGCTAGAGCATGAATTAGATCCCCATGTTGTTGACACTAGATGCATTTCCACACATACTAATGAGCTTCTTTTTCCATGGTTGGCCAATAGTACCCTGCCCTCAACAATTTCTTAGCTAATGTCATACTGCTAGAATGGGACCCACATCTTCCATCATGTACTTCTATTAAGGAAATTAAGGCTTCCTCTTGGTTAAGACATCGTAGTAATGTCCCTTCAATGCTTTGATAGTAAAGGGTATCACCTAGGATCACAAATCAGGATGCCTTTTTGACAAAGGTATTTTTAAGGTTTAGGGTGATGTCTAATGGAAGTCTGTTAAGGTAAGTAAAGATTTCATGGTACCATGGGGATCCAGGACCAACAATGACACACGTGAATTCAGATTTAGGTATTTTGAAAGTTGGTATGAGAAGCTATTCTACCAAGAATTCACATTCAAGAATTTTGTTTGGCATGTCTAGTAGTGATCTGATTGTTGTCATGGTGTTTGTTGCTCTATTGTTTATGTGAGGAATATTTTCAAAAGTTATGTCTCTAAAAATATCTTTGAGATTATCCACCATCTTCTTGTAAGGAGTGAGCTTGTCACCTTTAGTTTGATAGTCGTCATTGAATTGGTTGATAACCAGCTATGAGTCTCTGTAGACTTTCATCTCTTGTATCTACCATTGAACTACCATCCAGAGACTTTTGATCAAGACTTCGTACTTAGAAATGTTATTGCTACATGGGAATGATAGCATGTATGATTTTTGGACACAATCACCTTGAGGGGTGATAAAAAGAATGCCTGCTCCTGATCCATGTTGGGTGAACGATCCATCAAAGTAAATTTTCCACTGAGCTATGAGATTAATAAGGAACATTGATTCATTAAGAAACTTAGATATTAAAGGGTTCTCATCATAGCTGGTGTGAGATTATTTTTCCTTTAATTGCCTTGTGCTCCACATACTTTATGCCAAACTTTGTCAAGATCATTACCAATTTAGCCATTCATCTCAAGAGGGTTGCTTTGGATAATAGATATTTTAATGGATCAATCTTTGTGATGAGCTTGATTCGGTGTGACAACATGTAATTCCTCAACTTTTATGAAGTGAAAACTATTGCTAGGAATTCTTTCTTAATGGGAAAATAGTTCATCTCATAGCCTACCAAGGTTCTGCTAATGTAGTATATGGCTCTTTCCTTTCCATTTTCATCATGTTGTGCTAAAAAAGCTCCTAGTGTTATTGGCGTTGCTGAGATGTACAAGATCAGTGGCTTGTTTGGTATTGGCGACATGAGCACTAGAGGTGTTAGTAGATAATACTTGATTTGCTGGAAAGCTTTATCACATTTTTCATCCCATTTGTAGGTTATCCCTTAATGGAGAAGATGTGAAAAGGGATGAATCTTATCTGATAGCTTGGCCATGAACTTTCTAATGGACTATAACCTTCCTTGTAATCCTCATCTATTTCAATGTTTGTGGTGGTTCCATGTCTAGGATGGCTTTGACCTTTGTTGGATCAATTTCTATCCCTTTTTGTGAAACGATGAAGCCAAGAAGTTTCCTTGATGTGACCCTGAACACACTTTTTTGGATTCATTCATACCTTGTATTCTTCAAGCCTATCAAAGATAGGTCCTAGGAATTATATATTCTCACTCTTCTTTGATTTTTGCAAAATATCATCCACATAAACTTCAATGGTTTGTGGATCATGTCGTGAAAGATGAGGGTCATTGCTCTTTGATAGGTAGCTCCTGCATTCTTCAACCTAAATGGCATCACATTCCAGTAATAGGTTCCCCATGAACAAGTAAATATTATTTTATGTTGATCCTCTTTGGCAATTATGATTTGATTGTAGCCTAAAAATCCATCCATGAGTGACAACATTTCATGCATAGTTGTTAAATCCATAATGAGATCGATGTTGGGAAGAGAGAAGTCATCCTTCAGACATGCCTCATTTAGATCTTTGAAATCGGTGCATATTCTAATGCCCCCAGTGGGTTTTGAGACTGGTACCAGGTTTGAAATCCACTCAGGATAATCTATCAATCAGATGAATCCAATGTCAAGAAGCTTTTGTATTTCCAGTTTAACCAATAGTGCTATCTGAGGGTGCATCTTCCTTAATTTCTTCTTGACTAGTTTGGCATCAGGATAAACTACTAAATGATGTACAACTACTTCTGGATCAAGGCCTAGCATATCTGTGTAAGACAATGCGAAGTTAGCTCTTCTATCTTTAAGGAATGCTGCAAGGTTCTTCTTTTCTTCGTCCAACAAGGATTCAACATAAAAGTGATCTTAAGTGCTTCTTTTGTTCCAACATTCACTGGAGAAGCTTTTTCTGCTAGTACCGTGGACTTCTCTGGATGCATTGCACTAAGGGGGAGATTGAATTCCTCATCCTTGGGTGCCTCAGAGAGGTTTTCACTGTCGGATGTGTTCTTTGTTTTTACTATTTTGGGACCAGAGAGTGCCACTAGGTGGTTTTCACTCAAGGATCTACATGTTAATTGCATTTCATTTATTTTGCGACTGAAGGATTCAATCATCTCCCCATAGTATGCCTATGTATCAAGCTTTATGTCAAAGCCTACTTTGTGATCTTCCCATGATAAGTTGTCTCAGAGTCCCATGAATTATGAGATTGCTTCATCATTTTCAAATAGATCTAGAACCAGTGGTCCTTGTTGGTCCATGTCAATGAGTTGCGGGTATACTAGGTGTATTTTAGTTGGTTGGTCATTTGAGACAAAGCATGTTATGGATATCATAAAGAGGGTGTTGTTCTCAAATAGATTAGGAACATCAAGGGAAAGTCATCTAAGGTTGTATCACGCGATGTAGGTGACCAAGAGGAAGCCTCAACCCATTTAGCAATAACACCTTTTCCAATAAGTGTGACCTTGCTAGTAGTACAACCTAAGCCAATATTTTTTAGTTGTTTCTCAAGAACGATGGGTTCTAGTAAACCATTCTCATTCTATCCTAGCTTCTCATTCTTGTTATACCCCATATTCTACATTAGCTATAGACCTTTGTTGTCATCTTCCATAGGAAGAATAGGAACAGGTCATTCATCTTGATAGAGGAGTTTAGAGATTTCTTGCTCATTGACATCTTCTTGATTCAAGTCCCCCCACTTGGTAAAGGTAGTAGTTTCCATCTTGATTATTTCTAGTTCTTTGGTGCTAGATGTTGGTTTCCTATGAGATTGAGGAGAAATAGGTAACTCTCCTACGAAAAAGGCATCTTTCAATAGTTTGTAGCCTCCACAACCATCATCTTGGATTACTGCTTTGACACTTGGTATGCTTTGCACAATTGGTACTTGTGATGTTGAGGTAGAGGCTAGAGATGATGGGTCAACAAATGAGCTTGATGGTGTATGTCCTTCATCTTTTTTGGGTATTTGTGGGATCTTATTAAATTTTGCCTCAAGACTTTTGCAATAGTAGAAGGCCTCAAGATCTCCATGGATAGTTTTTTCTCTTCCCTCAAAAGGAAACTTCACACACTGATGATACGTTGAGGCTATAGCTTTCAAAGCATGGATCCAAGGTCAACTAAGTAGAATGTTATAGTGAAGATCAGGATCAAGTACTTGGAATATAGTTTCTACAATAAGGGGTCCCACATGTATTGGAAGTGCGATAATTCCTTGTGATACTTGCTCTTGGTCGTCATATGCTCTGATGGTAGTACTCTTTGTCTTTTCAATAGTATCTTCTTAATAGCCTAGATGCTTGATCAACAGCAGGGTACAAATGTTTAGACCAACACCTCCATCTACCAAGACCCTTTTGACCTTTTTTTTATGAATGAAAACCTCAAGGTGTAAATGACGGTTATGAGATGGTTGTGAGGGTAAATCTTGCTTGGAGAAGGTGAGGAGGGAGCTATGGTTGGTGATATTCCTACCATAGCGTGAAACTGATCAGTATCAATGTTCTTGGGAATGGATGACTCAGACAAGACTTTTTCTAGTATTTCCCTATGTGCAGGAGATAATTTTAGGAGTTCTAAGATTGATATATGAGCAAGGGTTTGTTTAAGCTGATCTACAAGATTGTACTTACTAGGATTAGATGTGGGAAAAGTAGGTTGTTTCCTAGATTGAGTTGGGACAACTCTTTGAACATTTATTTTTCCATGTCATGTGGTGATTCCACATTTTTTACTAGCTCCTTTGATGGTGATAACAGTGATAACGCTATCATAGGATGCAACTACATTGGAATAAGTATGTTGAACATAGGTGTAATCCTTAGCTTTTCCATTGTTGTTTTCTTTTTTATGATAAGGTATAGGGGTCTTGTATATCTTGAGATCCTAGTTTCCAGCTGGTACCTCAACAAATATGGTATCATACTCTATGAGATCTTGGATGATATTCTTGAGTTTCATGCTGTTTTTTGTTTTATATCCTTTGATTTTATGAAATTCACAAAGATCACGTTCGTTGTATTGGGATTTCTTCTATTGGGGTTCTTGGTAGTTTTCAAGGTTAGGAAGTGTTATCAAATTTGAATCTACCAGTTTCTTCATGATTTTCTTGATGGGTTCTAATAATTGTGTGTACTTACATTTAGGATAGTTGTTCCTATTACTAGTTTGCCTTGGTTGCATGTTGGTGTTATTGATCTAATTGTTCTAAGGTGGTACCATTTGTTTCATAGTCAGTTGGATGTTAGCAACTTGATTGTTATTGGGTCTAGAAGCACTTAGTATGACCTTAGCATCTACTACACCATCGTTTGTTACATTTTTGTTCTTAGCCCATACACGAGGTTTCTCATTTGAATTGGTTGAAGGATGGTTTTCTTTGTACACTTGAGTATTTCTTGTGAGATTAGGGCTCTTTCAATGTTAAGGGCTCTTTGAACAAGCTCCTCGTAGGATGTGATCCATTGCATTTTCAAGTGGAATGATAGATTTGGATCAAGGTTGGCTATATTGATTCCCACTTCTTGTTCGTCAGGAAGAGGTTGCTTGCTTTTACTATCTCTTTGTCTCCATTGTTGTAAGAAATTTGTGAAAGTTTCTCCTGGATTTTATTTGAGAGTGTACAACTCTTCTAGACTAACATCCATGTCAAGATTGAAGGAGAAGTGATCGATGAATTTGTCAATGATTTCTTGAAAATTTTTGATACCAGGAGACAAATGAGAAAACCAATCCATAGTAGTACCTATTAAACTTTGAGGGAAGAGACGCATCAGATATGAATCGTTGTAAGCCACTTCCATGCACATGATGTTGAATTCTTTGATATGGTCAACAAGACTTCCTCTCCCTCTATATTTGTCAAACTTGGGGATTTCAAAACCAGGAGGGCATGCTATTATTGCTATGTTTTGATCAAATGGGTAAGGACACAAGTTCTGTGTATGAGGCTTCTTTGTCTTTCCCATGCAAAGGTCATGCATTTCTTGTTAGAGTGCTTTCAATTGTGATGCTAGATCATCTTGCAGATTGGTGGGAGGAACATATGGTCGGATGAGAGATGAATTATATGGGGTGGATGAAGGTGTTAGATTTTGTGAAAGTGATGAATATGTCCCTGATGCGTTTGGATTGATGATGTTCATATGAGGATAATAGGATCCTTGTTGCTATTGTTGGGCGTATTGTTGAGCTAGTAAGGCTTGTTGTTGAGCTCATTGTTGTTGTTGTGCCACTAGGGCTTGTTGTTGGGCATGTTGTTGTTTTATGCTAATAAAGATGCTTGTTGTGGTATTAAAGATGCTTGTTGAGCTTGTTGGGCGATGGCCGCTTGTTGTTGTTTTTGTTGTTGTGCTAAGGCTGCTTGTTGAGTTTGATGTTTTTGTGCTAAGGCTACTTGTTGAGCTTGATGTTGTTGTTGTGATGAGGCTACTTGTTAAGATGCTAAGGCTACTTGTTGTGCTTGATGTTTTTTTTATGCTAAGGCTACTTGTTGTTGTTGTATGAGTTGTTGATAAGTTTTTTGTGCTGGTTGTAGAGCTAGGGCATGTGCTTGCAATGTGGGATCAGGTGGTTGTTGATACATTTGTGAAGGATTAGGAATGTTGATGTTTTGAGTGGTTAGTGGATTGCTGGTGAAAGGTGGAGGGTTCCCTTGGTTTAACATTCCTTGCCATATGGTAGAATGAGGTGGCTGAATGTATGTTTGAGGTCCTGATTGATTTGGTATAGAAAAGGGAGTTGTTGGAAAAGATGATGCCATTAAATTTTACAATGGAAATGACACACTAGGACCTTGAGTCCATTGATTTAAAATATTCCCTTGTCCTATGTTTTGAGGATTGCCTTGTGCAAGAGATGTAAACAAAGGATTCGTGATCAAGGTACTCCCAGGATTGATAGAACTTGTAACCAAGGGATTGTTTTGAGGTGGATTGATAGTGGATGATGTTGTAATGGTAGATGGAATGGATGAGCCCATTGGAGTGTTGGATACAGATGTCCCTATTTGCGTTGAGGGTTGATTTTTTGATACGGTATTGACATGAACTTGTGTACTTTGAGATTCTTGGTCTATACCACTCTACGAGATGGTAGGAATACTTGTGGTACTCATAGGGATGGATGAAGAAGGGTGTCCCTGAAATGTTGAAGTGGTGGCGGAATAGTGAAGTTCAAGTAGAGTGTGTAGCTATTTTGGATCTTCAAGAATGGGAGGAGCACCAAAGGTAGGTTTCCAAACAGTGGTGGGAGGTGGAGGATTAGTTTCAAGAGTACCCAAAAGTGTACTATTTTCAAATGGTAAGGTGTGACCAAAATATTTAGCAAGGCTATTTGCAAGACTAGCTATGTAAGTTTGACTTATCCCTTATGATGCAGTTGTGAAATCCTGTGTTAAACTGTGTGCTACAAATGTTGGGGAAATAGGAGCTATAATTTCAAAATGTTGATGTTCTAAAATTTCTTCTCTGGTGAGCTCATATGGGTTATTTATGATTTCTTTGATTTCGTATGGTCCTGAAGGAGATGATAGCTATTGCAATAGTGTAACATGACTTCTATGATCCAATTCTAAAGGATTTGGATCACTTGAGGTAAATGTAACCTTTTCTTTTTCCATGATTCTCTTGTGTTGTGATCTTGTCTTTACCATAAATTTGGTGTCAACTATGGGAGAGTTGTGTTGAGTTTTGTAATGTTTGAACTCTCTAGTTGACTCAAACCCAAGTAAAAGGGATGCTCTAAGTCTTGTGGGAACAATGATGATAATGTGGGATGAAAAGATGGGTGATGTGGGAAGTGATCTTTGCAAACATTTTGGGACAACACTTTTGACTTAAGTTTGATGTTTCGATGTCGGAATAAAGGATGCTAATGAGCTTAGAAATCTTTAGGTAGACTTGTGACCTTCAATATAAAATAGTTCAAAGATGATAAATATCCCAACTAAGTGCATGCAAAAGGATACATTTCACATACAAAGTAGCTAAGGTAGCAAGTTGGTTTGATGTTTAAGTCCCAAAGTGTTGGTGTATTTGAAATTTTGCAAAGGTAGATGAGGTGAAGGATTAAATTTGATCAAGGGGTGAGTGAAATGTTTGACCCAATGTTGACCTAAAGTGAACCTTTTGTTTTGACAAGACCAAGGTAGTGAGAATGATGCTAGACCTCTAAAATGTTCAAATCCTAGAAAATGAGAGGATGGATAGGAATGTTCAAACCTGTTCGGGCTCTCCTAGCTTGGGCATAAAAGTTTCTCAACAAAGTGTAATGGTTGTGGTAAAATATTGAAGCCCACTTTTGACTATACTTTGTTTGACGATTCCTACATCTGAAATGGAGTGCTGTAGAATTTCCCCTACCAAGTTTAACTATTTTATGAATCATTTAGAGGAGTTGAGTATCATGAAAAGGACTAGGATTTTGACTCTAAAAGAATGCATACAATTCTAGACTATACCTTTAAGCATGTCTATAAAAGTTTGCTACCAATTTTTTTTTGTTATTGTGAACTGCTTGTAGGTGTTTCTTAAGAGATTTTGGAGTGAGATGCCTAAATATAAAATGAATACCTTACACTTTGTCTTAGGAATCATGATTTTTCGTGAGATCATGTGGAAACATTTAATTTTATGGAAGAAAGGAAAAAAATGTATTTGCCATGTAGGTGGTGGTAATAGGGCCTTCTAGCCTCAATATCGGTCCATTCCACTTCTTCATCTAAAATGGTTGTTGTGTTTCTCCACTGTGAGTTTGTTTCCTTGTTTTCAAAAGTGAAGGTTCTCAAACTGCTAATGAGATCTATTTGCTCCACATTTATGGAGCTTAAAGTTTGGTTGAATTATAGCACCTGGAAGATCGGGTTGTTCAACAGGAGCAATCAGTCTCCAAATAGCCATGTGGGGTTCATTTGTCAATTTATTTTTGCTTAAATGAATTGATTTTACCACAAACACTTTTCTTTGATTATGTTTTCAAACTAGATGTTTATGTCAAAAACATCATAACTTTCACAATGTCCATTTCGTGAAAATTATGAGATTAAAGCCACAATTGCCTATGTTTCTTTGGTAAATATGGGTTTGATATTAATGTCAAGATATTTAGAAATCGCTAAGGATAAATCCTTAGGACAATAGTAATATCAAGGCTAACTCAAGAAGTCCATATTTAAACCAAAGTTTTTTTAATTTTGGATAGTGAATGTTTGTTTTTGGATCATTTTGAAATCAAGAAAAGTGTTAAACTGACTCACAAGAATTACAACCCTAGGATGGAAATGGCTATATTTTTTGTATTCCCACTTGGATTTCTCCAGCTGTGCTTATTCAGAGCGGATGATTAGAAGCTTGACCATAGTAGCTCCCCTCCATGACACTCACTTCTATGGAGTCATCCAAGCTTCAAGTTCTCATGAATCTCCCATGAAAAACTTTTCATCTCTACTAAGAACTGCAAATATGTGGGAGGCTTTAGAGGTCCGACCTCCTACATCAACAAATATTAGGGATTTTTGGCTCTACACAAAGGTTCATAATAAGGGCATCCAGTTTAGGGGTGCAATGATAAACTCCTTATGAGAGGTCTCCCAACCCTTAGAAAAAGTGCTTTAACATCATAAAGATACTGGGGGAGAGCTATCATGTACCTCTTCCCATTAATTATGATTTTCATCAAAACCACAAATTTATATAGTGGTTTGGAAGAGCCTGGCTTATGCTCGTTACCACTTGGGTCGTTCCCTTGGGGTGAGTAATTTTTCCCACCGAGGTAGACCCTCTAAAAGTGAACAATAACGAGCAAGTACATTAGTAGTTTGATCAACTTTGCTTGCATGCACAAAGAGAGAACACACACTATGCCTTTTCACACACTAGCATGGTTGTTCAATTTTAAACCCAAATTGAAAGATGTAGGTGATTTTGCAAAGTGTTAGAGAATGTCTCTATTTCTCAAGATCATGAAGTGGTGTGAGAGAATTGCATATGCATTCACCAACAATTTTGAAAAATCACAAACCAAAGCAATAATGAGTTAATTTTATGCACCAATTGAAAGATGAGTTTTCCTTGTTTAATTTTAAGCCCAATTGAAAGATGTGATGTGAGGGTTCATTTTTATCCAACTTTGAACATTCATTTTAAACCCAATTGAAAACTAGTGTGTTTCCTAAAACTGAAAGTAAAAAAGCATGAAATTGGGTTATAATTGCCCCAAAGAGTTGGAAACTTGTTACAATTATAGAATGTTAAGAGAGAAGAGAATTTCTTTAATTTTGGTCCATGCTTTTAAACCCTACAAAATCATGTTATTCTAACAATGAAAACATAGTCAGACATCCATAAGTGATCAAATAATCCAAAGAAATTAAGTCACATGTCAAAAAAAATGTAAAGTTTCTTACCCTGGTTGAGCGTCACTACACACGTTGGTGTCGCAATTTGAGATTTGGGCATCACTCTGGCAAAAATAGGTGTTGCTCTGTAGCAAGGCAAGTGAGCGCGATTGCATCACTATTTTGATGGGCATCGCTGCTAACAAATGCGTCATTGTTTGAAATTTGAAAGTGTCAGTCTCGTGAGTTTGAGCATCATCATTTGCATTCCACAATATCTTCAAATTAAATACATGTCACTATATTTAAATTGGCATTGGCCAATTAAATACGCATCACTGTTACAAATTGCTTGAGTGTCACTATGGCGACGCTATTCAAATAGCATTGTTGTTTGTGGTTTAAGTGTCACTGCAATCTGCAAAACAACATGAACATGAATTTTGAGCTAAAAAATGGTTAAATCATCAATTATCCCTCCTTCTAGCACTAAAATGTCAATGCGAGGATACCGGTATGGGCTGAATTACACTTGATCCATGAAGAATCAAAAAATAATGGAGCTACCAATACTCGAATCTCAACAAGATTGATAAAAAAAATAAAAACTAAACATTTCATCCAAACCTAACATACTAAATTATGAAAGCTTTTGAAACATCAATTCTTTTTCCATTTAAAATTTATCTTGTTATGGAATTGGTGTCGCGTTGATGTGGACCGATGACCCTTTCCCAATCCTGTGATAGTGAGCTTGTTTCAATTGGTTCTATGGAAGAGAATTGATGAAACCATGATGTTTGATGTGTGAAAACCTAAATTATGCTAAAATGAACATGATGCAAGCTAAGTTACCATAATTTTATGCTACAAATGATCTAATTATGCAATTTCTAAGCTAATCTAATCTAAAATGATGCTAAAAGATGAAAACCCTAATTTATTTACAAACTAAGATGGATGCATGGAAGCCATTAATGGATGTTGTAAGCTATTATGTAATTAAAATGAACTAAAACAAGCTAAAAAGTGAGTAAAAGATGAGTGACCATGCGAGTAAATTCAACATCATAAGTTTGCAATAAAAGATGGATCCATTTGTCTCCAAATAGTGATTTATTTATAGGAGAGCAAATGAGGAATAAATATTTGAGATCAAAAAGATTAATCAATGGTTCAAGATGAAGAGGATGAGAGGCATGGATCAAGGATTCTCATCGATAGATGAGAATGCAAGATGAAAGTTAATCAAAGGCTCACACTTGCCTCAAAAAAACACACTTTGACCTACTCACATAGGTCAAAGGTAACTTGTTTAATAGGTTAAAGGGTTTAGCTTGTTAAAGAAGCCAAGTGAGTTGATTGAAGGAGAGAGAATATTCCTTAGAATATTCCTTTAGGGTGAGGAAAAAATGTTAATTTACAAACTAAAACAAAGTTTTAATTGTGCAAAAAGGATAAAGAATATTCTATGGGAATATTCCCTTTGACTAGAGGAAAATTAGTTTAATTGCAAATTAAACAAGGTTTAATTTATACAATTAGGGAATTAGAGGACTTAAAAGATATTAAATTGGATGATTTAATAAATGGGGGAGGGATGAAATGATATTTAATTAAATAACTTAGGGTTATTTAATGAAATAAGATGACTTAGGAGATCAAATTCAATATTTTGATTTATTTAATTTAATTAGATGAAGTGTTAGTGCAAAAAGAGATGAATTAACCCATTTTAATTAATTAGGCCAAATAGACGAAAATGATGCAATTAATTAATTAGCTAGGATAATTGAATTAATTAAGTGGAAATGATGTTAATAAATATGTTTTAAGTGTATGACATCGATTAGGACATTTTTCAATGTCTACAGGAACAAATAAATTGCTCACATTATTTGCACAGTTCGAAAACACACTTTCTGCTCTTAGTTGCATAGGGTTTTACAACACTATATGGGTTGCTTATTTCTTAACACCTTATATGGAGATAGCATGTTTTCCAACACTATAAATAATGTGAGCATTTATTTGGTTGAATCAGGTGAGGAAATTGAAATGCCATTTTGATCTTATGTTACATAGATATGTGTTTTTTGTTTATGAGTTAGCTTTCTCCTGATTGTAACAAACAAATTGCTCGTATTATTTGTACAGTTGGAAAATACACTCTCCTCTCAATTGGAGAGGGTTTTAGAACACTATATGGGTTACTTGTTTCTTAACACCTTATATGGAGACAATGTGTTTTCAAACACTGCAAATAATGTGAGCATTTATTTGGTCGAATCAGATGAGGAAAATGAAATGCCATTTTGATCTCATGTTACATACATAGGTGATTTTTGTTTACGAGTTAGCTTTCTCTTGATTGGAACAAATAAATTTCTCACATTATTTTCATAGTTGGAAAAGAATTTTGTCTCCTCTCAGTTGCAGAGGGTTGTACAACACTATATGGGTTGCTTTTTTCTTAACACCTTATACGAAGATAGTGTGTTTTCTAACACTACAAATAATTTGAGCATTTTATTTGGTCAAATCAAATGATGAAAGTGAAATTCCATTTTGACTATAACAATTGGAAGATAACAAATAAACAAAAATAAAATGCTCACATTGTTTGTAGTGGTGGAAAACACACTGTCTCGTCTTAGTTATTCCCTCATGAAAAGTGTTGGTTTTATACACTCCAAAAATGTAGTGAAGTCCACCTTGATCTTTTAGAACAATTGTTTGGTGATGTAAATATGGCATTTCCCTTTTTTCATCTCATTGAAACAAATAAAATGCTCCCATCATTTGCAGTGTTGGAAAACACACTGTCCCATGTCAGTTAGTTTGTTATGAAAATTTTTGTTTCGTTATCCTCAAAGAATGTAATGAAGAACACTTTGAAGTTTTTGAATAACCCTTTACTACAGTCCAAATGTCATTTAAATTTCTTCATTTGATTGGAAAAAAATAAAATACTCGCATTATTTGTAGTGTTGGAAAACACATTGTCTCCTCTTAGTTATTCCCTCATGAAAAGTTTTTGTTTCATACGCTCAAAAAATGTAATGAAGTCCACCTTCATATTTTAGAACAACTCTTTGGTGATGTATTATATGGAATTTCCCTTTGTTCACCTGATTGGAACAAATAAAATGCTTGCATTATTTGGAGTGTTGGAAAACACACAGTCGCATGCTAGTTAGTTTGTTAAGAAAAGATTTGTTCGAGTATTTTGGAGATAAAAAAAAAATCTATTTAGAAAACTCACTCTCCTATGTTATAATTATTATTTAGAAAACTCATTGTTCTGTGTTTGTTAGTTTTTTCTGAGCATTTTTATTTGTTGGCAACATATATATATATATATATATATTGTTCGAAAACACAGTGTCCCATGTCAGTTACTTTAGTGCGAGCATATTTTTTGTTCTAAATTATTTTTTGTATTTATTCTTAAAATCATATGAGGAAATTGAAATCCAAATTTTATTGTAAGAGTTGCTTTAACTTGTGAAGGTCAATGGACTTCACTACATTCTTACCGACTACAAAACTAAAGGTTTTCATTACACTCATGCTATCTACATGTAATTCTATGAAACTAATAACTTGTAATTTTCCTAGGACATAGAGCATGCAAGTTGTCTTGTCCATAAAATCTTTTTCAACAACTTCCCTTATATTATTGTCCTTTTTAGAGAGATTAGAAAAGTAATTTCAATAATATTCCTCTTCAAGCGCAACTTTTAATGCACTTCCAATCAATGTTGACCATAGTTTGGCTAACTCCTATTGTATCTCATTGAATCAAAACTAGAAAAGTTGAGTTATCCACGGTATATTCATAATTGAGTGGAATGCATTAAAAGTTGCTTGAAGAGCAAGAATATTCAAATTCCTAGGTACTGTTTTTGAAAGGATAATAAGTTAGGGAAGTTCGAGAAAAAGTTTTGATGGACAAGACAATTTCATGCAATGTGTCGCATGAAAATTACAAGTTATTACTTTGGTAAGTGACACTTATGAAGCTTCAGAAATAATAAATAAAATAGTTATTACAATTCATAGTGGAAAATATATTATGTTGTAGAATTTATTCATGATAGAATTTACTTGTTCAACTCCATCCATAGTAACATCTCTAAATTTCTTTGTGCACACAAATTGTCATGCAATACAAAACCTCTTCAGTTTGCCCACTTGTGCACTGCCAGTTTCCCTTTGCTTATACTAAGCATGCACCTTTGTCAACTTCTCAAGAGCATGGAGGATCTTTTCAGTCAGTACATTATGTATCTCACTCAACTGCTCTACTTCTTTTCAAGTGTTTTTAGAGAAGATTCATTTTTCATTCCATCCATTCTAGTACTTGCTACCTCTGATTCTATGTTGTCATTTTCCCATTTCACATAGTACACATGCTCATTCATCAACTTCTTAAGAGGAGGAACAATCTCTTTTGTCAATACATTATCTGTCTCATTCACTTTGGTTTTCTTATTTTCAAGTATTTTTAGAGTAGATTCCTTTTTTATTACATACTATGTTCTACCTGCTAGTCGAGTTCTACATTGCCATATTTCGATTGTGCATATTGCACATGCACCTTCCTCAACTTTTGAATAGTAGGGAGAATCTCTTCACTCAATACATTATCTTTTATCTATCTCATTCAATGTGGTTTGCATAAATTTTGAAGGTGATCTTCATTACATTCTTATTGTGTACTAAAAAAATCCTTTTCATTACGTTCATATGGTCTATATATAACTTCATGTTGGAAAACACTGAGTGTGTAATCAAATTGAGGTGAGAGGTCACAAACCAATTGGGTTGTTACTGCGTTAATCAGATAAGGTTCCAATTACATTCTTACTATTTTTTGAAATTCCTAGTTGGAAAAAAAATTGTGTTATAAAACCCGCAACCCATATACCATTCTAAAACCCTTTACAAATTAATAGCAACCCAATTGCTTAGTCACCCCTCACCTCAATTTGGTATGTTTTTTGTATTCCCCACTTGCAACTCCTCCCCATGCCTACGCAAGCCATAGGGCTTAAGTTTATGGGTTGGCAGGAGGCGAGAAAATTGATCAGACAGTGCCATTATCTCCTTCCTACCATTTCTCTAATGTTTGCTCCCATACGCTGGTTTCATCAATTTTATCCCCCATTTGGTGGGCTCTATAGTATGACATCTTGTCATGTTACATATGTTTCTGTGTATGGTTTCATGCATTTTTGTATGTACATAGGTTTGTTTTGTGTAGAGATTAGTTGTGTCCAATTACATTCTTACTGTGTACTAAGCAAATCTTTTTCATTACATTCTTACTATCTATATATAAGTGCATGTTGGAAAAAATTGGGTGTGTAATGAAATCAAGTTGAGGGGTGACACACCAATTGGGTTGTTGCTGCGTTGATCACAAAATTATTTGAATACATTCTTACTATTTTGTAAAATTTCGGGTTGGGAAACACTGGGTGTTATACAGGCTGTAACCCACATACTATTCTAAGACCCTTTACAAGTAGCAACCCAATTGCTTACTCACCCTCACCTCAATTTGGTAAGTTTTGCGGTTTCCCCATGTGCAACTCCTTGTTGTGCTCTTCACCCTCTAGGTTTGAGCATGGAGATTGAACCACAAAGTGCTATCCAATGTGTAATAATTTTTTGCATTATCATATTTAACCAATGCAATCACTTGCTATTTTTTGGTCAATCAAGGCGATCACCAAGGTTTTCATTGACTTCTTAATGTTTATTCTTGAATAGTTGATGTGTTAGAATTAGGTGTTGTACACCTTGCATAATTTTCTTATAATATTTTATTTATTATTATGTGTGTGGTGCACCTAGGGGTACCTAGATGGAAGTGCATCACTAGGAGTTATAATGTTGGGGCCACTTTATGTTGTATGTAACATTGGGACTTAATTGTAAAATGTAATTATTTAATATTGGGGAAAAATAATAAAATATAGTAAAGTACCCAATATTAAATGTGGGGTCACGGGTATGTGCAGGATCATCATGGAAAAATAGGCCCTTAAGTTGCAAAAAATTCAGAAAAATTAGAGTTAGGAAACTTGACGTAAAAAATTTGAATAAGTTATCTATATTATTTCCAAAATATGTAAGAATAGAATCTATAGCAAATTGAATTTAGTTTCTAAACTACTAGTTTTTCTATTTTAAAAAATATATATTTGGTGAAATTTTGAAATTTCAATGCAGTAGTACTTAAATTTTAGGGAAAAAATACGAAGTAGGTGTTTGTCTGACCATCCTAACCACAATAAAATGATAATATTTTTTATAATATTTTAGATATATGTAGAGGACTCATGTACCGATGTGATGCATATTTTTTGTAATTTTTTCCAAATAAATAATTAATTATGAATTTTTTATTACAACTTTTAAAAATATAAAAACTTGTATGTTTGACCACCTTAACTTGGTCAAAACTTCATGAAATTCAAATTTTTAATCCTATAGTATGCAAAGCATAGAATGTGATGCATGTTTTGGATTCAAAAAAGTGATATTGTTTGAAGGCTATAGATGTTTTTCAATCAGCCTATCAATCGACTTTAGTCATAATTCAAATAGAAAATGAATAATAATAATTTATTAAATTCAAAGTAAAGCATAATTTATATTGGTGGAAAGATGAGAATCTCCTTTAAAACCTTTTTGTTTCATCAATTTTGGGTAAAAAAAAAGTTGCCTGCCACATACCCATCATATCGCCACTTTTTTGCCCATCATGATCCTGCACATACCCTCACATGATTGTAAGTTCATGGTTTTTGGGCACATGGTTTATGTAATACCACTTGGTGGTTTTGTGGGAGCTTGATTCTATAAAAGAAACCACAGGGGTAGTTGTCTAGGGTTGGAGAGTTTGTTGCAAGTTAGTAGGTTGAGCTTGTGCATGTGTGAGGGTTTGAAGCACGACATGGGATGTGTGGATTCATGCTTGGTCACATGGAATGCATGGATAGCTTGTGCTTCAGAAGTGTTCATGGAGTCTTTGCAGATGTATTGTAATGGGTTTTCATTGCTAAATAATACATGGAGTGTGGATGCTTTTGGAGGCTGGGTTTTTCCCTCTTGAGGGTTTTCCCCAAGTATATCTTGTGTCATCTTTCATGGGTATGTTGTCTATTCTCTTTCATGTTGATTTTGAGTACTTATTTGCATTGATTTCATATTTGGGTTATGTGGAAATTGTCATTATATGGTGGAAAGTTTCCTTACACGATGCACATTGTGCTTTGCAACCAATGTGTCTTGCAATAATCTATATTTTTTTTGTTATATGTACAAGTAATGAAATAAATAGAAGTTTGATAGTGGTGTGTGGTATCTTTCTTGTGTGTCTTGTCTTCCCTTATTTATTATACAATTTATGGCCTCTTTCATATACCGGGAGAGATGAGTTTGAGATATATCTGAATGAACATTCATTGCTTCACAGTTCCAACAAAATGGAAAAATGGCAAATATAATTGTTGATATTTTACTAGTGATAGCGATAGGTTAAATTGGAAATTAAATTCCCATTGTATAGATTAATATGTTTGTTTATTGACTATACAAGCTGGCGTGTTGCAGTGAACACAACATACTATCCAATATCAATGAATTTTGGAATGAAGTGAATTATTTGTAGCACCAAATGTCTTTAATTTCCTAATTTAATATATCGCTAACACTTGTCTTTCTTCCAGGTAGTTGATATAGGTGAGGAAACAAAATTGAAAAAAACAAGGGTAGGTGGATTGAGAAGGATGTTGCAAGAGACGTGAAGATTTTGTAGTAAATATAGGTGATTCTAGCTGCCATAGCTTGAATCACAAGTGTACTAAATAGTTAAATTTCCAAATTTTATTTTGCATTTAGAATTTCTGATTTATATATGGATGGGATGCTTATTGTGGGGAATGCAAACAATTTTCACTTTAATTTAAATAAAATAAATGTTAAATTATTCTTTGCGTATTATATCAAAAAAAATTATGTGAATCATGTTACATTATTCTAAGTGTTTTGCTCTAATTTATAATCTTTCACCAAATTTTTTTATATGTGAACATGTATGTATGTGAAATTAATTATGAACAACATTCAAAGTGAAGAACCCAATTCAAATGAAGAACCTAGTTCAATGAAGAAATTGTTGTATAGATTTGGGTTTGGAGTGTATTCGTGCTTACCTAAAATTGTATCAGTATCTAGAAAAGGTGTAACAACAATTTCTTCACTTGAACTAGGTTTTTCATTTGAACTGGGTTCAACAAAATAAATGTGAGCAACAGTAGAAGCTTTTGTGAGTATTTCCTATCCTACGAAATTGTCAAAATATGTCATCTTGATAGTCCATCCTATGGTCTTGTCATAATTTAAACATCTTTTATGTCTCTCGAGTTGAATATTTCTCCATATTTAAAAATTCTATTTAATGTTAGTTTTCGATCATCTATCATTTTCCTATGGTTCTTAACAACATACATGGAAACAAAAAGTGATGAAACCATCAGACGAGACCCAACCTCTGAGAAATGGTAGGTAGGAGTTAACAATGTTGTTAGGTCGGTATTCTCGCCTCCTATCGGCTAATTAACATGAGAGTCTTAGCTTGGCCTTGAAGTTTTGCTTTCATCTACTTTTTTCTGGCACGGGAAAATTGGATGAAAGTGACGTGTGACTTTTTGTTTTGGAGAAATAAGGGTGAATACATGCTTTGTTTCCATTATGTGCATTGAAAGCTGAAGGTTGGAGTGCACATGGAGGAGTTGGAGGAGAAAACTGACCAAATTGAGGTGACAGATACTATCCAATAGTGTTGCAGAGGGTTTTACAACACTATTTGGGTTGCTTGTTTCTTAACACCTAGGGTTTTCCAACATGAATTGTTGCAAAACAGAATGAAGTGCATACTATGAAGCACACTATGTGTTGATGGTTAATAGAGTCCCCCTTAAATGAGAGATTTTCTATTTGATAAAATAGAACACCATCTATATGTTTGAATATTTTCATTTCAAGACAAAGGTTGGGTATAAGTAAAGGTAGGCTTCAAAACACATTGTGTTTTCCAACATGCACTACACAATGTTCACCACTTTCAACAAGTTTATTCATTATTGCCAAAAACGACAAGAAATTGGTGTTCTTGCTATTTGTAATGCACACCTACATATGTGTTTAAAAACCAGAAGGGCTTGGGTATGTTGTGATTTGGAGGTTGAAAAATGTAGTGTGTTATGAAGCATGCAATTTGTTATATACTTGAAACTTCAACACAACAATGAAAGGTGTGATTTTGAAGAATTTCATACTATTTTGTAACATTCCATGTTGCAAAACAATGTGTATTAAGAAGAAAGCAACCCGCTGTGAAACAACCCCTTACATGTAAACAAGGAGATTCAAACAACTGAAAACCCACTTTGTGTTTTCCAAAATACAACTATTTTGTGCACTTTTTTTTTTTAGTCATCTGAAATTTAAACACAACAATGGAAGGTCTAATTTTGAAGACATTCATACTATTTTGTAAAACTCCATGTTGCAATGCCTTACATGTTAAGAGGCAAGCAACCCACCATGAGACAACCCTTTACATTTAAACAAGGACATTCAAATAACTGAAACCCAATATTGTGTTTTCCATATTGCAATTATTTTGTACACTTTTTTTTTCATTCATGTAAAATTTAAATGCAATTTTTGTCCAAATTAAAAGTCCTTATAAATTTTGACAGGGCTTTGCAATACATTCAGACTGTCTATATTACAAAAGCTTTTGAAGGTCCATTCTTTCTGTTTAGTAAGAATGCATGTTAGAAAACCCTAGGTGTTAAGAAATAAGCAATGCATATAGTGTTGTAAAACCCTATGCAAGTGAGAAGAGACAGTGTGTTTTCCAACACTACAAATAATGGAAGAATTTTATTTGTTCCAATCAGATAAAGAAAGCGAAATGACATTTGGACTGTAGCAAAGAGTTGTTCAAAAATTTGAAAGTGTACTTCATTACATTCTTGGATTAACAAAATAAAACTCTTCATAATGAACTAAGTGAAATGGGATAGTGTGTTTTCCAACACTGCAAACAATCTATAATAACACTATGCCCTGCATGTTTCATAATACCTACAGTTTTCCAATTTCATTGCATTCTTGGCACCTCATTTTTCTATTTGCAAATAATGGTTTAATTGCCATTTTTTTGGGTTTTTGGTCCATTCTGAAATATAATTTTGAAAACCCGTCAGTGCTGACATTTTCTCCCAGTGATGGGACAAGCCACGATAGGTCAGAGTTAACGTCTAATTGTCAAGTCTTTCTGTCGGTGTGATTTGTTTGTCTGGCCTTCTTTTCTATCAGGGCATTTTGTTCCAATTAGATGAAGAAAGTGAAATGATATTTCGACTGTAGCAAAGTGAAATTTGAAAGTGGACTTCATTACATTCTTGGAGCATACTAAAACAAAACTCTTACATATTATGCATGGTTTTTGATTTCTCTAAATGTTATTCGCTTATTTCACTCACATTTACACAATGGGTTGTCAATTATTTCATTCACCAATTGCAAAATTACATATTTCTCATTGATCTCTAGAAACCTGCAAAATGTCGTTGTGGAAAATGGTGGTGAAAATGGGACCTCATCTGGGATTTTTTCTATTTTTAAAAAATGGTTTTCAATGCCAAGTTTTGGGCTTTTTGTCCATTCTGAAATATGATTTTTAAAACATGATGACTGTTATGATGCATGTGACATGCATTTTTGTAGGGAGAATAGCCTCGCCCCCATTGTAGAAGGTGATCTCCTTCCAACATGGCTTACACATGATAACATATTTCCCTTCTTCAGGGATAAGACATGTCTGATTATTATTGCTAGTTGATTTCTGCATGTGATTGTGTAAGAAATTTTGCATCAATATTTCAGATCAAACTTCGTGATCCATCATCGGGATGAAGAGGAGAGCATAAGGGGTGACCTTGATGGTCTCTTCTTCATCTTGATGTTGGATCACAAAGTCTGATCTGAAAAATTGATGCAAAAATTCTTACACAATCGAATCCAGAAATCAACTAGCAATAATCAATATGGATTGTGGAAAATTGATATCATATATGTCTAATTATGTTATCATTTTAAAGACATGTTTTTTCAGGGATATTAGCTTGATTTTACTATATTTTGTAGGGAGATTAGCTTCTGCCATGTAATTGGACGTCACTAATCTCCCTAGAAGAATGCATGTCTGAGGCATCATAACATACAAAAATACATTAAAACATACAAAAATACATACACCACATGATGGGACAACACATTACAGAAAATAATTGGAGGTTGGAAAACATTGTGTGTTGTGAGTTCTTTCATTTTGCACATTGAAAGCTAAGGGTTTGAGAGCATGGGGTGGAGTTGTAGGTGTAGGATATATAAAAGCATTCAAATTAAACTAAGGGGTGAGTAACGAATTGGGATGTTACTTGTGAAGGGTTTGTAAATGGTATTTGGTTTGCAGGTTTAATAACACCCAATGTTTTCCAACCTGCAATTACACATTGTTGGACTTTCCATTGTATGAAAAGGTCAACATGCCAATGCCTGATACAAGTGTTAGTTAAGACCTCTATAAAGACATGACAACGTTTCATGACAATTGGGCATCTTTGGAGCTACTTTGCAATATTCACAAAACAAGCTCTTCTCTCCAGCACACATCACCACCTCTTCCACAATCTCATCCACTCAGGTCCATGATGTCGAAAGATGTCATCGATGTATGATGGAGAGAAGTGCATTTTTTGGAAATGAGAAAGGTATGCTTCAAATTTGCCTAGTTGTCATGAAACATTATCGCATTGGCGGGGGCAGGGGGACAACCCTGTGTGTTTTCCATCCTACAACTTTTTTTGTGCATTTTGTGTTCCAAATGTATAACAATATTGAAATGAAATGTTTGTTGCAAGTAAGGGTTATTATAAAATATGAAGGTGAACTTCAATACACTGTGTTGTTATAGTCTGCATAACCAAAAGTGTTGTCTTTGAACAAGATTTGAGAAGTGAGGGACAACCCCTCAGTGAGTGTTGTCCATGTGATTCATGGTATGGTTTAACTACCTACCATGCATCTTATCTAAAACTTATATCGAGCATTGAGAGGTCAACATTTTCGTGCAACAACAAGGTCAACACACATAGACAATATGAATGTAATGACAATGTTTTGGTTACTTAGGCAGTAAGAACCCAATTGGTTGGTCACTCCTCACATGAATTTTGGATAGTTTTATGTATCCTCTAGCTGCAATTATATTGACAGTATGAATGTCTTGGAAGCCTTTTGATTTGTACACATCAATAATGTAATGAAGTTCACCTTCAAAACATATAATAACTCTTACTCACAGTATAAATTGTATTTGAATTTCTTCGTACGGTTGAAACAAAGAAATGCACAAAATAATGGAAGATTGGAAAATACAATGTGGGTTGTCAGTTGTTTCATTTTGCATATTTAAATCTAAACAAGTGAGAGGATGGGGAGGACTTGCAAGTGAGGGATAGATTTGGTTGCAAGTTTCTTAATGCCCTATGTTTTCCAATTTCATTACATTATTGCTATCTACAAAGCTAAATGTTCTCAAGAAAATAAAAAAACATACCAAATTGAGGTGGGGTGTGAAACCAATAGGTTTGTTAGTTGTAAAGGGTTTTAGAATAGTTTGTGGGTTGCAGGATTTATAACACCCTTTTTTTTCCAACCTGAAATTTCCCATAACAGTTTGAATGTCTTGGAAAGCTTTTCTTATTTAGATAGCACGAATGTAATAAAAGACAACTCCAAAAATTACAATTGTTAGTTATGGTATAAATTGCAATTCAGTATCTTCATGTGATTGAAAAAAATAAATGCACAAAATAATTGCATGTTGGAAAACACAGTGGGTTACTTTTATAGCATTTTACAACACTGTGGGTTGTATGTTTCATAACACCATCTCTTTTCCAGCCTGCAATTTTGTTGACAGTAGGAATGTATTGAAAACCTTTTTTATTTAGACACAAAGAATGTAATGAAGGAACCTTCAAAATTTATCAAAAGTCTTAGGTAGACTAAAATATGCATTTGAAATTCTTCTTATGATTGAAAAAGGATATGCTTGCTTACTGCAAATGGTGCAATAAATTTTGGAACTTTAACTGTCCATAACACTTGCAACAATTTTACAATTTACAGGAAACCAAGGATGCATGTTGTAAAAGGGAAAGTGCTTCATATAGCAAAGAATGTCGTTGAGGTGGACAACACACCTGAAAGGGTGTCTAGTGGTGCATCTTCTTTAGGGCTGTCACATTCCCCAAATGTGTAGGTAAGATCCGATAATCACAAGATGCAATCAAATGTATAATTTTAATCTCTCATAAGTGGTTTTGATGTTGACTTGAAAGGGGGAATTTTTTAATGAGGCAACAACTGTGGTACAGAGGAAGTCCCCTTGTTTTAGGAAAACACTGAACCCTGAGGCAACGATGTGTTTGGTAATTGATTGTGAACTTCCAATTGCCCTTTCCTTCCAATGTGTCAATCAGAATGCTTTACAATTTTAGTTAGAAAATATCATGTATATTACAAATATGTTGATTTTGACAGTATATTGTTCTTTCGATTTAGGATGATAATCGGTGAAACCATCATGCTCTTTCCATAGTCCACGACAAGGAGAAAGAGCATGCAAAGGGAGAACCTAACCTATATGGAGAGGGACCCAATGAAGCACGAGGTGATGTGGTGGATGGGAAGGTAGATATAATAACTCAATTATTGCATCATTTGGCTATGTGTAGATGTTGTGCATAAAAAATATTTTAATTTGAAATATATTAAGAAAATTTCTTTTCTGAATTTGTTGTGCAAGTTGCTGCTAAATACATAAGAGAAGTGGAGAATGGTAGATATGTATATTATTGTATTGTAGAAGAATGTACAAGAAAATATCATGATTGGAGAGTATTCAACATGCATAGGATTCAACATCACCACCTTCCAATTCTCATGCCACCAAATCATGGTTGAACTGTGTTGAGGGGAACCAAAACACCCCCCTCTTCCTCCCGATAAATTGAAAGAGTACCTTCAAAAGAAGGTGGAAAATATGGAGAACCAAATGAATCTACGACAACATCTCTAGCAGAAGCATGTTATTAAAAGTGTATGTCAAAAGTATGGGAAACATAACTTACTTCAACTTCCCCAAGAAGGAAAGCATGAGGTGAAGAAGTGAATGGAATTATACAACAGTGATGAGAATAAGGAGCAAAGAAGGAAAAAAATATTTAAATTGTAGAAGAGAAAGAGAAAGGAAGGAATTTTAATGTCGAATTGAATTGTTAAATCTGAATTTTTGTTGGTTCATATTTTTTGTTTTGGTGTATACAAGGTTCACTTAACGTTAACTTACATGACATGATAGGGTGATTGTTGAGAAGCGGTTCCTATCGCCCAGCAAAGTAGTGTTCATTCGCTAGATGAAGTTCTACCCACGAAAGGCAAAGATGATACTGTTTATCCCAACTTGACGTCTAACATTTAGAAGCATCGTAAATGATTAAAATTTTCAAGGCACCCTTTGAAGATGTAACGAGAACAAACAGTGATCTTGAAATCTTATGTTTAATGTTTTTTTTTATTATTTGAATGAATTTGTTGCATGCATATGAGTTTGATGTGATTTTTCAATTCCTCCTATTACACAACAAGGATGAATAACGAAGTGTTTCCCTTGAGCAGGTTATTGTTCTATTGGAAGATGAAGTAGAGTCCACAGAAGCAAAAGATGATGTTATTTCTCCCAACCCCTTGTCTAACATTGAGAAGAAGAAGAAGCGTGTATGGTTTAAAATTTACTCACACCCTCACAAGAAGAAACAAGTACAAATGGTGATTTCAAAATATTCTATTTGATGTTTTTTTTATTATTTCAATGAATTCATTGCATGCTTCTGAATTTGACATGACGTTTTAATTCCTACTATTGCAGGGCAATGATGAACAATGGATTCCTTCCCTTGAACATGATACTCTTGATTTGGAAGACAAAGCGGACTCCATGGAAGAACAAGATGATTTTTTTCCTCCCAACCTATCATATATTATTGAGAAGAAGAAGGAGCGTATACAATTTAAAGTTTCCTCACGCCCTCACAAGAAGAAAAGAGAAGAAACAACGATTTCAAAATCTTCTATTCAATGTTTGTTTTGATTATTTCAATGAATTGGTTGCATGCATCTGAATTTCATGTGATGTTTCAAATCTTGCTATTACATGGCAACAATGAACAATAGAGTCCTGTCCTCGAATAGGATACTCCTGATTTGGAAGATGAAGCAGACACCATGGAAGAACAAGATGATGTTGTTCCTCCCAACCCGTCATATAACATTGAGAATAAGGAGAAGGAGTTTATACAATTTAAAGTTTCCTCGTGCCCTCACAATAAAAAATGAGAAGAAATAGTGATTTTGAAATATTCTATTTAATTTTTATTTTTATTATTTCAATGAATTGGTTGCATGCATCTGAATTTGATATGGCGTTTCAATTCCTACTATTACAATGCAATGATGAACAATGAAGTCCTACCCTCTAACATGATACTCTTGATTTGAAGATGAAGTAGAGGCCATGGATGAACAAGATGATGTTCTTGCCAACCTGCTATCTAACATTGAGAAGAAGTAGGAGTGTATACGATCAAAAGTTTCAAGGTTCTTTGACATGGAGAAACTAGAAGAAATGGTGAATTCCAATTCTTCTATTTAATGCTTGTTTTGATTATTTCAATGAATTGGTTGCATGCAATTGAATTTGAAACTTGACATTTTCTATTATAGGGAAAGAATGAACAATGGAGTGTTGGGCTTGACCTAATTGGTTATGTCGTTGCAATTGAAATGGGAGAGGCTAATAGAGATGGACATGTGGATGTGGAGAGAACCTGCCTACAAGTGGGGAAAGGAAATACAGATTGAAATGGGGATGGGGAGATCATTGGCCTACAAGTGGGATAGGGTAACAAAGATGGACATGGGGATGGGGAGATCAGTAGCCTGCAAGTGGGACAGGGTAATAGAGATGGACATCAAGGCAGGGAGAACAATGGACTGCAAGTGGAACAGGCTAATAGAGATGGACATGGGGACGTGGAGAGCACTGGCTTGCAAGTGGGAGAGGGTAAGAAAGATGGACATGGAGACAAGGAGAGTGTTGGCCTACAAGGGGGAGATGGAAATAGAGGTGTACATGGGGATGGGGAGAGCACTGGCTTGCAAGTGGGAGAAGGTAATAAAGATGGACATGGGGATGGGAAGAGATTTGGCTTGCAAGTGGGAGAGGGTAATAAATATGGACATGGGGAAGGGCAAAGCACTAGCTTGCAAGTGGGAGAGGGTAATAAAGATGGACATGGGGATGAGGAGAGCACTGGCTTGCAAGGGGGAGATGGCAATAAAGATGGACATGGGGACTGGGAGAGAAACCATGTGCCATCTATATCGGTAACAAACCCAACACACTTCCATGCTTCTATTCTTATTTATTTATGAATCCTTTAATATGCCTTCAATTATGATTCACGTCAATGACGTTTCCATTGCAGTCAAATCCTGTGGATAAGCAGATGATAGAGTTCAAGGGCATCACTTTTAAGGTTGGTGTTAACATGATCTTTGGAGGCAGCGTAAACAGGTTGCCAAAGGCATTGTACATGTTGTTGATAGAAATGCTAAAACCCACAACTTTATGCACCCAAAATATTGTGTGAGATTCAACATTGTTGAGGCCATTGTTGGTGAGCACTTAGTGTCTTTTCCATGTCCTGACATAGAGACCGTCAAAGAGTGCATGGGCGGCTTCGTGGTTTGGAAGCTCTTTGAGATGAAGCATTTTATTCCAGAGGTACACATAAACAATTTGTTGTTGTATATATCATACTACCTTATATTGTTTCCATGCATACGTTAATTGTGATTAATTGTTTGTTATAGGGTGATGGTGTTAAACGTGCCAAGGACAAAGCACAACCTATGAAGAATTTTTTTGTTTCACGTTCATCATCTGCAAGGGTTCATGGAATTGTAATCACCCCTCCCGAAATACACAAGAACCCTAAAAAATGTGCCATATATTACACAGGCATGAACTCAATTACAAAGAATAGGAAACATAGGATATGATGAGACAGGATCATAATACTGATTTTGCATTGTGGGTTTCATTATTTGATTATTGAACAATTATGGTGTAGAGATATACCATTTTCATATGTTTGAACACTATGTTGTTATACATTTGATATCAGAATTTTCATGGCCTTCTGTAATTATTTGATTATTGAACAATTATGGTGAGCAAATATACTATTTTCATATGTTTGAACACTATGTTTTATCCATTTCATATCAGACTTTTCATAGCCCTATAATTGTTTCGTTACGAGAAAGAATATAATGAAGTCCACTTTAAATTTTTAGAACAACTATTTCGTTGACTATATATGGCATATTTCATTTTTCCATCTAATTGGAACAAATTAAATGCTAGCATTGTTTTAATTGTTGGAAAACACACTCTCCCTTGTTAGTTATTTCATTATGATTAGTATTTGTTTCGTTATGAACAATAATGTAATGAATTCCACTTTAAATTTTTAGAACTATTTGGTAGAGTGTAGATGACATATTTCCCTTTTCCATGCGATTAGAACAAATAAAATGTTTGCATTGCTTGTAGTGTTGGAAAACATAGTGTCCCATGTTAGTTATTTCATTACGAAATTTTTTTACTTCTCACACTCCAAAATGAAGTGAAGTCCACTATGAATTTTTAGAACAACAATTTGGTAGAGTGGAGATGGTAGATTTCCCTTTTTCATGTGATTTTAACAAATAAAATGCTTGCATTGGTTGCAGTGTTGGAAAACACACTGTCCCCTATCAGTTATTTGCTTATGAAAAGTCTTTATTTCTCACGCTCCCAAAATGAAATGAAGTCCACTTTGAATTTTTAGAATGACTATTTTCTAGAGTCGAAATGGAATATTTCCTTTTTCCATGTGATTGGAACACATAAAATTCTTGCATTGATTGCAGTGTTGGAAAACACATTGTCCCCTATGAATTATTTCCTTATGATAAGTATTTATTTCTGACACTCCAAAAATGAATTTAAGTCAACTTTCGTTTTTCAAGAAATGTTTTTTATTTTATACGCTCCAAAAATGTAATGAAGTCCACTTTCAAATTTTATAACTAGTTGGTTGAGTAAAAATGGCATTTCGTTTTTTCATTCCATTAGAGCAAATAGAATGCTAGCATTATTTGCAATGTTGGAAAACACAATGTCATATGTCAGTTACTTCATTATGAAAACTTACTTATGTATGTGAACATACTTAGAAATGTAAGCACATGCAATGATTACTTTATGTTCTGGAGACTGTAGCAAAATAGTTTATTGAAGTTCAGCTTCATATTTTATAACAACCCTTACTTGCAACAAACATTCCATTTCAATATCGCAATACGTTTGGAACACAAGATGCACAATTTTTCACCCACATGGCTGCAAAAAAAAAAATCCAATAGTCAAGTAAACCACAACGTATTAGAGGTAACGTCAAAGAATGTGAATGGTATAAATCCTACGAGGTGACATAAATTGTCAACTCACCAATTCGACCTTCTCCTTCGCACCAAGTCTTGTTGAAGTACTGTAAAAATCGGGGCTAATCATTGAACTCCTCAAAGAAAGAGTTCAATAGCTAAGTGACACTATCTTCACTATCACCGATTGCCATCATGATCATGCCAAGTCTGTGGAAGATATCCAATTCCCTTTCCTTGGTTGCATAGTTATATACATTCTTCAACCAATCCCTTTTAACATGCCAAAGGCATAGAAGCACACGACATTGAAAGACAACCCTAATAGATAGTACAAATGATATTATTTACCATTCATCTGCATGAGAAAGTGGCATTGAAAATAAATAGAAAATGAGAAAGGTGCAAAAAATGAACAAAGAGATGCACATACTACATGGCTTGGATTTATGTAGTCGCATCATTGGTCAAAAATGCATTGATTATCCAATCAGTTATGTCTCTTCTTCTACAATCATGCAATACGCGTAGCCATGCAGAGATGCCCTCAATCTTGTTTCATGCGGAGACTACCCACACAACTAGCACACCACTCTATTTCTCATCGAAAATGAGAAAATTATACAATGGAAAGTGTAGACATAACAACTCAGCATGAGCATTGTCAGGTTTATAGCTAGCAAAATCATTGAAAAGATGAAGAACTATTTGTCAATATTTGTAAGGCCTCACCCCATATTTGTTTGTGGAAAACATGGAATCCATTGAGAGGACTGAATTGTGTGAGTGGCTAACCATCCTATCCAGCATCCATGGAGTCTGAACCCCGATAACTAAAGGTGTATTGTTCCCATTGGGTTGTTGAAAGTAGAAGATTTTTTCAAAGTCATGTCCATTCCACATCAGGATACTTATCGAATCGACTTTGTGTTTCTATGTGTGAGTAGAACACACCTTTCTCTAGGCATTCATTACATCCTTTCTTGTAAGGAATTGATCTCTCTTTGACATCATGCCACATAAGATAGGATCGTTGATGTGTCTATCCATTACTGCATTGACACTGGCATCCATAAGAAAAAGGCTTTCAATATAACTTTTTCAATCTACAGATAGATTAGCGGCAAACATAGAATGCCTATCTCCACTTGTGTTGTGAATGCCATGGAAAAATTCACCATTTATATTGACGTGGAACATTTCTTTGTAGACAATATAGGCAACATCGGGTACCATGAAGTGGTATTGACAACCTCACATTTGTATAAATTCCTTTTGTTGTTTCTTCTCTGGTGGAGGCTGGTCTCTGAGGTCTATAGGACCATATTGACACCAATAGCTATGTAAAAGCCATCATCTCATCATCTTGAAGCAAGATAGAGTAAAATATCATTGGATCATACAAATGAATGTTGAAAGATACAAACCTTTGATACCAAATTGTTTTTCCATATTTTTTGTCATTGAGGGGAAGCATGGTGGTAGGTTGTCTTATTTTCTTGTCTAAAAATTTAGTTCCAAAACCTTCAATGGGCATTTCACTGCGAATGAAATCATCAAGTCTCATACAAGGAAATACGGCAACAAGGTCAGGGACCCCATCATTCTTGACAAAAATAGGAGTCCACTGCAAATCAAAAGAGAAAAAAGGAGAGCCTCCATTTTGTACATCTTTCACATGCAATTTGTCTTGCTTCTTCCATTTAAAATCTCTCCCCATTCTAGGAAAGGACATAATTGGATGAATATTTAAAATTAGTGTGGATTGTGTTAAGAAAAAGAAAGAAATAATTCATTGAACATAAATAAAATGTGCTTGCATTAATGTCACCCACGTGAAACCAATAGGAGGTTGTTAGCTCCAACTGAGGAAAATTAAAGGTGATAGATTGAATCAAGCTACACATAAAATATAACACAAACACGACCTAGAAATTAGACTGTCCATCTCAACATACAAGTGGACATAGAAAAAAGAAAAGAAAATGACAACCAAAACCATTGATGACAACCTTGTATGCAAAAAAGAAAAAGTGCATCCATTGCTACCAACAATGCCAAAATGATACCATGTTTGTTGCATCTGTTGAAAAAAAGATGAATTAGTAATGGAGAGAATGAGGAAATCCAAAAAGGTGTAAAATATCCTATCAACCATGATGTAAGCAAATACAGGTTGGAAAACAGAGTGTGTAGATGAACCTCCACGTGGAAATAAATACCACAAGTAAATTCACAACCCCACATGTAAGTATAACAAAGATTTTAGAGTATATGGGGTGTACAAACCTCTTTTACCTAAGGAGGAATGTTGTGATATTCAACCTTTCATTTTACATGATTTAACATGAGGAGAAAAAGCACATGTAGCAATTAATGAAATAAACAAGTGAAGGTTTAACCACACAATCAATGGTTCAACCTAGAACTTCGTGTGTGGAGTAGGAGTGTAACGTGCATAATAGTATGTATTATCTTGGGAAGATATGTTGGTTGTGGTGTGTGTGTGTGTGTTAAAGGAGAGGAAGGGTTAGAGGGCAACCAAAAACTTTGATGACAACCTTGTATACAAAAAAGAAAAAGTGCATCCATTGCTGCCAGCAATGCCAAAATGATAACATGTTTGTTGCATCTATTGAAAGAAAGATGAATCAATAATGGAGAGAATGAGGAAATCCAAAAAAGTGTATAATGTCCTATCAACCATGATGTAAGCCAATGTAGGTTGGAAAAAACAATGTGCAGATGAACCTCCATGCGGACATAAAGATCGCAAGTAAATTTGCAACCACACATGTAAATATAACAAATATTTTAGAGTATATGGCATGTACAAACCTCTTTTACCCAAGGAGAAATGTTGTGATATTCAACCTTTCATTTGGCATGACTTAACATGAGGAGGAAAAAAACATCTAGCAATTCATGAAATAAACAAGTGAAGGTTGAACCACATGATGAGTGGTTCAACTAGCAACTTTGTATGTGGCGTAGGAGTGTAATGTGCATAACAATATGTAATTACTTCTACAATTACAACAACATATGTATTATCATGAGAAGATACATTGCTTGTGTTGCATGTGTATGTGTTAAAGCAGAGGAAGGGTTAGAGGGAAACCAAAACCTTTGATGAAAACCTTGTATGTAAAAGGAAAAAGTGCATCCATTGCTGCCAGCAACACCAAAATGATAACATGTTTGTTGCATCTATTGAAAAAGAGACTTGGAAACTTTTTCAGGTTGAGTGTATGGTGCAGGGGCACTAAGTTCATCTCTTGCAAAGTTTGGTCCAATGGGGTCTTAAGTTGGTTTTATTTGTTTTGAGTTTAGTAGACATTTAATAAGGTCTTATTATACAAATTTCTATGTAATAAGTCATTTTTGTGTTGGTTCTAGGTTGGTTTGTTAAATTTTGCAACGTTGTCAAAAGAAATTGTCATATGTAAAAGTTACAAAAAGGAAAATTGAGGAAGCCAACAGTCATAGGAATTTAAAAAATTATTTTTGTTAGTTTAGGTAGTTTGGTTAAGTTTAAAAATTCTTGAAGAACTAAATGGAAGAAGGTTGTTGAAGGTTTTGTGAAAGAAAAGCAATAAAGTTCCCTGATTTCATTGAAATTCTGTGTTTTTTCATTAACAGTGTTGTTGCAGGGTTTTGTACGGCCCATACAATGTGTTTTTTTAATCCAAGTTGCATTGAATTCGATGGTAATGTGAGTTGAAATCACTTTGGATTTTGTGTGACTGAAATCCATTAAATTTCAAGAATTTGGTGGCCAATTCACTGTAGGCGGGTCTATGACACTGAAATTAGGTTTTGAGAGTATTCAAAATGCTATAAACACCCATTATACTATTAGAGTTCTCTATAACTTGGTGGAATGGGTGTATTATGATAGATTGAGGTGTTTATGGGGTTTCTAAGAGTAGGGGAGGCGATTTGAGGGCTTTTGTGTGATGCCCTACTTGGCAATTTTATGTGTTTTTTAATGAAATTGGTGGTTAAAGAGTGGAAATGGTTGAAAACTCTTGGGGCAGCAAATTTTGAAGGTTTATTAAGCATAGGAAGACTTATTGGAGCATGATTGATGCATTCACAAAGTGTGCAAAATTTGGGAAGGTGGATTTTCAATAAACCCCCTTGCAAATGGCTTGAAATGAGGGTTTTGTGTTAGGTTGACTTAGGGAGCATTTTTCTTGATCAAAGTTGTGTAATTTGAGTTTTTGTGACCTGGTGAAAGACTTCCCATGGATTTTTTGGGTTAGGAGAGAGTTTTAGAGGGATTTTCTTTGTAAAAGTGGGCTAATTGAGCCCCTATTCAGCGTACTAGTCCAATTTAAGAGGTGTTGTTCCAAAATAAGCATATGTGGTTTTGAGATTTGTCAAAGTAAGGGATAATGGGTGTCTAAAACACCTTTTTTTTTTGGGTTTGAGGTGTTTTCTGAAAGTTGTGCACAAATTTCTCTATTGGCAATGCTACAAGGAGATTGTGAAGGTTTGGTGGAATAAGGTGAAGTTGGGGTTTTATAACTTGATGAGTTGTTGTTTTTGGTTTTAATTGTGATTGGTTTGAGGTTTCCTCCCTACTTTACATCATTTGGTATCAAAGCTTAGGAAGTAGATCTTTTGAAGGATAAATAGTGAAGTTTGAGAAAGGAAAAGTGGTGATTTGAGAAGACAAAATTCCTCCAAAGGGGAAAAATATGGCTAGAGAAACTAGTGGATTGAAAGAAAAGCATGCTAAGGAGATGAGAGAGTTGAGGGAAAGGCTTACTACTTTGGAAACAAGGTAGAAAAGAGATGTGGACATGAGTGATGAGAGTGACTCCGATGAGGAAGAGGAAACTAACAGTGAAGAGGAAGAAGAATTGGATCCTGATGATCAAAGGATGGCTAAGTTGCTAAGAGCAGTCAAGGATGATAGAAACAAGGTGAATATTGATGTGTCTAAATATGGCGGTAACTTAAATGATGAAGAATTTTTGGATTGGATTGTAGCCTTGGACAATTACTTTGAATGTGAAGGTGTTTCTGAAGAGCAAAGGGTGAAGATTGCAAAGACAAAGTTGAAGGCCTGTGCACTATTGTGGTGGGATTATGAGCAATTTGAGAGAAGAAAGAGAAATCAAATATTGTCTCTTGGGACAAAATGGTAGCCAAAATGAAAGGTAATTTTTTGTCTTCTAATTATGATATTCAAATGTTTAAAAAACTTCAAGGTTTAAAGAAAAATGAAATGGATGTTAAAGCATATACTGAAGAATTTTACAAGTTGAGTATTAGGTCTAGTCATAATGAAGATGAGAATGAAAATATTGCTAGGTACTTAGGTGGATTGAGATTTAAAATTCAGGATGAACTAACCTTGGCAAATCCAAGAACTGTTGAGGAGTGCTATGAAATGGCAATAAGGGTTGAAGAAAAAGTGAAAAGAAGGCAAGAAAAGACAAGTAGAGGCACAAGAAACACTTCTAGAGGAAGAGGTTCATTTTCTACTTCAAGACAATTAAATGAAAGCCAAGAAGATGCACACCAAGGACAAGAACAAATTGCTGATCAAAGAGGTTGATTTAGAGGCTCTAGAGGAAGATTTGGTGGAGGTAGAAATTCCAATACATTTTCAAGTAGGTGCTATCATTGTAATCAGTTTGGTCATCCAACATAGAAGTGCCCTGAAAAACAAGGTTCTACATCAAGTGGTGGTGATAAAAGAGTCCAATTGGTTCAAGAGGATGATTGTGAGAGTGTTGATTCTCCTAGTCAACCTGTTGCTCCATAAGTTGGCGAATCTTTGATGGTCAGAAGACAACTCCTGAAAGCATCCAAGGAGAAGAATATGACTCAAAGAAAGAAATTGTTCAAGACCACCTGCAAATTGAAAGGTAAGGTATGTAAGGTAGTGATAGATTCTAGTTCTACTAATAATATGGTGTCAAATGAAATGATAGATAAACTGAAATTGGAAAAAGTGCCTCCTGAAACACCATGTAAAGCATCTTGGGTGAATGATAATCAGTTTATCTTGGTGAATTAACAAGCTTTTGTTGAGTTTAGCATTGGTGGATATAGAGATAAGATACTTTGTGATGTTTTTGATAAAGGAAAAAATGGGTTTTACAAGGACCCGAAACCACAAATTTTACAACAAAAGAAAGAGGACAATAAAGTCCAGCAGAACAAATAGGCTGCAAAAAAGGACAAAACCTGATAAAGCAGTAGCCAACCACAAAAGACTAGGAAGGTCAATCAAAAAACTAGCCAGAACGTAAGCCAAAAAACTAGCAGCATCTAACCCAGAGTCTTCAAAATAGACTCAGTCTCAGCCTCCAGGTCCTGCATGTCCTGAATACCCTTCTTGAATGTTTGAATCATCTGCGGTGTTGGAGGTTCCTTCCTTTTCAAAATTTCCCTAGTTCTCTTTGATATCCCAATGTCCTCTTCCTGATTTTTGTCTTTCACCTCTTCCAAGTCAACCACCAAGGATCCCTATTGAGCTTTGTCCAATTTTTCAATCATCGCGTTGATAATAATGGCATTATGTCTTCCCATCCTATTGTTCTGTTCAAAAATTATCTGCGGTGTTTTTCATTTTTTCCAAATCTATTTCAATCCTTTTGTCCTTGCCCATATTATCTTGGATCTCTTTACTGGCACTGTGATCTTTTCGTTCTTCATCACTCTTGCTTAACATTGAAACCTTATCTCTCATTTCCTCCAATTTACTCTGGAGAGCCCAATTTTTTATTTTCAAATCATTGATTTCATGGAAGACCCATTTTGACATTCTGAAATGGTCTGTCGCATTATTCCTAGCTATGCCCAGGAAGTCTGTAGAGGGTTCCCTATCAAGATTGAAGCAATTTTTTGCATGGTCAGAGGCTCCAGGGGATTCAATTCTAACATATCTATCCAATGATAGGACAACAAAGGATGAATTCTTGTTAGCGCCAGAATCCTTAGAATTAGGAGAGTCTTCAGAATAAGAGACAAGGTTTTTGATAGTAAAGCTTCTAGGCTTAGAAGTAGGGTAGGCTTTAGCAGACTGGGGATTAAGGGTTTGAGTTTTCTTTCCAATCTGAACAGGGGGCAGACACAAGACCATCCTCACCGGGCTCAAATTAGGAAAATCCCTTGAGCAACTAGGTTCAGTATCATCCTCCGCGGACTCCGGGGAAACAACCAACTTAGGAGGGGTTGACATATTTTGAAAATGTTCAACAATTAACCTAATCAAACCAGTATGCAAAATAGGATATCTTCTTGGATTTTTCTTATGGTCATCTAGACTTTTTCTTAAAGAACATAGAAGATAGTGGGGAAGAGAAACCCTGACCTTATAGCAGAAATGGTTGAGCAAAGCAAAGTGATAACCATAAGCCCTAGTGAAACGACCACCCAGAGTTATATACTCCATGATGACATGAAGAACTTTTCTCTACAGAGCTTTAATGGTGTTGACCTCAAAGAAAATGTTAGAAATTTTCACCAATTTCAGTCTTTCCTTATCTTTCTTTGGAAATCTGACCACAACTTCATCAGAAAAAACCCTATCCTAAAAAATTTGTGTCCTTCAGTGGACGTGCTAGTCAATTTAGCTATAATATTTTCGTCGAGCTGACTTTTCCTACCAAAAAGGGTTAATTCCCCATTTTCCCAATTCCTCTCAAAATGCTCTGTAGCTTCTTGATTAGACCCATGAAGTTTTTCTAGAAAAGGAAGTAAACCCACGCTTTTGACTTTACTCCATGCTTTAGTATTTCTAGTATGCATCTCAAAGTTGTCTGGCTCGACTCTTTTTCTATCTCCTCCCATACTGGCAAGCACAGTGAAGCAGACAGAGGCAAAATCTTGACTCGAGATGGTCCCGCCAAACCAGTGAGCCCACAAAGCGTGCCAAGCAAACTTATCAGATAAGTAATTTGGCTCAGCCCCATGCAATCTAATGATTGTGATGTATTTTCCCCGTTCTATCATCATTAATGAAATGAAATACATCTTGCCCATGTGAGACATCATAGTTCAATAAGGGACGAACATTAGCACCTAAATCACTAATATTCAACCAAGTGCACTATCCTTTACTTACACCATTGTACAGGGTGAAAATAATTTCACACTAACACCATTGCAAGAAGATGTGAAGCAATAGGGTGAGGCAAAAAAAGTGATCATGATAGGAAAAAAGGAGTTTTTGAAGCTTGAGGAAGAGAGAAACAAAGAGTGTGTAGCCATTACAAAATTTGCAAATGCTAAGATAGTAACTTTGAAGGATGATACAGTGATGGAAGGAAGAAAAGAAGGTGATAGTTTGGTGTCCAAGTCTGAGACAGAGAAGGTCAAGGATGAATTGTTTGATGGAGAGCAAAATTGCTTAAAAAAGCATGAAGAGATCATGGCAGGGACAATAATTTGTCCTCCAGTTGCAAAAGAAGTTAAGGGGCAGTCATATTTGGTCAAGACAAGGATTTATAAACCTGATGGGGTAGTGGTTTCTAAATCTGATAAGACAAAGATCTTAAGGGTAGTGATCCTGATGATAGAGGTAAAGGAACAAAGTGGAATGAAACATGGTGTTTGGAAAAGACAAGTGGGTGAATTCAAGTATGCAACAAGAGGGAAGGAGAGGCTAGTCAAAGATCAAGTTGAAAAAGGATTTCTTGTAGGTGTAAAAACAAGTTCTACATCACTTTCAGGTGGTGGAAAGGTGAGAGAACATCTGTCAGGTCAGTTTGCACAAGTGGATAAATGCTTAGGTGGTGAACAGGTCAAGGGAACCAAGAATGATTCAAATTTGTAGTACCTAATTCAATGGAAAGGCTTACCAAGTAAAACAGATGAAGTGTTGAAATGTGGACAAGTTGTAGCTCAATTTCCAAGGGACTTGGAAACTTTTTCACGCTGGGTGTATGGTGCAGGGGTACCAAGTTCATCTCTTGCAAAGTTTGGTCCAATGGGGTCTTAAGTTGGTTTTAGTTGTTTTGAGCTTATTAGACATTGAATAAGGTCTTATTAGACCACTTTCTATGTAATAAGTCATTTTTGTGTTGGTTCTAGGTCGGTTTGTTAAATTTTGCAATGTTGTCCAAAGAAATTGTCATATGTAAAAGTTAGAAAAGGGAAAATTGAGGAAGCCAGTGGTCATATGAGTTTAAAAAATTAGGTTTTTAGTTTGGGTAGTTTGGTTAAGTTTAAAAAGTCTTGAGGAGCTCGATGGAAGAAGGTTGTTGAAGGTTTTGTGAAAGAAAAGCAATAAAGTTCCCTAATTTCATTGAAATTTCATGCTTTTTTCATTACTAGTGATGTTGCAGGCTTTTGTATAGCCTGTATAGTGTGTTTTCTATATCCAAGTTACATTGAATTCAATGTGCATGTTAGTTAACATCACTTTGGTTTTTGTGTGACTGAAATCCATTAAGTTTCAGGAATTTGGTGGCCAATTTACTATAGGCGGGTCTGTAACGCTGAAATTGGGTTTTGAGAGTATTCAAAATGCTATAAACACCCATTCCCCCATTAGATTTCTCTATAACTTGGTGGAATGGGTATCTTAGGATAGCTTTAAATGTTTATGGGGTTTCTAAGAGTAGGGGAGGCAATTTGAGGGATTTTGTGTGATACCCTACTTGGTAATTTTATGTGTTTTTTAGTGTTCATTTTGGTGGTTAAAGAGTGGAAATGGTTGAAAACTCTTGGGGAAGAAAATTTTGAAGGTTTATTAAGCATAGGAAGGATTATTGGAGCATGTTTGATGCATTGGAAAAGTGTGAAGAAGCTGGGAAGGTAGATTTTCAATAAACCCCCTTGCAAATGGCTTGAAATAAGGGTTTTGTGTTAGGTTGACTTAGGGAGAATTTTCTTGATGAAAGTTATGGAATCTAAGTGTTTGTGACCTAGTGAAAGACTTCCCATGGATTTTTGGGGTTAGAAGAGAGTTTTAGAGGGATTTTCTTTGTAAAAGTGGGCTAATTGAGCCCATGTTTAGTGTACTAGTCCAATTTTAGAGGTATTGTTCCAAAATAAGCATATGTGGTTTTGAGATATGTCAAAGTAAGGGATAATGGGTGTCTAAAAGACCTTTTGGTTTCTGGGTTTTAGGTCTTTTTCTGAAATTTGTGCACAAATTTCTCTATTGGCAATATAAAGAGATTGTGAAGGTTTGGTGGAATAAGGTGAAGTTGGGTTTTTATAACTTGATGAGTTGTTGTTTTTGGTTTGAATTATGATTGGTTTGAGGTTGCTTCCATATTCTACATCATATTCAACCATCCATTTTGTGTGACTTAACATGAGGAGCAAAAGCACATCTAGCAATTCATGAAATAAATAAGTGAAGGTTGAACCACACAATGAGTGGTTCAACCAACAACTCTGTATGTGGCATAGGAGTTTAATGTGCATAATAGTATGTAATTAATTCTAAAATTACGACAAAAAATGTATTATTTTGGGAAGATACATTGGTTGTGCTGCGTGTGTATGTGTTAAAGGAGAGAAAGGGTTAGAAGGCAACAAAAACCTTTGATGACAACCTTGTATGTAAAAAAACAAGTGCATCCATTACTACCAGTAATGCCAAAATGATAAAATGTTTTTTGCATCTATTGAAAAAAGATGAATCAGTAATGGAGAGAATGAGGAAATCCATAAAGGTGTAAAATGTCCTATCAACCATGATGTAAGCCAATGCAGGTTGGAAAACATAGCGTGTAGATGAACCTCCATGCAGACATAAAGACCGCAAGTAAATTCACAATCCCGTATGTAAATATAACAAAGATTTCAGAGTATATGGGGTGTACAAACCTCTTTTACCTAAGGAGGTATGTTGTGATATTCAGCCTTCCGTTTGGCTTGACTTAACATGAGGAGAAAAAGCACAACTAGCAATTGATGAAATAAACAAGTGAAGGTTGAACAACACAATGAGTGGTTCAACCAACAAATTTATATGTGGCGTAGGAGTGTTACATGCATAACAGTATGTAATTAATTTTACAATTGCAACAACATATGTATTATTTTGGGAAGATACATTGGTTGTGTTGCGTGTGTATGTGTTAAAGTAGAGGAAGGGTTAGAAGGCAACCAAAACCTTTGATGACAACCTTGTATGTAAAAAAAAAGTGCATCCATTGCTTCCAACAATGCCAAAATGATAACATGTTTGTTGCATCTATTAAAAAAAATATGAATCAATAATGGAGAGAATGAGGAAATCCATAAAGGTGTAAAATGTCCTATCAACCATGACTTAAGTGAATGCAAGTTGGAAAACACAGCATGTAGATGAACCTCCAAGTGGACATAAAGACCACAAGTAAATTCGCAACCCCGCATGTAAATATAACTAATATTTCAGAGTATGTGGGGTGTACAAACCTCTTTTACCAGAGGAGGCATGTTGTGATATTCAACTTTACATTTAGGGTGACTTAACATGTGCAACAAAGGCACATCTAGAAATTCATGAAATAAGAAAGTGAAGGTTGAACAACAAGATGAGTGCTTCAACCTGCAACTTTGTATGTGGCATATGAGTGTAATGTACATAGTTCACTATGTAATTACTCATACAGTTGCAAGAATAGATACAGTATTAGGGAAGATACATTGGTGTATGTGTTAATGGATAGGAAAGGTTAGAGGAAAACCAAAACCTTTTATGACAACCTTCTATGTAAATAAATGTGCATCCATTGATGCCAACAACACTAAAAGAATAAAAAGTTTTTTGCATTTGTTGAAAAAATCATGAATTAGTAATGGAGTGAATCAAGAAAGGCATACATGTGTAAATTTCCTATCAACCATGATGTCAACCAATTCATGTTGGAAAACAAATTGTCTACTTGAACCTCCAAGCAGACATAAAGACCATAGGTAAAATCACAACCTCGCATGAAAAAAGACTAAGATGCCATAGTATATGGGGTGTACAAACCTATTTTACCTGAGTAGGAATGTTGTGATATCGAGCTTTCCATTTGGGGTGACTTAACATGACCAAAAAAAGTGTATATGACAATTCATCAACTAAAAAAATGTAGGTTGAACAACAGGATGAGAAGTCCAACCTGTAACTTTATATGTAGCCTATAAGCGTAATGTGAATAATAACATGTAATTACTTCTATGGCTGCTAGCAATGTGAAAAGAAAAAAATGTTTTCTTTGCATCTGCTAATAAAAAAATGACTCAATGAATGTAGGCTAAAACATGTTTTTTTTTTGTGCATTTATTTGTGAAACATATGAAGAATTCGAAAAGAAATTTTAACTATAAACCACAATTGCAATAAATTTTGAAGCTCACTTGCATTGAAAACCATAGTGAATGAGATATATATTGTGTTGAATTAAGAGATTCTTTATGCTCTTGATTAATTGACAAAGAAGCATCTGTAGTATGTGCGAAGGAAAAGAAACAATGCAAATCTGGATGCAACAGGTTCTATAATTTATGAAATTGAAAAGGAATCTACTCTACAAACAGTTGAAGACAAGGAGATCAAAATTAATGAGATAGATATTGTTTTATCTGAAGATATTCTTACCAGTCTTGAGAAGTTGGTGAAGGAGCACGTGCACTATGTGCAATGGGAAAATCACAATCCAAAAGTGGATAAAGTCAAGAGATTTTGTATTGCATATATGAATTTGTCTAAGTAGAGAAAATGAAAGATGATTCTATAACTAGATTTCAACTAGTGAAGTCAAACAACTATGAACATAAAACTAAACATGACTAGCAAAAGAACATCAAGCACAAAAGAAAAAAATTCCACCCTTCAGCTTACAACAAGCAAAACTATAGAAATTACAACCCACAGTGTTTTCCAACATGCCTATAGTTTATTAATTTGAGAAAGTTGAAATGGAATTTTTACTCCACCTGAGACCTTTTATATATTTTGAAGATGTTCCTTTCATTACATTCGTATTGTGTAAACAAGAAAAGGTTTTCATTGCAATCATATTGTCTATATAATCCGAGGTTGGAAAACACACAAAAACCTATGACCCACATAGTGTTGAAAAACCCTTATGTATAAGAACGCAATTGGTTGGTAACCCTTGAGCTAAATACAGCTACTTTTATGTATCCCCCAGCTGCAACTCCTCTCCAAATTCTCCACCCTTAAAGTTTGTACAAGCTCAACAAACTAACTCTCAATCCACTATTTTTTCCTACTTGCCTATATTTTAATGATATGACGAAATCCAAATGCAATTCATACTCTAAGTAATAGTTTTGGTAAATCTACAAGGTTCCTTTTCTTACATTGGTAGTGTAACATTTTCATCACACTCATTTTGTCTTAGAGAAGAAAAAGGAAAAAATAGATCTTAGAGCACAAAAAGAGAATCAGTTGGCTAGAGACATGAAAGCCATATGTGAAAAGGTAGACAAGTTTTGTAAATAACTTATCAAACATAAAACATCTACATTCTCTAATCAGAAATACACTCTCAAAGCTAAGAACAGAGTAGCTACAAAGCTATAGAAAAGTATTGAAGACATTCAAAAGTCTATCCAAAAAATGGATGTTGATGTCCTAAGGGCTGATGAGGAAGCAACTGCTCCAAAGCTACAAATAAAATATATGAAATAGAAGCTAGAAGATCATGAAAATGAATGACAAGGGAGTGATAATAGGTAACAACAATGGGGATGAGAAAAAATGTGTGACTGGTCAACTTGCAAATGCAAAAGCAATAGTTGTAACTGTTGAAACTAAAGTAAAACAACATAAACACTACAATTAACCAATTGTAAAATAAATATAAAAACTTGAACAAAATTTTTATCATCGAAATAAAAGGAGTTTAATTAATGGTGTTGACACACAAGTGCAATATAAAAGATGAAGTTGAAAAAATAAACACAATGGAATGTGTTATTTTGAAGACATTCATACTGTTTTGTAACATTCCATGTTGTAAAACCGTATGTGTTAAGAAGCAACCCACCATGAGACAACCCTTCACATTTAAACAAGGAAATTAAAATAACTAAAACCCAACACTTTGTTTCCCAATTACAATTATTTTGTGCACTATTTTTCAATCAAAAAAAATTTAAGCACAACATTTGAAATGTGTGATTTTGAAGACATTCATACTATTTTGTAACATTCCATGTTGCAAAACCATAGGTGTTAAAAAGCAAGAAACCCACCATGAGACAACCCTTCAAATTTAAACAAGGAGTTTAAAATAATTGAAACCCAACACTATGTTTTCCCAATTACAATTATTTTTGCACTTTATTTTTTCAATCATGCGAAAGTTAAACACAACAATGAAATGTGTTATTTTGAAGATATGCATACTGTTTTGTAACATTCCATGTTACAAAACCATAGGTGTTAAGAAGCAAGCAACCCACCATGAGACAACACTTCATATTTAAACAAGGAGATTCAAATAACTGAAACACAACATTGTGTTTTCCAAATTACAATTATTTTTGGGTGTGTGCAAGAAGTTGAGTCCACTTTTTGGCCAAAAAGTGGAAGTGTTTTTCCTGATTTTCAGAATTTGACACATTTGACCTTAAAATTTGAAGCACTTACAGATGAAATCTTTAAAAAATTCACTAATCATAAAATGTAGTGCTCAGAGTCTAGTTTCCAAATATGTAATTTATTTCAATACTCAGATTGTACAAATTGAGTTTTAATAGGCATTTCTAAAAACCATTGTTCAAAAGTCATTTTTTTTACCATACCATGCACTTGTACGACATCCATATTTTGACTTAAATTATCATATTTTTCTAAATCCTTTTGTGAAAATTTTTATGACTCACTATTCAAAGCTTGTTCTTGATATTTTTTTGTAATTTTTTATTGAATTTTCTTTTTTGTTAAATTTTTATTAGGTAGATTTGTCGTTTTGAAAAATCGTCATGTACGACATGCATAAGATAACCTAAACTTATCATTTTTTAATTTTTTTTTTTAAATTGAAAAGAATTGTCTGAAGTTTGTTCTTGTGCAATCCGTTTGTCAAAATGTTATGTTGATCAAAAGTTATTAAAATAGTAAAAAACCCTGATATTTAAAGTTTATGGACCAATTTTATTAGAAATTAATTGAAAAATAGAAAAAATAATCTAATTGCAAAACAAATTACATATTTAGAATTTGCATTGTTTTATCTAAAATGGGTTTTAATTTTGTCAGAAAATTCTACAAAAAAGGTCGTTAGCCATATGTCCAAAGTTAGTATTTTTCTTTAACATTGTTAGTACCTTCAAATTGTAGGTCAAACCAGGTTGAAGGCCTAGGTTTGGACTTCCAATGCTTTTCCTGAACCAAAAACCTAGGCAAAAACCTGACCACAATGCAAAAAAAAATCAAATTTTTAAAAACAGGATCCCGAATATAAAACGGGATCATGTTTATTAATAAACAGGATCCCGTCTTATAATCGGGATCCCGTTCCCTATTCGACAATATTAAGACCGTTGTCAAGGAAACAAGATCCTATTTCATAAACGGGATCCCATTTCCTGGCCAACGACTCCGACATTCAATGCCGATGAATGCAATCCCGACTATAGAACGGGATCCCGCTTCTCATAGATGGGATCCAGGTTTTATAAGTGGGATCCTGTTTTATAGTAAGCGGGATCCCATTTTATAGTAAGCGGGATCCCGTTTATTTTATTTAAATACATTGCAAATAATTACTGTGAAGTTTGCAACTTCACATGTACGGATGAGAGTAGTAAAAGTAAATTATTTTTCATAAGCTATTGTATTTACAGGTGGTGAACTTGATTTTTAGTTGATTTTGTCAAATGGGGCATCTACACCATTTTTGAAGTGGAATTGTGTTATTTTTGTACTTGTTTGGAGGAACAAAAGGTTTCAATTTGCAATATGGATTGAATTTTTCAAAGGAGGCATGAAGAAAACAATTTTTAAAGTGGAATTGTGGTAGTTTTCTACTTATTTTGAGGAACACAAGAGGAATAATTTTTTCCTAATAGGTATTCAACTTCCAATTTGGATTGAATATTTTGAAGTATTTCACTATTAACATTCATTTGTGCTTGAGAATTTTATAATTATGGGAGATAAAGCTTGTAATAAAAGAAAGAAGACATTGGCTCCTCAAGAAGTTGAAGAAAATAGAGAAAAAGAGAGACAAAGACAAAGACAAAGACAAAGAAGAATGAGAATGAAATCAATGAATGATGGTGGAGCAACTAATTCAACAACTATTGAAGATGAAAACATTGAGGATACCATGGTTGTAGATGAAGCTAATTTGCAAGGAGTCAATTTGGAGAAGAATATGATTATACAAACAAGTCCTACTATGTCTTCAAATCCCTCTTTGAATGCTATGGAGAATGTTTCAATATGCACAAATCCAGGTACGTCTTCAAATCCACATGTTAGTGAAATGGTAAATTTGTATGTAGAAGTTTTACAAGATGCTAGACTTAATGATGTTGACATTGACTATATTCGAGAGATGAAACTTTTATAGAATTTGTTGAAAACAAAAAAGAAAAATCTTTTGTTGCAAATGAAATCAAAATGATCATTTTCTTGAAAATGAAAATAAAACCTGTATTTTGATGAAAATGATAATGAAAGTGAAAACCATTGTTGATGAAAATGAAGATGAAACCTGAAAAAAATGAAAATGAAATGAAAACTGTTTTGTTGATGAAATGAAGATGAAAAAAAAATGAAAACCGCTTTGTTGATGAAATGAAAGTGAAAACCATTTTGTTGATGAAAATGAAGATGAAAAAATGTAAATGAAAATGAAGATGAAGTTTAAAATGAAGATGAAAAATCTAGAATGTGTGATGTTGAATTTAATGAAAATACTTTTTAAATTGAAGTGGTGTTTTCGATAATCTTCCCGGTCAAATTTCTTGGAGGCAAATAAGAACACATGCAAATAGAATATACACCAAATTCTTTTATAGTAAAAAAATTGCATTTCAATGTCAACTAATGATGCAATTGATGAGAATGCAAAAAATGAGGAAAGTAATGAAAAGGTTAGGCTTTATGTTAAACCAAAAGAAAAGATCAATCATTAAAACATGTTATGTCTAACTGCTAGTGCCATTCAATCTATTGGGAAAAATAGTTGATCTTAAAGATAAAAATGCAGCAAGAAGAGCTATAACTATTGCTATAGTTAATAAAACAACTTTGAATAAAAGAATGGTAAGCAATATTAGTGAAGTTTTAAAAATGCATCCTAAAACATTACTAAGAGTGGCAAAAAGAAGAGAAAGTATAGAAAATGATCCTATCAATCAATGTTGGAGTTTCAGTGGATGACTATCGAGGTCTAATATAAAATTGAATGTTGAAATTAAATCTTTGATCAAAAAATATTGGCATGATAATACTAGGGTTTCATCTAATGCTAGAGATTTTTTAAAATTAAGGGTGGGGTCCAAATTTCGCGATCCTCACCCAAAACACCTATTAGATACAACACAAACTGAATTTTATAGAAAATTTTGTAGCTATTCAGTGTTACCTGGTAAGATTAAAATAAGTCAAAGGTCTTTTGGAAAATGTAAACCCTAGTATGTAAAAATTAATAAGCAACAAATATCTTGTTGTAAAATACATGTTCAATTTCATTATTTTTATGATGTTTTTCGATATATACGTTTTACCTTGCATACTAACATGATTATACAGGATTGTGGTATTGATATGCCACCTAAAGCAATAAGAGAGTTTATTTCAATTTTGTTTTGTGAAAAATCTAATGATAAATTATTTTATTTAAGTTCTTGTATTTTTGGACAATGCATTAACTATGGAAATCTTTCATTTTTAAGAATTTATTTGCATGAAAGTGTTGATCATGATTTTGGACAACAATTAGTAGATATCAAAATATTTAGGAATGTTCACTATTCTTTAAAAGATGGAAAAATAGGAAAGCATTGTGATTTAGTTACAGAAAAAGTTAGTGTGCATGCATTTATGAGTGAATTTAATAATAAAATTGTACCAAAATATGCCATGCACTCTGAACATGCTTGATGGCTTGATGGCCAATTTCACGCATGTAGAAACATATTTCCAATTGGTACTATACTTTCAGTGGTTGATTTTGCGGAGAATTATACTCTCGCCCCGCAAGAGGAAATTCAATCTCAATATTATAATTCAATGCAAGTAGCCATGTTTGTCCATATTGTTTATAGACATGCAGATTATAACACTGAGGATGATAGAAAAGTTTTGAGGGAGTATCATTTTTATTTGAGTGACAATTAGTTACACTCATCAGAGTTTGTTCAATATTGTTTTAGTATATTTTATAGAAATTTAAGAGAAAGAGGAATCCATATGAAAGAAAATCTCATATGGTCAGATAATTGTACGGGATAGTTCAAAAATGTTAGAATGTTCTATTGGTTAAGTAGGGTTCACAAGGAACTTAATGCCCAACATATATGGAGTTTTTTTGAAGCTGGACATGGTAAAGGAGAACATGATGGAGCTAGTGTGTGTGTGTCAAAATAATTCTTGCTAGAGAACAATTAAACTTCGAGGATTTAGTAAAATTTAAAAATGCACATGAGATTGTGGATTGGTGTAATAGAAGATTATATGCACCTGGTTCGAGTGATTACTCTATAGTTCATCGATTCTTTTGGTTGGTGGAAGAAGAGAACATTGTATCTAGAGTTGATTGTGAGAAAATTAGTGGATCTACTAAATGGCATTCATTTAGGAGTGTGACAACAAGCAAATGGATTATTTGGACAAGGGAGCTTGCATTTTTTTTCCATTTTTGTATCTCAGGAGATTAGGAAGCTTGTGAAAATACATAATGGGTTGAATAGTGGGAGAAAAGATCATTGACACCTGCAAAAGCACATAATCAATATGAAAGAACTATTGAAAAAAATGGTCAATTGTTTGCATCTAAAGATTATGACCATGTTTCAGACCTTGTACAAGAAGGTAATTTTAATTCAATTTATTTCAATTTATTTCACTTTATTAAGTTATTTTGTAATACTAAATTATTTATATGGATATGCACAAGTTATTAAATCAAATTTTGTTGGCAGGACATGTGTATGTTGTTATTGCACCCGAGGGGAATGAAGAGAAAATAGAATATTGGTTGGCTCGTTCTGTGGAAACTAAACATAAGTTGATAACACCTCAAGAAGATGATGATGGCTTTCATTATCCAACAGGTATGATGATCCCCTTAATACACCTCCTTAAGAAAATTTTGATAACAAGTTTTAGATCCCCTTAAGAAATTTTTTAAAACAAGTCTTTGATCCCCTTAAGAAAATTTTGAGAACTTATTTGATGATGGTTTTTGAACATGTTTTCCAATAGGATTGGTGGTGGTTGTTGGTACTTGGCTACGAAAATACTTGAGAAGAAAGAATGGTCTACCTGCATTTGAAGACTATGAAACACATAAAAAGATTATGCATTATTTACATTTGGTGGTGGAAACAAATATAAAACTAGAGCAGTATTGTGGAAGACCTTCAAAAAAATTGCTATGGTCAATTTCTATGGAAGAGCATGAGGAAATCATAGATGCATTGCAAAAAAGAGAGGATGCAGATGGTACAATGGAATAAGTAAATACATGTACATATAGTTTTAGTTTTATTTTGTCCTTTTAAATACATTAAATACATGTTTCGACATTGGTCAAGTGTGTTATTAGTTGAAATTGATTTAAATTGTCCTTTTATATATCCTTAAGGCATAATCACAAAAAAGGATCTAGTCCATGCAGATTCAACCTAGACAACATGGAATACTTGGTAAAAATAGGTAATTATTAGTTAAATTATATTTAAATACATGTTTTGATTACATATTGATATTGCTTGGACATTAATAGTTAAAATTGATTTATTGTCATTTTTTGCTTCCTAAACCCATCATTACATTGATCTCATACTTTGAAACAAAAAGGAGAGGATGCCTAGATTCAACCTACAAACATGTGTGGAATACTTTAAATGCAGGTACTTGAGTTCTGTACATATAGATAGTTTTATATAAATTAAAATATGTATGTTTTGATGATTTCATTGATATTGCTTGTACCTTTTTGATATTAGGTGGTGTGAAGACCTACTACATTCTAGCCATGAGTTTGAGATGTTCTTGAGATGGCATATCCAAATTTTGTAAACATTGTTTTGAGATGACATATATGTACATACATACAAAATTAAACATACTCTATGTACTTCTATGTATCAAATCAATATTCTATATATTTTGTTTCTTAAATATGCATGTTTTCCTACTTTGAAACTTTATGTTTATGTGTATAATCACTAAATATCATGCATACATTAGTGTTAAATCAATTATATCCTTAAGACGTATTATGACCCCTTAATACATCCCCTTAAGACCCCCCCTTAAGACCCCTTAAGACACCCCCTTAAGACCCTATTAAGACATCCCCTTAATTAACATGTTCTATTATGACCCCTTTAGACATCCCCTTAAGACCCCTTAAGACACCCCCTTAATTAACATGTTCTATTATGACCCCTTTAGACATCTCCTTAAGACGTATTATAACTGCTTAAGACGTTCTATTATGACCCCTTTAGACACCCCTTTAAGAAGTCATTATTTGTTTTGACAACTTATAAATTAGTGTTAGACATCCCCTTAATTAACACGTTCTATTATGACCCCTTTAGACATCCCCTTAAGACGTATTATAACCCCTTGAGACATCCCCTTAAGACATTCTATTATGACCCCTTTAGACACCCCCTTAAGACGTCATTATTTTTTTTTACAACTTATAAATTAGTGTTAGATGAACTATTATTTATAGTATTTATTAATTTTTTTATTCTCTAATCTTCTATGGTATTGTTTATTTCTTAAAATTTTATCCTTTTTGGTATATAAATAGATTGCTTTTGTTTGTAAATTATGATTTCTTGACTGATTATTGATTGACATGAATTGAATAAGTTCATTGAGTAATTATCGCTATTTATTGAATGTACATATCATGTATATCATGTATGAAATCAATAAATTTGCAAAGTATAAATATTAAAATGTCCTATATTAATCCATGTAGGAGATCACTAAATTTCATATTAATGTCCTATATTAATGTCTTGAATATGAACATAAAATGCATAAATGTACATGTGTAAATTAAAATTTCAAACAATAATAAAGTCCATAATTTATGTAACATATTAAGTGCATGAAACCAATATATTAAGAGCATGAAATAAAGTCCAACAGAGTACATGAGAAACAAAAAATATAGTCCATGAAATAAACAAATATAACACATAAAATCACATGTTTCTAGGTCATGTACTATCTCTATAATCAAGAGACCTCTTCACACCATGCAGACTATGTGGATGACCTGAAACACTCTGTATAAGAGAAAGATGGAATTAGATGTAAGACAATAAAAAATGATTTAATGACAATTTAATTTATAATCCATCATAAAATTAAATTATCATCATATCTACATCTGGATGTTCTGGTGCACCTGAAGCAATCTCTAAATTCTCTAAATCAATCTACATAAACAAGACAAAGAAATTCAAAATTAGATGTACAATTCTACAATTAATTTTTTTTAATTCAATTTAATTTATAATTTATCATATCTTAATTGTACCATATTCTGAGGTTGTGCACTAGGCTCTTCCTTAGGACCTATATGTACATGCTCAACTACAAGATGTGTCTCATGCTATAAAAGAAAAAGAATATGTAAAAATATCATATTATGTATATATTCAATTTAAACTTTATAATTGACTTTAAATATAATAAAAAATTAAATTACCATTTGATCTAGAACCTGCTCTACATGTCCTCCTGGTGGTGTAACTATGTATGGGTTAGGGCTGAAAGTTGCACTAACAAAGTCCTACAAGATCAAAATTAAAGCATGTACAATTGAATTAGGTTTATATATATATATATATATATATATATATATATATATATATATATATATATATATATATATATATATATATATATATTCAAGTTTGCACATTTTGTGTAGAAATTTTTGTAAACAACCTGGAAATCAGTGGCCTCACGAGTAATTGCAACATCCAATGTTTTCCCAATGCCCATTCTTATTGTGGTAATAGGATAGCTTTAGGGTTTAGGGTTTAGACTTTAGAGTTTAGGGTTTAGGGTAATAGGATAGCTTAAGGGGATCTACATGTAGTAAGATCCTAGGAAAAAATTACATGGCACAAGGGAATAAAATTTGGTGGAGTTTCCTAAGGAAACCAAATTTCATCAAGAGCCTAAGAAAAAATGATGGCTTTAGGGTTTAGTGTTTATACTTTAGAGTTTAGGGTTTAGGGTAATAAGATAACTTAAGGGGATATATGTAGTAAGATCCTAGGAAAAAATTACATGGCATAAGGGAATGGAATTTGGTGGAGTTTCCTAACGCAACCAAATTTCATAAAGAGCCTAAAAAAAATGATGGCTTTAGGGTTTAGGGCAATAGGATAACTTAAGGGGATATATGTAGTAAGATCCTAGGACAACATTACATGGCATAAGGGAATGAAATTTGGTGGATTTTCCTAAGACAACAAAATTTCACTTTAAGATCTTGGGTAGGACAAAATGAATGGTTTAGTGTTTAGGGTTTAGAATTTAGAGTTTAGGGTTTAGGGTTTAGAATTTGGAATATTTAATGAACTTGCAAGTTAGTGAAGAACATTTTCTTGTGGAATAGTTGATTGATATCTACTCTTGTTTCAACTGACCAACCTAGATCATGATGGCAACTTTGATCACCAAATTTTAAGAACTTCTTTGATCCCCTTAAGAAATCGAATTATGATTTAGGGTGACAGGATGGCTTAAGGGGATTTACGTCTAGTGAGGTCCTAGGAGAAAATGGCATGGCTCAAGTGAATAAAATTTGGTGAAGTTTCCCAAGGCAACCAAATTTCATTAAGATCCTTTAAAGAAAAAAATGATGGCTTTAGGGTTTAGGGTTTAGACTTTAGAGTTTAGGGTTTAGGGTAATAGGATAACTTAAGGGTAAGATCTACATGAATGAAATATGGTGGATTTTCCTAAGACAACCAAATTTCACTTTGAAGGTGCTGGGTAGGACAAAATGAATGGTTTAGTGTTTAGGGTTTAGATTTTAGAGTTCAGGGTTTAGGGTTTACAAAACTTAGGGTAAAGTTTTGGTGCCCCTTGGAATAATATTTAATGAACTTGCAAGTTAGTGAATAACATTTTCTTGTGGAATAGTTGATTGAGATCTACTCTTGTTTCAACTGACCAACCTAGATCATGAAATCTCATTCATATTATAATCTTGCACGATCTTATTATTGTTAAATTTGGTTTCCTTGGGCAACTTCACCAAATTTTAAGAACTTCTTTGATCCCCTTTAAGAAATTTTTCATATTGGGACCCCTTAAGAAATTTATTTGATTTAAGGTGATAGGATGGCTTAAGGGGATCTAGATGTCTAGTGAGGTCCAAATTTAGTGATATTATAGCCTCATTGGTTCCATCTAGCTCTGGGTCAAAAGTGTTTACCCCTCTAATAAAAAAAGTATCATGTTAAAAATGAATCAATCTATACATATCACAAAAATAACAATAATCTTAAATGTAACCCATACTCTAACCATAATAGAATGCTAAATGATCCCCACCCCTAACCATATCCTAATTGAATTGTAAACCTAATTGAAACTTAATTAAATTATAACCTTTACCTAATCTTAAATGTATTCCTATATTATATTAAATTATATTATATTTAAATTAATTTATATTTGTATTATAATTTTATTAATATTTATTATATATTCCTAATTGTAACCTAACTATTTACTACAAACCTAATTGAATCTTAAGCCTAATCCTCATTAAAACCCCAAGTAAATTGTAACATTACCTATCCTTAATTGTAATCTTATATTATATTTATGATATTAAATATTTATATTATTTAATATATTATATTAAATAATATAAATATTTAATTATATTTTTTTATATGAATCATCCTCCTATCTCTAAATTGTAATAATAGCATGTAGTTCCTCAAACCATCATCATGTACCTCCTTTCCCATGTAATAGGTGTACCTTGTAGGTGTTAAATGGTTCCATCATCTTGGTCTCCTTATTGATGCATTTCTATCCTTCCACATAAATCTATATAGTATCAAAATATAGGTAATTTTATGGTTATTGAATCTCTCTTAATTGCTAAAGAATCCATTATGATTGAGGATGGGTGGATTATTATCTAGGATCACATCTTAAAAATCCTATAGAGGTCATGTGGTATGTGTTTCTTAATACATATATTCCCATACAAACCTCTTTCCATGTATTATCAACTCTCCTATATAATAGACACCTTACTAGATTTAAATTTCATATGATATATATGTACCCAAGTGTTTCCAATTGGAATTGCTATAATTATACTTTTATAGCATTCTAGATATTCAAAATAGTTTTCATAAATCTACCAAATAGACCCATTCTTAACATTGAACCTACATAATTTTAGGTATGTCCAATGAAAGAAACTTTACCCATAGCACTCTCACTCACGCTCTATCTTGTGGATATAATAGAATAAAGTTTTCTTCCAATGATTTAGAACCCTAATGATCATGTCTAATTGTCATAGAGAGTGATCATCCACTCTTCATAAACTTGTAGAAACCAAAAGGTTTTATATTATGTGTTCAAATAAGTGAAAACATTACAAAAAGCTCTACTAAATGGTGACAATAGAGGGTTTTTTAAGGCAACCAAATTTCATTTTAAGGTCCTAAGACAAAATTCAAATGCTTTAGTGTTGAGGGTTTAGATTTTACAGTTTAGGGTCTAGGGTTTAGCAAACTTAGGGTGAAGTTTGGGTGGCCCCTTGGCATAATTTAGACTTGCAAGTTAGTGCCAATTGGATTCGATTGTACGCAATTAGATTTCATAATTTGCTAACTAAAATTGCAAACAAACATCAAGATAAACTTTATGAATTTTAACTATTCTTTAACATATTGTTTTCTAATCTAAGTATAATTTAACATTGAAACTAAAGTTTAATATATATCAATTTTTCCATACAAAGCAAATAAAATTTAAAACATTTAAACAATGCAAATGATTTTTTTTGAGCTCGAAATTACCTAGTTTTCAAAATCAAAATGATTTGTTTGATTTCAATTTAGGGTTTTAACAAAAAAATTTGTTCCAATTCAATTTAGGGTTTCAATTTCTAAACAATTAGCGTTTTTAATGCAATTTTTTCATTTCAATTCAAACTAGGGTTTTCAAATTCAATTTTTTTGTTTGATTTGAATTCAGGGTTTCAAAAAGCTTGATTAGGGTTTGTAAATGCAATGTTTTTATTTCATTTTGATTTCTAGGGTTTTGAAATGCAATTTTTTTGTTTTGTTTCAATTAGGGTTTTCAAATTCAATTTTTTTTGGTTTAATCAAACAGTTTAGGTTTCAAAAGTTAAATTTTGTTTGTAAAACACAATTCAAGGTTCATTTTTTTATTTTTATTAAAAAACCTTTAGGTTTCATTGCATTTTTTTTTATCTATTTTTACAATTATTCATTCCTACTATAACAGTTAAAAAAATGCTCAAAACGTGAAATAAATTAAAAAAAACATGCTAAATTCACTTATTTTCTTCAAAATTTCAATTCAAAATAGAAAAATGCAAAAAATGGGGATGTAGGCGGGTACCTATAGTTGATTGTGGGGGTCGCTGTCACCAGTACTCAGGGTCCCATCCGCTGTGTAGTGAATTCTATTTTTTTTTAAATAAATAGCAATATAAAATGGGATTCCAATTTCTACCAAACGTGATCCTGATTTGTTGAAATTGGGATCCCATTTCGTAGTAATCGGGATCCTGTTTTGTGGCAATTGGGATCTCATGCCTTTTCCATTGGTTTGAGATCCTATGGGAAATGGGATCCCGATATTTCAAAAAGCGGGATCCCATTCTGTGTCAGGCTCGAGGTCTCGAAGCTGAACATGATCCCGATTTTTAAAAATCGAGATCCCATTTATTAAAATTTGGATCCCGTTTCCTCAAAGCCGATTTCAATTTTTTGGTTACAGAAAAAAACTTCCACATTTCATGGACTCAACTTTGTGCACTTACCCTTTTTGCACTTTCTTTTTTCAATCATGCGAAAGTTAAACACAACAATGAAATGTGTTATTTTGAAGACATGCATACAGTTTTGTAACATTCCATGTTGAAAAACCATAGGTGTTAAAAAGCAAGCCACCCACCATGAGACAACCCTTCACATTTAAAAAAAGAGATTGAAATAACTGAAAACCAACACCCTGTTTTACAAATTACAATTATTTTTTGCACTTTATATTTCAATCATGTGAAAGTTAAACACAAAAATGGAATGTGTGATTTTGTAGAAATTCATAGTATAAATGTAACATTCCATGCTGCAAAACCGTAGGTGTTAAGAAGCGGGAAACCCTCTATGAGACAACCCTTCACATTTAAACAAGGAGATTCAAATAACTGAAATCCAACACTATGTTTTCCAAATTATAATTATTTTTTTCACTTTATTTTTTCAATCATCTAAAAGTTAAACACAACAATGAAATGTGTTATTTTAAAGAAATTCATACTGTTTTGTAACATTCCATGTTGCAAAACCGTAGGTGTTAAGAAGCAAGCAACCCACCATGAGACAACCCTTCACATTTAAACAAGGAGATTCAAATAACTGAAACCCAACACTATGTTTTCCCAATTACAATTATTTTGTAAATTTTTTTTTTCAATCAAGCGAAATTTAAACACAACAATGGAATGTGTGATTTTGAAGACATTCATACTGTTTTTGTAACATTCCATGTTGCAAAACTGTAGGTGTTAAGAAGCAAGCAATCCACCATGAGACAACCCTTCACATTTAAACAAGGAGATTCAAATAACTGAAACCCAACACTATATCTTCCCAATTACAATTATTTTTTTAACTCTACTTTTTCAATGAGAGAAAGTTAAACACAACAATGAAATGTATTATTTTAAAGACATGCATACTGTTTTGTAACATTCCATGTTGAAAAACCGTAGGTGTTAAAAAGCAAGCAACCCACCATGAGACAAACCTTCATATTTAAACATGAAGATTCAAATAACTGAACCCCAACACTATGTTTTTCAAATTACAATTATTTTTTGCACTTTATTTTTTCAATCATGCGAAAGTTAAACACAACAATGAAATGCGTTATTTTAAAGACATACACACTATTTTTTAACATTCCATGTTGCAAAACCGTAGGTGTTAGAAGAAAGCAACCCACCATGTGACAACCCTTCACATTTAAACAAAGAGATTCAAATAACTAAAAACCAACAATCTGTTTTCAAATTACAATTATTTTTCTACACTTTACTTTTTCAATCATGTGAAAGTTAAACACAAAAAAGGAATGTGTGATTTTGAAGACATTCATACTATTTTGTAACATTCCATGTTGCAAAACCGTAGGTGTTAAGAAGCAAGCAAACCACCATGAGACAACCCTTCACATTTAAACAAGGAGATTCAATTACTTGAAATGCAACACTATGTTTTCCAAATTACAATTATTTTTTGCACTTTCTTTTTTCAATCATCTGAAAGTTAAACAGAACAATGCAATGTGTTATTTTGAAGACATGCATACTATTTTGTAATATTCCATGTTGAAAAACCGTAGGTGTTAATAAGCAAGCAACACACCATGAGACAACTCTTCACATTTAAACAAGGAGATTCAAATAACTGAAACCCAACACTATGTTTTCCCAATTTCAATTATTTTGTGCACTTTACTTTTTCAATCAAGCAAAATTTAAACACAAGAATGGAATGTGTGATTTTGAAGACATTCATACTGTTTTGTAACATTCCATGTTGCAAAAATGTAGGTGTTAAGAAGCAAGCAACCCACAATGAGACAACCCTTCACATTTAAACAAGGAGATTCAAATAACTAAAACCCAACACTATGTTTTCCCAATTACAATTATTTTTTGCACTTTACTTTTTCAATGATGAGAAAGTTAAACACAAGAATGAAATGTATTATTTTGAAGACATGCATACGGTTTTGTAACATTCCATGTTGTAAAACTGTAGGTGTTAAGAAGCAAGCAACCCACCATGAGACAAACCTTCACATTTAAACAAGGAGATTCAAATAGTTGAACCCCAACACTATGTTTTCCAAATTAGAATTATTTTTTGCACTTTATTTTTTCAATCATGCGAAAGTTAAACACAACAATGAAATGTGTTATTTTCAAGACATGCATACTTTTTTTTAACATTCCATGTTGCAAAAATGTACATGTTAAGAAGAAAGCAACCCACCATGTACAACCCTTCACATTTAAACAAAAAGATTCAAATAACTAAAAACCAACATCATGTTTTCCAAATTACAATTATTTCTCTACACTTTACTTTTTCAATCATGTGAAAGTTAAACACAACAATGGAATGTGTGATTTTGAAGACATTCATATTGTTTTGTAACATTCCATGTTTCAAAACTGTAGGTGTTAAGAAGCAAGCAAACCACCATGAGACAACCCTTCACATTTAAACAAGGAGATTCAATTAACTGAAATGCAACACTGTGTTTTCCAAATTACAATTATTTTTTGCACTTTATTTTTCAATCATGCGAAAATTAAACACAACAATGAAATGTGTTATTTTGAAGACATGCATACTATTTTGTAAAATTACATTGAAAAACCATAGGTGTTAAGAAGCAAGCAACCCACCATGAGACAACCCTTCACATTTAAACAAAGATATTCAAAGAACTGAAAACCAACACCGTGTTTTCCAAATTACAATTATTTTTTGCACTTTATTTTTTTATCATGCGAATGTTAAACACAACAATGGAATGTGTGATTTTGTAGACATTCATACTATAAATGTAGCATTCCATGTTGCAAAACCGTAGGTGTTAAGAAGCAGGCAACCCACCATTATACAACCCTTCACATTTAAACAACGAGATTCAAATAATTGAAATCCAACACTATGTTTTCCAAATTACAATTATTTTTTGTACTTTATTTTTTCAATCATGTCAAAATTAAACACAATAATGAAATGTGTTATTTTGAAGGCAATCATATTGTTTTGTAACATTCCATGTTGCAAAACCATAGGTGTTAAGAAGCAAGCAACTCACCATGAGACAACCCTTCAGATTTAAACAAGGAGATTCAAATAACTGAAACCCAACACTGTGTTTTCCCAATTACAATTATTTTGTGCACTTTATTTTTTCAATCAAGCAAAATTTAAACACAACAATGAAATGTGTGATTTTGAAGACATTCATACTATTTTGTAACATTCCATGTTGCAAAAATGTAGGTGTTAAGAAGCAAGCAACCCACAATGAGACAACCCTTCACATTTAAACAAGGAGATTCAAATAACTAAAACCCAACACTGTGTTTTCCCAAATACAATTATTTTTTGCACTTTACTTTTTGAATGATGAGAAAGTTAAACTCAACAATGAAATGTATTATTTTGAAGAAATGCATACTATTTTGTAACATTCCATGTTGCAAAACCATTGATGTTAAGAAGTAAGCAATCCACCATGAGACAAACCTTCACATTTAAACAAGGAGATTCAAATAACTGAACCCCAACACTGTGTTTTCCAAATTAGAATTATTTTTTGCACTTTATTTTTTCAATCATGCAAAAGTTAAACAAAACAATGAAATGTGTTATTTTCAAGACATGCATACTATTTTTTAACATTTCATGTTACAAAACCGTAGCTGTTAAGAAGCAAGGAACCCAACATAAGACAACCCTTCACATTTAAACAAAGAGATTTAAATAACTGAAAACCAACACCTTGTTTTCCAAATTATAATTATTTCTCTATACTTTACTTTTTCAATCATGTGAAAGTTAAACACAACAATGAAAAGTGTGTTTTTGAAGACATTCATACTATTTTGTAACATTCCATGTTGCAAAACCGTAGGTGTTAAGAAGCAAGCAACCCACCATTATACAACCCTTCACATTTAAACAAGGATATTCAAATAACTGAAACCCAACATTGTGATTTCCATATTATAATTATTTTTCATACTATATTTTTTCAATCATTCGAAAGTTACACACAACAATGAAATGTGTTATTTTGAAGACATGCAGATTGTTTGGTAGAATTCCACATTGCAAAACCGTATGTGTTAAGAAGCAATCAACCAACCATGAGACAACCCTTCACATTTAAACAAAGAGATTTAAATAACTGAAAACCAACACTGTGTTTTCCAAATTACAATTAATTTTTGCTTTTTATTTTTTCATTCATGCGAAAGTTAAAAACAACAATGGAATGCATGGTTTTGAAGACATTCATACTATTTTGTAATATTCCATGTTGCAAAACTGTAGGTGTTAAGAAGCAAGCAACTCACCATGAGACAACCCTTCACATTTAAACAAGGAGATTCAAATAACTGAAAACCAATGTGTTGTGTTTTCCAAATTACAATTATTTTTTGCACTTTAATTTTTCAATCATGTGAAAGCTAAACATAACAGTGAAATGTGTTATTGTGAATACATGCATATTGTTTTGTAACATTCCATGTTGTAAAACCGTAGGTGTTAAGAAGCAAGTGACCCACCGTGAGACAACCCTTAAAATTTAAACAAAGAGATTCAAATAACTTAAAACCAACGCTGTGTTTTCCAAATTACAATTATTTTTTGCACTTTATTTTTTCAATCATGCAAAATTTCAACACAACAATGGAATGTGTGATTTTAAAGACATTCATATTCTTTTGTAACATTTCATTTTTCAAAACCGTAGGTGTTAAGAAGCAAGAACCCACCATGAGACAACCATTTACATTTAAACAAGGAGATTCCAATAATTGAAACCCAACACTGTGTTTTCCAAATTACAATTGTTTTTTGCACTTTATTTTTTCAATCATGTGAAAGTTAAACACAACAATGGAATATGTTGTTTTGAAGACATGCATATTGTTTTGTAACATTCCATTTTGCAAAACTGTAGGTGTTAAGAAACAAGCAACCCACCATGAGACAACCCTTCACATTTAAACAAAGAGATTCAAATAACTGAAACCCAACACTATGTTTTCCAAATTATATGTATTTTTTACACTTTAATTTCTCAATTATCTAAAATTTAAACACAACAATGAAATGTGTTATTTTAAAGACATTTATTAACTATTTTGTAACATTCCATGTTGCAAAAATGTAGGTGTTAAGAAGCAAGAAACCCACCATGAGACAACCCTTTACATTTAAACAAGGAGATTCAAATAACTGAAACCCAACACTGTGTTTTCCCAGTTACAATTATTCTGTGCACTTTATTTTTTTCAATCAAGCAAAATTTAAACACAACAATGTAATGTGTGATTTTGAAGAAATTCATACTATTTTGTAACATTCCATCTTGCAAAACCGTAGATGTTAAGAAGCAAGCAACCCACCATGAGACAACCATTCACATTTAAACAAGGAGATTCAAATAACTGAAACCCAACACTATTTTTTCCAAATTACAATTATTTTTTCCACTTTATTTTTTCAATCATGCAAAAGTTAAACACAACAATGAAATGTGTTATTTTGAAGACATGCATGTTGTTTTGTAACATTCTATGTTGCAAAACCGTCGGAGTTAAGAAGCAAGCAACCCGCCATGAGACAACCCTTCACATTTAAACAAGGAGATTCAAATAACTGAACCCCAACACTATGCTTTCCCAATTGCAATTATTTTTTACACTTTATTTTTTCAATCATGTGAAAATTAAACACAACAATGAAATGTGTTATTTTGAAGACATGCATACTATTTTGTAACATTCCATGTTGCAAAACCGTAGGTGTTAAGAAGCAAGCAACCCACCATGAGACAACCCTTCACATTTAAAGAAAGATATTTAAATAACTGAAACCCAACAATGTGTTTTTGAAATTAGAATTATTTTTTGCACTTTTTTTTTTCAATCATAAGAAATTTAAACACAACAATGGAATGTGTGATTTTGAAGGCATTCATAGTTTTTTTTAACATTTCATGTTGCAAAATTGTAGGTGTTAAGAAGTAAGCAACCCACCTTGAGACAACCCTTCACATTTAAACAAGGAGATTCAAATAACTGAAACCCAACACTGTGTTTTCCAAATTATAATTATTTTTTGCACTTTATTTTTTCAATCATGTGAAAGTTAAACACAATAATGAAATGTGTTATTTTTAAGACATGCATACTCTTTTTTAACATTCCATGTTGTAGAACCATAGGTGTTAAGAAGAAAGCAACCCACCATGAGACAACCCTTCATATTTAAACAAGGAGATTGAAATAACTGAAAGCCAACACTATGTTTTCTAAATTACAATTTTTTTTGCACTTTATTTTTCAATCATGAAAAAGTTAAACACAATAATGAAAGTTGTTATTTTTAAGACATTCATACTATTTTTTAACATTCGATGTTGCAAAATCGTACCTGTGTTAAGAAGCAAGAAACCCACCATGAGACAACCGTTCACATTTAAACAAGGAGATTCAAATAACTGAAACCCAACACTGTGTTTTCCCAATTACAATTATTTTGTGCACTATTTTTTCAATCAAGAAAAATCTAAATACAACAATGGAATGTGTGATTTTGAACATTCATACTATTTTGTAACATTCCATGTTGTAAAACCATAGGTGTTAAGAAGCAAGCAACCCACCATGAGACAACCCTTCACATTTAAACAAGGAGATTCAAATAATATAAATCCAATATTGTGTTTTCCAAATTACAATTATTTTGTGCACTTTTTTTTTAATCATGCAAAATTTAAACACAACAATGAAATGTGTGATTTTGAAGACATTCATACATTTAAAGAAGGAAATTCAAAAACTTGAAATCCCACACATTGTGTTTCCCACATTACAAATTACAAGGTGTTGTATAACCCTCTGCATCTGAATTGGTTAGCACCCCTCACCTCAATTTGGTCAGCTTTCTCCTCCAACTCCTCCACATGCACTCAAAACTTTAGTTTTCAATGTGAAAACTAGAAACAAAGCATGTATTCACCCTTCTTTCTCCAAAACAAAAAAAGCACACGTCACTCTCCTCCAATTTTCCTACGCTAGAAAAAAGCGGATGAAAGCAAAACTTCATGGCCAAGCTAAGATTCCCACATTAATCAGCTCGAAGGAGGCGAGAAAACTGACCTGATGGCACCATTAACTCCTACCTACCATTTCCTGGACGTTTGGTCATGTATGCCAGTTTTGTCACTTTTATCCCCCATCTGGCGAGCCCCGAGTACCACGTCTTGTCATGTTATGTATGTTACTATGTATGTTGTTATGTATGTTTTCATGCATTTTTGTATGTACATAAGTGCTTTTTGTCTAGTAGTTAGCTGGCTCTATTAATTAGTAATAGATTATGAAAATAATTTTCTTATTTATTTAGTATAATATATAGATAATTAGAGAAATTTTAGGAGGTTAACTGATTTTTCTTGGTAGAATCTTGATGTTGGATTGGATTATTGTGAAAGAAGAATAGTAATTGGAATCTTAACATGAATATATCATTAAGGGTTTGTTGTTGTAGACTGAGTTGCATTGTATAGTCTAGTCTAAATAATACATCCACATCATCTATTAGTATTGTCTATGGAGAAAGTAATGTTTTTTTTTTTTTAATCTTTAGTGTTAATCATGCAGATATTAGTTATGTCTAGGAATACATTAGAATTCACTTAAGATGAATGGAAATCAAGTTTCAAGTAAAGAAAAAATTATTGTATAAACTTCAATCATGAAATGAAAATATAAATCTTGTGCAACATCCAAAATGGATTGGTAGAGTGTTTGAATGTAAAACTTTAGCTATGAATGATTTTAAATAAGGTTTTTCTTTGAGCGGCCTCTAGATGTATTGGTCACATCATGTAAACAAGTCCTAAACTAGGGTGAGTCACACAATCAAGTTCTTTGCATTCAAATGCTTTAGGATTTGGTGTGCAACAAAGTACACTTTCAGAAATGACCTTTGAAGAAAATATATAGGAACTTTGAATAATCCACTAGAACAAAGCATAATATTCTATGCAATTTTTAAATATTTGAAAATAAAAATCTTGACTAGACGATTAAAAAAATTATTATACCATTTCGTGCATCTCAATGACTAAATTTTTATATTAATAGATAACTTTTACATGTTGATTTAACTTCTAAACTTTTTATCAATATATAACTTTTAAACAATCATGCTGAAATGAGGTGAGTATAGAAAATATAAATAACTATTGATAAACTAGTAAAATTAGGGCCCAACATTTTTTATATAAAAGTATGATATGTGATAGGGGATAAAAACATGATAAATAGTTAAATGCAACATATATATAGTACAAAATTACTTGTTAGAAAATAAGGTTATGGTGATAAAAAGTAGAAAATGGCTAATTCATAGTAAATTGGAATTAGTTCATATGTCAAATAGATAAAATCATGTACCACACTAAGTAATTATGGACTTGTGTGTAATGTATCATAAAATGAAGGTGTAAATGCTAGGGTATGCACTTTTAACTTTAACATTTTGTCTCCACTTTTGTATGCATGTAATCAACATGGACCATGGGGTATGTGTAGGATCATGATGGGCCAAAAAGTGGCAATATGATGGGTATTTGTAGGGTATGTGGCTGATGACTTTTTTTTAACCCAAAATTGATGAAATGAAAAGGGTTTTTAAAGGAGATTATCAGCTTTCCACCAATATAAATTATGTTTTAATTTGAATTTAATAAATAATTATTACTCATTTTCTATTTGAATTGCGACTAAAGTGCTCATTGATAGGTTGATTGAAAAACATCTATAGCTTTCAAACGGTATCACATTTTTTGAATCCAAAACATGCATCACATTCTATGTTTCACATACTATAAAATTAAAAAAAAGAAAAATTGAATTTCATGAAGTTTTGACCAAGTTAAGGTTGTCAGACATACGAGTTTTTATATTTTTTAAAAGTTGTAATAAAAAATTCATAATTAATTATTAACTAGGAAAAAAATTACAAAAAATATGCATCACATCTGGACATGAGTCCTCTACTTATGTCTAAAATCTCATTAAAAAAAATTATCCTTTTATTGTGGTTAGGGTGGTCAGACAGACACCTACTTATTTTTCCAAATTTAAGTACTCTTGCATTGAAATTTCAAATTTTCACCAAATAGATTTTTTTTTAAAATAAACCTAGTAGTTTAGAAACTACATTCAATTTGCTATAGATTCTATTCTTATATATTTTTAAAATAATATAGATAACTTATTCAAATTTTTACGTCAAGTTGCCTAACTCTATTTTTTCTAATTTTTTTGCCACTTAAGGGCCTTTTTTTCCATGATGATCCTGCACATACCCCATGCACTCTAAAGTTAATATGTAGTAAAATTAAACAAGCATTATATGGATTCAATATTAATTTTTAGTTGATACCATGTTGTGTTTATTATTGGAATTTGGTGTAAATGGGTCTATTTCTTCTTTGATTTCTCTTTAGGGTCCCTTTTACATCTAGTTACTTAAGTTTACTCAATTATTTGTCTTAGATCATGTGATCATGAAACTTTTCATGTAATTACATTTTGTCTCTTGTCTCATCTTGTCTATTCATACAATGTCTCTATGTACATTTGCATTACAACATAGTATCAAAGATTTAAATTTGAAGGCCACTTATTTTTCCAAGAGTTTTTGTCACATTGTATCTTTTTACCTTGCATCTTTGCCCAAATTTATATAGATCAACAATAAACTTAATAATGTTTTGTTTTGATTCTTAATTAATTTTTGTAAGGCCCCATACTTTTGGTCATATAGTGTTTGTATAATCTATATAGTTGTACATGGGATACTATCACTACATGGTTTTGGTGTCATCAACAAAATTTTGTATATTATTGATCTTGTGTCGATGAATCTATGATAGCATACAAAAATTTATAGTTTATGTTTGTATTTCAATGAATTTAATTACTTTAAAAACAAGTCAATAATCATGATTGAAGGTATTATTTTATGCATAGGTTTATTGTTAGGCATCAACTAGGTGTTGGACCCCATCTTTTTTCTTTAGGGAAATCACTAATAGTAGTGATTTTATGATAGTAGTTATTTTGGCCACCAAGACAATAATTACTATTAGATATCACTTAATACTAGGTACCTACTGCTATGCACCCTATGCTAAGCACTTAGTGCTTAAGAAATTTTCTTATTGTCATTGTTTAACTCCCATAGTATTGCCTATATCACTAACCTCCAACCACCATTTCCCTACTATACCAATTCCTAGGTTACTCTACCAAAGATCTCAACCTACACTACTCTCAACTTGAAGGTGCCACCCCTACACCACCTAATGTTCACTTTCTATTACTCAGAGGGCCTTTTTTAAATGTTGGCATAAATTTCACCCATGGAGGAGCATTCAAGACTTCTTATAAGCACTAGAAACATTTTTTGAGTTACACACAATTATTCAAATAGCTTTACTAGATTCTACTCCATGTAACAAAAAAATAGTCTGACATATTTTCCTGCACTAACTTTTTCTAACGGAGATAAATTTTGGTAAGGTATATTTTAAAATTTACCAAAAAATTTACAAGGAATCAATTTGTTGCTCCATTTTTATTTTTGACAATATTACCTTTTTGAAAATTATAAAAATCACCTTGTTATGAATGGGTTTTTTTTGTACATTATACAAATCACATGTTAGTGCCTCTTTTCCATTTCTACAATGTTATAATTTTAGTGTTGTCAAATTCTAAGGGGTTGAAATGCATTATTTTGTAACAATAGTGTGATATTTAATTGCAATCTTATTATACTATTTTATGAATCTCCAAAAATATTGGAATGGGTACTCACATGCCTATTTTAAGAGATATTTATTTATTATTATTATACATTTTGACTTGTAATATTAGTTGTAATGGAATTCATGAAGGAGATGAAGTTGGTAGTGGTGGTTACAATTGCTATCATTAGTCTATTCCTTAACTTGGGTGCTAGAATGGAGTTATGGAGCATATTTTACATTATTATTAGGCCCTATATGAGTTTAATGTATGTGAGCCATTATGAAAGACTTAAAGCTCCAATATTGCATCTAAATTATTAAAGTGGTCTAGTTATATTTTTTACATTTAACACTTTGGGAGTTATATAATTTACTAATCTCCAAATATCCTCTTCATGTTGGGCATGGGATTTTTTATTTTACTATGGATTTCATGATACATTATTGTGGGAAAATATTTACAACATTAATCCTCCACTTATATATAAATTTGAGGCATAGATGTGTTATCATAAGCTATCAAATTGAAGGGAGAAGAGTGATGCATATGTATGTTATTCTTAAAAATTAATTCATTCTTGAACCTCTCTTTGATGGTCAAATTTTCCTTACAAGAGTTCCTATATGTGTGCATTTGGTGTTATGTGGTGCAATCTGATGGTTTATTGATTTATGCTTCCATATTTAATCTTTTGCATAATCTAATGTTACATACTAAAACTTAATTTTAATCTATTTGTAAAAAATAATTGTAATAAATTTGAATCTTGCATTAACAACATTTGGTTTCAAATCATGGATCTAGACAAAGGGGGTGCCTTTTTGTAAGTGTTGAAATTTCTTTGAGTGTACTGGGATTTATATTTTAAGGGTATTTGTAGATTTGTGAAGCATTTAAAACCGCAACCTCTACCTCTCATTCTAATTTAACAAATTCAATAGCACTAGGTACAATTTTTAGAAGTTAAAGATGAAAGATCCCACTGAAATAGATATTAGTGGATTTTTCTATAAGTGATATAAATCCATTTACAATTTTTGATAAAAATTCATTAAACTTAAACAATAAAACAAGAAGACATTCAATTGTGGCTTGTGGTTTCCATCTTTGAATGTATATAAGGAGATCACTATATAATTTATGAATGATTCCATAGGTGATAGTGATCAAACTAAAAGTGTAACAAATAAATTATATCTCATAAGTTATTTGTATTCTAGAAAATATAAAATAGTGATTTTATTGAAGACCATTTAATTATTTTTAAATTTTAAATTTGAGTTAGCTAGTTTTTGTAGATGTTAGTATGGAATAATATAAATGTATCTTTCTAATTTTTTATTTAAAAAAATGTTAGTAAATTTAATTGTTTCCATTAGTGATTTTGATGCATGGAAAAAGATATACAGTCTTAAATTTTTATCTTCCATTTAGAGGAAGTTAAAAGGAAATCCATGAATGATGTCTTGAAGGAAGCACTCCATGTTAAAGACAAGCCCAATGTTAAATCATGTAGGAGCATTTGAGTCCATATGCAATCCTACATCAACTAGAAATATTTACATTTAGTTATGTTTTTTTTGTTTGTTGTAGTGTTATTTTGGGTTTTCTTTAGATAAATTTTAGAGAAAATTGAATGAACCCGCAATATAGTGAGTCCCAATTGCAGGACATCACATTTGTGAAGGTGTTGGATGCTCAAAAAATTTGAACACTATTATTTTATATGATTTTCTTCAAACACATGTGGTGTGCAAAACACCTTCAAATGAATGGTAACCTTCAATCAAAGGTTACCTTCATTCTAAGATACTTTTTTATCATTAAAATAATAATAAAATATTTTTTTTGCTCAAAAGTGACATTGGAAAATAGGTATTATTTATTGAATGAATTTAAAACCTCCACTTGAAGGTGAACACAAGGAAATATGATACTCCACCTTTTAGGAAATGGAACACAAGGGATAAGTGCCTATTTCACTCTAGTTCATTCAAGGAAACCCTAGAGATCTCAATCCAATGGTTGAATTGAGAGAAGGGTTTGTTACAAGTTCTCCTTGGGTGTGATTAAATACTAAAGGGGGTTCACCACTAAGTAAACATGCTTAGAAAGTTAAGAAATGAAAGTAACATGCAAAACCTAGCTATATGACCCACAAAATGAACTCAAATCAGAATAACAAAACTAGATATAAACAAAGGTACATCTGGAAGAATGATGTAGCCAAAACAAGCTCTGAAACCCTAAAAATCTATTGTTTGAAGCTCAATGGGACTCATGCACCAGACTAGGTGATTTAGTCCTAGTCGAGGGTTTCTAGGAAAAACCTAGAATCTCTTAATGACTAACCTGGATCTGTAAAAATTTGGTAAAAGTGTTGTACTGGGACTCATACACCCAAGGTGGTGATTTAGTCCCAATATTAGGGTTTGGTTGAAATGCTGGTATCCTCTAGTGCTCTTTTGTAGCTTCTCCCTTGTTTGAGATCTTTGAGTTTGAAAGCTTGAATTTTGGCCTATAGATGACTTTTCGTGAAGATGACAACTTCTTGACAACTATGGAAACTTTCTTCAATCTTGCAACTTAGTCTTCAAAGGATCTTCAAGATCCAAACCACCTAGATCTGCAATCACATGCAGAGAGAAAAGTGTTGATTTGTTAGGGAATGGTGGTTTTCCTTGGTCAAACCTCGTTTTGGTAATCAAACGTTAATTAGAAATGAAACATGAAACATAAGATGAAAAAATAGAACCTTATTTCAAGCCTTGTAGATCTACAAACAAGCATGAAGTGGCCTTGATGGATGTAGGTCTTGATCATGATTCTTGATGAAAGATAATGCCTTTGAATACTTGAATTTATCTTGAACAATACATCACAACATTAGCTCAAATCCACATGCATGATGCACTAAATCTTTGACATGATGCTTGAATATTGAAAGCTACAATTATTTTCTACAAGTCTACCCTTGAATGCCTTCTTGAATCTCTTGAATATTGTATAATGCTCTTGTGAATGTACTCTTGATTGCTTATGAAATTATAAGATGAAACTATGTAAAATAACCTTGTATTTACACCAAATTTCTCAAAATTGCAACACTACAAGCTGACATCAGATCTAAGACAATAAAATCCCACCAAGAATCGAATTCAAAATAGGTCCTAGTTAAAGTGGGATTCATATGCTAGTTGTGGCATATGAGTCCCAGTAGTTAAAAACTAGGACACAAATTTCTAGGAGTGTCTTGTTTAATGAGAAATTTAAAATCAAGTCCCAAGACCTAGGTGGGACTCATATGCACAAGGTGGTGTATGAGTCCCAGATCACCATATCTAGAACACATGACCTAAAATATTGATTTATGATTGGTTATTTGCTAAGTGTTGGGATTATCTTGAGAAAAATGCATTTAATAAGGCTTTTGGATGCAAAATAGGACCAATTAGAGTATAAAGAATCCAAATTAATTAATAAATCCCTAGATTAGCATGAAAGTGTAAAGATACACTTTACGACACCCTAATTAAGGCACAATTAGTTCGATTTTGTTTAAGAGGGCCCTAAACTTAATGTGAATGTGTAAAACACATTACAACACTAAATCAAGGCAACATTAGGTTCAACTTTATATTACTTGTTGTCAAATTAAGTGTGAAAAAGGGATAATTTTTTCTACACTACATTTAACCCCCACTTTAAAGTGAGGAGGAACTTTCTTCAAAATCACACTAAAGTAGACATTTTAGAGGGGTCCAAGTGTACCAATGCAAATGTTATAGCATAAAAAAGATTAAAGGAGGTGACCAAGCCCCATGGATCCAAGATCCTATGTCAAACCAACATAAGCACAAAGGGACACACAAAAGGTGTATGATATGCAACATCAAGATACACAAACATACAATGCCAAAGACTTAAAGAAAGAAAAGAGAAAAACAAAATAAAAACCAATTAAAAATGGGTGGATCAAGCCTCGACCGTTTTTCCAGAACGATGTAGATCAGATCTAAGTTGTTTGTCCAAAAATGCATGCTCACTCTGAGGCAATGGAACTTCAGGCTTTCAGTTGGGTGAGTATCCAAAAAGGGTGGCTTAGTGAGAAATTCATTCCTCTATATCAACTTCTCATCGTACAATGAGGAAGTCATGCCCACATTTAGTCTTCTCTTCATACTAACCATACCAAAGCTATCCCTTTGATAACTTCAATAGGGAACCAAAAAATGAAACTTCGAGCTTCACAAGGCCTAATAAGTTGCATTAAGCACTTCTAAACATTTATGCATATAAAGGATTGTTCAAAGGGATCTTTGTTTAATTCATGTAAGGTCTCTTCTTAGGGAACATCGTGCTTAATGTCTCCAAGAGAGGACAAATCAAAGAAATATCACACTCTTGGAGGAAATCAAACTCAATGACGCCAGCAAGAAAAGGATGCATCACAAGAAGACAAAAAATCACACAGTGAAATATGAGTTTCAATGTATGTTCCTACTTTAAAGCAGTTGCTAACTCCATTATTGTGAGAAATTTATTTAATTAGAAGAAGACATGAGAGTTTATTCAGAAATCCCTATGCCAAGTCATATGTTTCTAAATGAGACTACATCATGGATAAGGGATTTCCCCCAAAATACAACAAGTAAATATAACTCAGTACGTCACATGTGAGCCAACTTAAGGCATGTTTTCCACATCCCAAGCTTGATCATATATATACATGAAAGATGGTCAAATAGCCAAAAGAGACAATTCCAAGTGCCATACGAGGACAAGGCTACCTAACCCCTTGCCCCCACTTAGTGCAGGACAAGGATGAGCCGAGATGATTGATGAGAAACTTGAAAATCAATATCAATTAGAGGAACAAGGTGATTCAACACAAGGAAGAGATCATAATCCTTAAGATGTTGAATTTTTTTACCCAAAGCCTTACATTCATTAGTAGAATGACCATGAATTCTATGATATACACAAAATGAACTCTTGTAGTAAAATTTCTTTCATGTTCTTGGAGGGAGAGATATCAAATGATCTTGCAGGAGTGTCAACAAGATACTTTCTTGATCAATAATAGAAGATTTTCCTTTATTTTGTGACAAAGATATCTCTTGCTTAGTACAAGGTGTCATACTTACACAAGACTCTTTAGATTGTGATATTTTGTGCTTTCCTTGAAGGAAGGGTGTAAAATCTAACAAATTCCAATTGTTACTAAGATGTGTCCTAGGAGTGCTTTGTGTGATGACATTAATGTTAAGGGAAGAATTATGTGTTTCTTTCATTTCTTTCAAAGAACAATAACCAAGACTACTAGTTTCTATCAATTTAGGATGCACTAATGTTAAAGTTGGATTGGAATAATCTTTTGTAAGAGTGTTAATATTGAGTGAAGGCTTGTTTGTTTCTTTTGAGGGGCAATAACCAAGACCAAGTTCTAGTCTTTTCTTGTGTGTTAGGCTCTATAGAGACACATATACCTTGTTCTCTAGGACCACATTCTTTTCCACTATATCTAATTTGTTTCATAAGTTCATAACCTTTTCTATAAATATTTTTCATTTCTTTCAAATTTGGTGGTTGTTCATAGTCAAGTTCATCAAAAAAATTCATGTAATTTACTTCTTCTAAAGTTGTTAAAGTGGATGCTTTCAAATTTTGTGTTGAATCCTGTGTTGACATTGTTGCTTTTTCTTTTCCCTTTTTAGACTCTTTTATTATGATCTTGTATTCTCCCATGAATTTTGGTGTGAAATATAAGGAACCCCAATCATCTTCTAATAGCTTCGTGACTTCCTCAATATTTTTTTTTTTGCATTTCTATTGCATGGGTTCCACTTGTGTAGTTGGTGTCATTGTGTTTAAAGAATTTTCCTTATTTTTCTCAATGTTAAAACAATTATTTGGTTCAACTTTGGCATCTATTGTATACACTTTGTTGTTGTAGAAATACTTCATTTTACGAGTAGAAGGAACTACTTGCATTTCATGAATCCATGGTCTACCTAAAATAAGGTTATATGAAAGTTCATGAGGCATAACATGGATAGGGGTTTGTAATGTATCCTTTCCAACTGTAATAGGAAAAGTGACCACACCAAATGGTTGCTTTCCTACATTGTCAAATCCTTGAATCAATAAGGAATCAAGTTCAATTCTTTATTTATCCATGCCAAGTCTATCTAAAAGGGTTACACTACACACATTAAGAGTTGAGCCATTGTTTAAAAGGGTTCACTTTATCCCTGTCCTATTATATATAGGTATTATCATGAAAGGTTCATTTTGTTTTTTCACTTCCAAAGGAGGGAGATCACTTTGGTGGAAAACAATGTCAACATTCCTTCCTTGAATCATGGTTGCTATGTCATTTGGTTGCACATTAGGGGGGTAGGAACTTTTTGTAAAGAACTTTTAATCATGTTATGATAATGAGGAGAGGCTTGAATAAGGTCCCATAATGATATCTTAGTAGGAGTATTTTTTAGTTTTTCAACAAGATTATACTCCTTTTCATTATATAAAGGCAAAGAAGGAGGACTAGGCAAGATAGGGTTAGGCAATGGGAGGGATGTTGAAGCTGTTTGTCTTGGTTGTGAATTGTTTCGATTGTTATATGTATGAGAAATAGTGTTATAATTTGATTTTTTTGAAACATTATTCTTAGTTGGTTCGAGGATGAAGGCAGGTTTGGTTTGATTTTGTGGCTAGTTTAAGTGTGGGGAAAGGATAAGTTCGGGTTTTTTTTGAGTTTGATGTTTTTTTGAATTTGGGTAAAGGATGAGTTGAGGTTGAATAAAATTAACTTATTTTTGTGAAGGAGAGTCTAATGTCACTTCATCATCTTCATCTAAGGAAGTCACATAACTATTGCTTGAAAGACATGTGTCAATGTTCTCATTTTCTTGCACCTTGATATCCTCCTTAGTAGGAGAGGTTATAGGAGAAATACAAAATAGATGTTCATGACATTCAAAGGTTGGTTCTTCTAAAATTACTTCATCACAAGTAATGGAGTTATCAATGGTTGTATTTTCTTGGTTATCAATGATGGCATTCTCTTGTTCAATAATGTTTTCCCTAGGGGAAGAGAGGCAACTAATATTATCATGACTTTCATCGATTGGATTTTCTAACATCAAAGTATCTTCTTTAGCAATAGTAGAGATATTATGAGAAGGCCCAATTTGATTGTTATGATTATCCATGATTTCATCCTTATTTTCTAAGGTCTTTTTCTCTTGTGCCCTAATATCTAACCTAGTAGGAGGGTTTTTTAGGAGAGGAGTAAACAAGAGGTTCATCACATGAACCATGGTTATATTTTGTGAATAGCTTCATCACAAATAGGGGAGGCAAGAGAAGGAAAACTATTAGTTACATGCTTGCAAATTATTGGATCCTTTTGTTCAAATAGATATCTCCAAATGGTAGGAGCATTAGGAAAGTGAGAAATGAGATTTTCACGACTCTCAATAAGTGTATCTTCTAACACCAAATTATCTTCTTCATGACTAGGAAAGATATTAGGAGAAGAAAAAATATTATTATCATGGTTATCTATAATTACATCCCCATGTCCTATAATGTCTTCCAAAGTGAGAGAGGTAGGTTTATCATAGCTCTCAATCATTGGATCTTTTAACACCAACATGTCCTCCTCACAAATCTGACTTTCATGATCATTTATGATTGTATCCTCTTTCACTTAGAAGGAATTCTTACAAATAGGGGAGGTATTGAGAGATGAGTTTAAACTAAGTAAAGTAGTGGCAATGATCTCATCATCTTGTGTAATAATATCTTCCCAAGAGGGAGGAGGAGAAGGAAAAACAAGAATTTCATGATTCTCAACAATTGCATCTTCTTTCATAAGATACCTTCATCACTAATAGGAGAGGTATCAGGAGAAAAGTAATTTTGATTATAATGATTTTCTATGATTGAATCTTCTTCTATCACATCATTCCCACAAATAGGAGAGATAAGAGGGGGTGTGGAATTAATGAATGTGCCAACATTTTCACTCTCTTGAACTAAGAGACTCTCATAACTAGGAAATGTATTGAATGAATAATTAACATGTTTATTCACAAAAATTTTCTTTGTAAACTTAGAAAAGAAAGATACTAACATTTTTGAAAGGTAATCTATACAAACTTAAAATGGAAAGATAGTTAAAATGCAATGCAATGACCTAGAATGAAATGTGTAAATGCAATTTTCAGATTCTAAACAAGGTAATTTTTTTATTATTGTATGAAACAATCGAAAAATGAAATGTTATAAATGCCATTTTCAAATTAAGCAATACAATAACTAAACCAAATTAACCTAGACCTATTGAAATGAATGAAATAGAAACTCAATAAATTGAAATAGATATCTGATGGCAACAAATAGAAGCTCAAAAATGATGTTTTTAATGATGTAAATGGCAGTTTTAGGTCTGTTCTGGGACTAAATCACCCAAAGGGGCGTATGAGTCCCAGTTAGGTTTTTTGAAGGGTTCAAATGCTGAAAAAAATCAACACAAAATTCCTGGAGAAATTAGGTAAAACAACCTATATTTGGACTAAATAACCTAGAGGGGCGTATGAGTCCTAGATTAGGGTTTTGACACTTAATTCAACAAATTCTGAATGAATTTTAGGTTTTCTAGTTTGTAGGTTATCTTGACTATTTGCAAGTGCAGAATTTTCTAATGCAAGATTTATAAGCCCTAAATGAAAATTAACTAAAGAAATATCTAATGAAAATTTAATGTAAGATAGATCTAGGACTATGATGCACTCCAAATCATAATTAATGGGCTTGAAGGTTAGGTTCACCAAAATGAACACAAGGAAATAGGGTGCTCCACCTTTTAGGAGATGGAACACAAGGGATAAGTTCCTATTTCACTCTAGTTCACTCAAGAAAACCTTAGAGATCTCAATCCAATGGTTGAATTGAGAGAAGGGGTTGTTACAAGGTCTCCTTGGGTGTGAATAAATACTAAAGGGGGTTCACAACTAATAAAATGCTTAGAAAGACAAGAAATGAAAGTAACATGAAAAACCTAGCTATATGACCTAGAAAATGAACTCAAATTATAATAGAAAAACCAGAGATAAATAGAGGTGCACCTAGAAGAATGATGTATCCAAAAAAACTTTGAAACCCTAAAATTCTACTATTTGAAGCTCATTGGGACTCATACGCCAAACTGGGTGATTTAGTCCTATTTTAGGGTTTCTAGGAAAAACTTGTAATCTCTCAGTGACTGACCTAGACCTAGATCTACAAAAGTCTAGTAAAAATTTTATACTGGGACTCATACACCCAAAGTGGTGATTTAGTTTGAGTATTATGGTTTGGCTGAAACTCTGGTATCCTCTAGTGATCTTTTGTGGCTTCTCCCCTATTCGATCTTTGAGTCTGAAAGATTGAATTTTTTCTTGCAGATGACTTTATGTGAAGATGACAACTTCTTGACAACTATGACAACTTTCTTCAATCTTGCAACTTAGTCTTCAAAGGATCTTCAAGATCCAAACCACCTAGATCTACAATCACACACAAAAAGAGAGAAAAGTGTTTATTTGCTAGGGAATGGGGGTTTGCCTTGGTCAAACTCCATTTTGGTAATCAAACCTTAATGAGAAATGAAACATGAAATGCATGAATCATAAGATGAAATAATAGAACCTTCCTTGAAGCCTTGTAGATCCGTAAACAAGCATTAAGTGGCATCAATGAATGTAGGTCTTGATCATGATTCTTGATCAAAGATAATTCCTTTGAATACTTGAGTTGATCTTGAATAATACATCACAACATTAGCTCAAGTCCACATGGATGGTGCACTAAATCTTTGACATGATGCTTGAACCTTGAATATTGCAATAATCTTCTACAAGTCCACCCTTGAATTCCTTATTGAATGCTCTTGAATACTCTATAATTCTTTTGTGGATGCACTCTTGATTGCTTATGAAATTCTTGGATGAAACTATGTAAAATAACCTTGTATTTACACTTATTTATGCCAATTTTTTCAAAATTACAACACTACAAGCCAACATCAGATCTAGGAAAATAAAATAATTCCAAGAATTAAATTCAAAACAGGTCATTGTTAAATCAGGATTCATACACCAATCGTGGCATATGAGTCCCAGTAGCTAAAGCTTGAGATACAAATTTCTAGGAGTGTCTTGTTTAATGAGCAATTTGAAATTAGGTCCCAAGACCTAGGTGGGACTCATACACCCAAGGTGGCGTATGAGTTCCATATTACAAGATCTAGAACACATGACCAAAACATTAAATTATGATTGGTTATTTGTTGAGTGTCGGGATTATCTTGAGAAAAATGTGTATAATAGGGCTTGTGGATGCAAAATAGGACCAATTAGAGCATATAAAGAAGAAAAAATAATTAATAATTCCCTAGATTAGTGTGAAAATATAAAGACACACTTTACAACACCCTAATTAAGGCACAATTAGGTCCATTTAGTTTAAGAGGGCCCTAAAATTAATGTGAATGTGTAAAACATATTACAACACTAAATCAAGGCAACATTAGGCACAATTTTATATTTACTTATTCTAAATTTAAGTGTGAAAAAGGATAATTTTTCTACACTAGACTAAAGGTACTTTAAATGAAATTCCTTGGATGAACTCTTTCATTTCATGTCTAAGATTTTTCTCAAAATTTTCACCTTCAAACCTCGGGTTGAATATTTAAATGGAATCAACCAAATAACATATTGTGTAGGTTTGTATCACTCAAAGTAAGCTTTCCAATGAGTATAATATTGAATTATTTAATTTGATTATCATAAATTTATTTTTTATTTTCTAGTGAAGATACCTAGGTCTTTGATCTTAACCTTCATCTTTGATAAAGTGTGAGAATCAGATAGCGATGAAAGATCAATAAATGAAGATGAAGATGGTGAGGCAATGTTATTATGGAAATATTGTGAAAGGCCATGATTGCTTTGTTAAAAATTTCAATATTGTAAGGGATTAGGATCAACATGTATAGTCACTTTAGTTTCATTATGGGGGAATTCTTGGAATTTGGATGGTACAACTTACATGGCATGGATCCATGGGAAACCAATAAGGATGTTATAAGGGAGATCAAGGTCTAAGATTTGGTAAGTGGTTTCAACTATTGTGGGTCTAACCTAGATGGGTAACTTGATAGAGCCTTTAGATTCATTCTTAATGCCATCGTATGCTTTGAAGGTAGTTTTCTTTTGGGTATTGAAAACACCATAAAAATATCTCAATTGCTTTATTAGACTTAGGCTACAAAGGCTAAGTCTTGATCCACCATCAACAAGGACATGTTTGATTATGGTTTTATGGATGTGATCTTGAATGTGAAGCAAATGATTATGAGAGGGGTCAATGGAAGGTATAGGTCTAGTAGAAAAAGTGAAGGATTGTGGGGATGATAAGTATCTTATGAAGACTTGAAATTGAACAAGATCAATTTCATTAGGGACATGGGTTTCATGGAGGGATTTTTCAAGGAGGTCCTTTTGAATGGAATATGTTTTAAGTAACTAGAGGATAGACATTGTGTTGTTGTTTTATTCAAGTGATCTATTATGTTATATTGGTCAATAGGTTGAGAGAAGGATGAAGTTCCTTGAATATTAAGTTGACTACTTTGAGTAGTAACAACAAGAAGAGATGCTTTGGTAGTTAGGATGGCTACTTTGGATGCACATTGTTTGATGCATCCAAAAATGAAACTGGATGAGACTTATTGTTATGCATATAAGGTACTATGTTGTATGATGTAGAATATTTACCCTCATTATAGTGAGGAAAAGGCTACTTGTATATACATGTTTTCATTAGGAGATGTAAAGCCTTTGATGGATATGTCTCCTCAATCAATAAAATCTTGGATGAAGTTCTTAAGTTTCATGCATGAGGATTTTTTATGTCTATGGACCCTATGGTAGCCATAAAATTCATGTTCTTTGTACTGATAGGGGTTAGGAACATTAAGACCAAGGGGTTTGATGGGTTGTAATTAGATCATGTTAGCTTGGATGATCTTTTGAAAGATGGTTTTGATTGGTTCACCCAAGGGGGTATACTCACATCTAGTATGGCATCTAGGTGGACCTTTAGGTATAACCACATGTTTCTAGGGAGATAGATTGTTATAAGATGATGATGGTGGAGGTATTTCTATATTTTTGATATGTTTTGAATTATTCACACCATCATTGACCATGTTTTTTATTTATTTAAAAAAATGGATTTGTCACTAGATTGGGGATTGTTGTATTTTCCTTCTTTGTATATCTTAGTAACTATTCATTTGGCTACAAGGGATTTTTCAATAGCTACTCCCTTTTATATGATCTAATAAAAGGAGTGATCATATTGAATGTGTAGTTGGAAGCCTAATTTAGTGTTTAAGTTCTCAAAAAATATAGTGACAATTATTTTCAAGTCAATGCCATGTAAAGTGACTAGCAAGACATCTCCAGCATTGTAAAAAAGAGCTGCAAGATTCACTAGTATTTTTCTTAGAAGTACAAATATATATCATGGTGATATCATTTTCTATGTGTTAGGAAAAGTGAGTGACAAATTTATTGGCTAGCTTGGAAAATATTGTGATTGTCCCATGAGGACGGTGAGTGAACCAATCAAGGGCTTGAATATCTAAGCTTCTAGGGAAGAACCTCAAGAGGTAAGTGTCAAGATAGGACACCTCTTATCACATAATGTAAAAATATTTCAATTGTTACCTGAGATCCCCTTTTCCCTTGCATTTTTCAGATTTCGGCATTTCAAAGTTTTTGGGGAAAGGGATCATAATGATGGACTTTTTAAAAGAAAAAGGACATAGCTCTTGAAAAGTATATAATTTCTTGTGATGTCCTAGTTAAATCCTTTTAAGGGTATCCTTTATTTGTTGCACATCTTGGGCCAAAGTAATTGTGAAAGGAGGCTCTTGATAGTTGGATATGGGAGGTTGAGAGGATGACCTTTTTTTTTTATTGGTAAGAGGATCAAGGGGGATTAGAAGATAGGAGATATTGATGGGTAGATGAGATTGGATTAGAAGATTGAAAATATTGGTAAGAGCATGAATGAGGACTGAAAGATTAGAGATGTTGATGTGTAGATGATATGGGATTATAATATTGGAGATATTGGTAAGAGGATGTGATGTGATTGGATGTTTGAAGGTGATATGATGTACAACTAGCTGGGATGGATGTTGAGACATGAGTAGAAGGGATAGAATAGTGTGGTTGAGGGACGTGTGATGAAACATTTTGGGTATAAGAGGTGATTTTGATGTGTAAATGGGATGTGTGATTGATGATTTGAGATGGCATGGGGATGTTAGAAGATGGGAGAGATGAAGGGTCATGAGGACTAGAAGAAAATGGAAGGTATGCAGAATTTTGAGGATTAGAAGAAGAGTGAAGATATGTAGGATTGTGATGAATGGAAGGTGGAGGTGTAGAAGGAGGTTGTTGGATGATTTTTTGTGTCAAAATCATAGGGTAATTTTTCTCCTTTATTTGTGAGCATAAGGATATATTGGTCAGGGTGCTTCATGATATATTTATGCATCAAGTCCATAGTTTGGGTATCTTGGTAAAAGTCCTCTAATGATGTTTGGGATTCTTGGTCACTTGAATCATGATCATGTATGATGTAAGATGGAAATGGATTCTCTATTAGAATTTGGCAGACTAACTCGTAAAAAAGGTGTATCATGAAATGATGAGGGGAACTCTTGAGAGGTCATTTTTTTCTTTCTCACTTGGGTGCTACCACAATAATGGGTTACCCTTCTTGGGACATCTAGATTTTTGCCTAAAATCACATATTTTTAGAAAATATAATGATTTAAGCCTTGAAAGGTTCCATTTAAAGGATTTTAATTAAAGAGGGTTTGATCAAATCCCCTTAGATAGAACCCCGCTAGTTTTAAACCATACCTATAATGGAGTCTCCTCTACACCTATCAAAATGCTGATAAAAACCCACTTTTGATTTACCTTTTTGGGGATCAAATGAATTTATTTAAAATTTATATTTTGTAAGTATATATCCCTTATTATAAGCTTCCCAAAGAGTATAATTTTAAATATATTTAATTGGATTATTATATTTATTTTTTATTTCTTGTGAATGTAGGTTTTTCAATGAACATCAAGGTCTTTGTTTCACACATATGAAAAAATATGAAATTAGAGAAAAAAAATTCTAAAAAATACATTTCCACTAGGTATTGATGTCCTTATTCCAAAAAAAAAGTAATAAGTTAATTCAAATGCATACAAGTAAAGCTATGTGTTACATAATACACCTATGTCCAAATTATAATTACTTTGAATTAGAAAATTAATTTTAAAAAAAAATATGCAACAAAAAATTATGAAAAACTGTCCATGACTTAGATATTGGTGTGAAAAATATGAATTTAAAAAATTAGAATTGTATATTTTCTATAAAAAAAATTATGTATTACATAGTAAACATCACTTTTTAAAAAATGTTCTTTAGTAAAAAAAAGTTATAAAAAATTACATAAAAGGATTCAAAATTTATTTTTAAATTTTTTTAAGAAATATAATTAGAATCTACACACAAAACATCACAAATCACTAGTTTTCTTCATCTTCAAAATTTTAATTTGGTTTAGATGCTATAGGTGTAAGAAAGTGAAGATCGAGTGAAAAATGTTAATTTCAATATCAAGTTTGACCAAAAAGTGTAACCCCTTATTGTGGGATCACCTACTTGGGACTTTGTGATTGGCATCCAAAATAGAGACCTAGGAGTAATGATGAGGGGCAATGAGGATAATTAAGGATGATTGGGTAGACCTTGGATTTGATATGATGGAGATGATAAAATGATGTAATTTATGGGGAGGGGATAATAATAAAAAAGGATAATGATAAAATATATAGAAAGGGAATAATGACAAAATGTGCTACAAGACCAAAAGTGTCTTAAGATAACTAGATACTTGATTGATAATGATGGGGGGGTTGATTACACTATAATTGGATAATTTCTTAGGAAAGGCTTGGATGTTCTCACTCAAGCTTGGATAATCACTTGGGTAAGGCTTGGATATGCTTACTTAGGCTCAGATAATCACCTAAGAAAGGATTTGATAGGGATGTTCATAAAAGGGATTAGGATCTAGATAGACTCTTGGTAGGATTGATATTGATAGGATATGATATGGATTATGGGTAGATTATATGATTGGATTGAGGGTGATAAGGATGTGATTGGATGATACGATTTGGAAATGGTAGAAAGATAAAGAGACTTAATGGTAAAAGGAATGGTGATGATAATGATGATGAAGATAAAATGATAGTTGATAAAACTAAGGTCTAAGATTGATGTTTTAGAAGGCTATGGTATGATAATGGATGAAAAGGATAATATAAGAGAAAGATTATGCATGTTGGATGGATAATTGTCTTTGTTGAAATGATGGTTAAGGAGGTGTCTCCCAGGTTGACTCTAACACTAGAATGGTAAATGTTGTAAATGGAGATCTCAATGTGAATTTTGGAAAGAGATAAGAAAACAAGAAGATACAATGGATAAGTTAAAAATCAAGGTGATAAGGCTAATTTTAAGAAATTCATTTTAATTGAATTCACTAGTTTTATGCAATGCAAATATGTGAGGCATGATATGATAACCTATATTTGGTCAAGTAGGTGTATTAACCTAGATTAGGCCCACCAACCAAAGCATAATAACTTCAAATGAATGGATAAATAGGGCATGCAAAGGTCATGTACCACCTCTACACCCATTACCTTGGAAGGACAAGACCATACCAAGGAGTATGTGTTACCTCAACAAGAGAAAGTACATAATCAGTAACTCTAGACATGATATTGTACCTTGTACCACAATAAGTCAATGACCAAAAGGTTTTAAAGGCTTCTAAAACAAGGTTCTTATTGGATCTATGAAAAATGATCCCATCTGTAACACTTAAGATTAGGAGGGTCTCTCCTTCTCTCCTCACCAAATGTGTCTTGATAGATTGAACTTTTGATCTCCTCCCTTTATATAATCCACTAGAAAACATGGTTGAGGTTGATCTTGAGGTGATCAAATCCCCAAGAAGGTATCCTAATGTGAAAGAATATATTAGGTTCTTTAAATCACCCAAGATCACAAGAAATGCAAGGGGAGAGCATATGCACAAGCTAGAAAGCATTGAGATAACACTTATAACATAAAAGAAATGAAGATATGTGAGATTTTTGATATCCAAGATCACACTAAGTGCAAGGAGAGAGCATATGTCTATACACACTTCCAAACATGTCAAACAATGTTCATTAACCTTAAGAAAATAAATTTTCCTATATAAGTGGAAAATAAAGCCTTGGATGAACAAATATGCAAGAAAGATATTAGTAAACTTTTGATGATTTTTCTCTGAAAAGAAAAGAAAAGCTACACAACAAGCCCGGTTATATTAAAAAATGACCAAATAAATTTATTATTAGCATGAAGATAACCATAAAAATTTGGAACCAATTTTTATGATGGGGGTTGGTACACTCACCCTAACAATAGGGGGTGTGGGGGGATGGATATGATCCCCTACTGATAGGCATTTAGGGTTGAAGCCCCCAAAGAATTTTTTTGGATAAGAAAAAGGTAGAACCTAGAAACTTATGAAATGAATTGAACAAAACCACATTTATGTGAAACAAACGTACCTTTTAACAGAATAAAAGTGTAAAAACACATAAAATTATACATGTGGAAGTGCAACAAGTTGAAATATAAGCACAAGTCAAAACACTGGTGCAAATTTTGGGACTACAGGAATATCTAGTTGGAATGCAGGTGCAGCTTTCCAAAACACATGCATGATTTCTCATAAAAAGCACACTTATGCAGAAATCCTACATCTAAAGAAAATTTGATAAATAGCAATAATTTTTACAAAGAAATATGTTAAGAGAATCTAAAAAATGTATAGAAGATAGATTAGAAAAACTTGCAAGAAGAATGTTAGGAAAATTTTTAGTAGGAAAAGTAATCCTAGATCCAATTAGATTAACATGTATGTGCAGGATCATGATGGGCCAAAAAGTGGCGATATGATGGGTATTTGTAGGGTATGTGGTTGACAATTATTTTTTACCCAAAATTGATGAAATAAAAAGGGTTTTTAAAGGAGATTCTCAGCTTTCCACCACTATAAATTATGCTTTACTTTGAATTTAATAAATAATTATTATTCATTTTCTATTTGAGTTACAACTAAAGTCTGATTGATAGGCTGATTGAAAAACATCTATAGCTTTCAAACGGTATCACATTTTTTGAATCCAAAACATGCATCACATTCTATGCTTCACATACTATAGGATTAAAAAAAAAAAATTTAATTTCATGAAGTTTTGACCAAGGTTGTCAGACATACGAGTTTTTTATATTTTTTAAAATTTGTAATACAAAATTCATAATTAATTATTTACTTGGAAAAAATTACAAAAAAATATGCATCACATTCATTCATGAGTCCTCTACTTATGTCTAAAATCTTATAAAAAATATTATCATTTTATTGTGGTTAGGGTGGTCAGACACCTACTTCTTATTTTTTCCCTGAAATTTAAGTACTACTACATTGAAATTTCAAATTTTCACCAAATATATTTATTTATTTTAAAATAAACCTAGTAGTTTAGAAACTACATTCAATTTTCTACAGATTCTATTCTTACATATTTTTGAAATAATATAGATAACTTATTCAAATTTTTACGTCAAGTTGCCTAACTCTAATTTTTCTGAATTTTTTGCCACTTAAGGGCCTATTTTTTCCATGATGATCTTGCACATACCCTAACTAGGATTATCCCCTTTTTACTGACTCAACATTAAACATAATTAGACTAAGGTTTAATGATTAGCTTAATGACACAATGGAGAGACAATTCCCTAGTCTTTATGTTTATTTTTGAGTTGTGATGATGATAAATTTGATGTGTGATTTGACAAGCCTTTGACATATAAACACAGATCTAAAACTATAATTTATTAGATAAATAAAAATAGAAAGTTACAAAACTAGCCTAGACCTGAGAAGAGAAAACAAAGAGGAGGTTGCAAGGTGAAAGCACAAAGTTATGTCACACTTTCGACTAACAAAATAGTTCTAAGTGAAACTATTTCAACCTAGACAATTTTGGTTGAACCAAATTTTCCCAAAACCACGTGGCCTATACGTGGCACATAGAGTTTTGGGTGAAACCCTTTCACCCAAAATCATAAAATTTGAATTTTTCCATGTCGCATGGAAATGTGGCTTATTTTATGTGTGGGGTTTCAGTAGAAAGGGTTTCAATCGAAACCCTTTCTACCGAAACTATCTATGTGGCATCTTAGTTGGCAACCAACTCAACTTTTTTTAGAATTTTTTAAAACTTTCAACTTCAACTAAGTATTTCTTCAGTTAGAATGATTTTATAAAAAATAAATAAATACACCCTTTTTGTAAAGCTCGGAGTGGTGAATCCAAATATGTAACTTTTGTATATTTTGATTAGTTTTAATATATTTTATTTTTAAAATAATGCAAGTAGGTTGTTAAAGTTAAAAAAGAGGCTGATTCTAGAAATTAAAAAAAATAGTAAAACATATTATTATTTTTTTGAAACATATATGGTGCACTAGAGGAGAGAATCCTCTTCAAAAGGGTATAATTTTTTTTTTTTGAAAATGATTAAAAAAAAAGATAATAGTTGACATCAAAAGAAAACTGTCAAATTCTGACAAGTTTGACTTTAAAATGTTATTAGGAGAAAAATATACATCAAAATTTCATTTTTTCTCCATGCACTAGATATTGAAGTTACCTATTTGGAGAAAAATAATTAAAAGAAAGTGATTTTTTTTTCTATTTGTTTCTTGACATCAAGTGAACGTCAGTTTTTCCTAAAATTTTCAGCATTCCAAAATCTGCTCTTAAATTGATAAAAAAAATAATCAAAACAATTTTAGATTTTTTTGAAAAACTACAGAAATAAAATTCATCAATATTATACATTTCATTATTTTACATCATTTTAAAATTTAAAACATAAAGACCACTTTTATGTGGTCGAAGTTTAGAATTTTTTTGCTATTGGTTGATTCCTTTATAAAGTGTGACACAAGTTTGTACTTTTACCTTGCACTATAAATTTTAGCTTGAATTGGCTGGTCTAGGGTGTAAGAATGCCTTAGATTGAACTCCTACTTTTTTTTGTATATGAAATTTCCAAGATCTTGGTTAAGGTCTAGATACACTCTATTTCCATGGACTGTCATTGGTTCAAACCTTCAAATCCAGCCTACACACAATAATGGGGGAAAAGGTTATGTTGGATTGGGGCTTTCCTAATTTAAACCTTATGTTGCTATTTATACATGTATCCATGTACAAAAATTGATGATGATCAAGAGGGCATGCCCTAGGCTGAGAAGTAGCCAAAACAACAATAAACTGGTTGAAATGGATAAATGACAAATGATAATGTTACCTTGATGTGAAAACCCTTGAAGAAGAGATGTCACACACAAGTTGATTGATGGATTCCTTAATTTCTTGATACACTTGCAAAAGGTTAGCTCACATACACCACAAATTGTTTAAGCTAGAATGTAGAGGATAACTCAATACTTCTCCATAATTGTCTTCCAATTAATTGTCTTCCAATTGATCTCCCTCTCTAAAAATTTATTTCTCATGTACAAAATGAGAGGAAAAAATTATTATATAAGCATTTGAATTAATCGTTTTTGGTAGGAGATGATATGGGTTCATTTTCAAATCATAAAATCTCACTAATCAAAATTTTAAACATTCAAAATTTACCTTTTGGTCTAGGGAGCTCTATGAAAAGTGATTGGTGCTTTTTGGCCAGAATTTATAGGGATTATAGGGATTTAAATGTATTTAATTAATTCATCCTTGAAATTGCTAAATTATTATTATAGTTAACATTATAGAAAAAATAGGGTGTCAAGGTAGTGTTAAATTGTCAAGGGTGACAATTTTTGACACTACATTTATCCCCCATTTTAGTGAAAGTGTGATCTTATATTCATACTCACACTAAAGGAATAAGTATCCATATCAAAATGTTCAAGGGACAAGATGACACCAAATTGAGGGGTTTGCAAGCCCCCAAATTAGGATCTCATCAATTCACAATGTTAAGACAAACATGCACATACGATAAGAAAATATTCACTCACACACAATGCACTCAATAAGCAAACAATGGAGTACACTTTAAAAGAATACACAAATCATGCACAAAGAAAACACACTGTATACAAAATAATAAATGAAGAAAAAACACAAAATATATGAAGAAAGCACATGAAATACACAAAGTAGACACATAGTAACATAATAAAAACAATAAAAAACAAACACAAAGGTTAATACTATAAAGGAATTTGAGTCGATAAGGAAAAGAGATCTCGGTCTTAAATTTATCTCAAATACCAAACATCATCCATCAAATGTGATGTTTAAAAAAAATGTTATTCTCATATAAGGATGTAAAATCACTCATGAAATGCATGACTTCATTGGCAAGCAAGTTGTGTTATGCTAGATGGCCAAGTTAAAAGATACTCAAGTTCATGAATCAACAAGTTCTATAATGAAAAATCCATGGACTCTTTTTCCAATCATGCTTCAGGGAGTGCACAAAATTTTAACATCGTGGGGAAAAATAAATGCTCAATGTCATAGGGGATGAATTGATAACCATGCCTTAAGGGGTGTTATAAAAACACCACTACTAAAGGGGTATGCCAATAATTCAAATCTCACAAGATTTTTATGAAAGGGATAGGGGTAATAAAGCCCCCTTAAAATGTCAACATACTTTCTATGTTGGTATTTTAAGGAAGTAAGAGATGAATTGAGGGGACCCTTAAAGAGAATACACACCTCTAAAAACTAGTTATCCTTTCCATCCAATTGTGAAGGAAAAGACAACCATACAAAATACTATTGTGTCACTAGGTCATATAAGTATTAAAATATGGTTTCACTGAAGATTGTACCACCAAGAATAGCAATGACCAAACATGTGAAGCTACAAATACCACATGGTGAGGAGCACCACCATAAAAGATAGATCATTATTTTTTAGAAGTATTAGGAGTATCCACATAAGGAAGAGTACCACAATCAATAAGTTGTATTTTATTAACTCAAGGTCTAGCATTCATTTGTGAAATGACCATGCACTCGATGATATACACAAAAAGAGTTATTACCATAAAATTTCTTTCATGTTGGAGGAGGAAGAGTAATCAAGTGGGATATGATAAGACTCAACAAAATATGCTCTTTCTTTGATAAAGGTGTAGGAGACAGGTTTTCCTCTTATGAAGAAAATATTGCTTGCTTATGACATGATGTTTTAAATATAGTAGATGATGGTGGATGAGATGAAGGAGAAGAAAACGGTTGAAAACCTAAACCCAATTTTGATAGATATGACATAGAAGTCTTCACATGATCCTTAAGTACTTGTTCTATGTTTTCCTTATATTTATTTTTAGAAATTATGTTATACCCAAGCCCATAACATTCTTCCAATTTAGATGTATAAGTCTTGTCCAAATTCTCATGATAAGAATTGATTCTTTCACAAGAATACAAGTAGAGAGGGAAGGAGAGAGAGAAGGAGAGGGATAGTTGAGATAGATAGTAGAGAGGTAGATTTAGGTAGAGAGAGGGAGAGGAGAGATATAAAGAAGGGGGAAAAGAGAGAGAGGTAGGTAGAGAGAGGGAGATGAGAGAGAGTGGGAGGTAGGTAGAGAGGGAGAGGAGAGAAAGAGATGGAGATGAGAGATAGAAAGAGGGGTTAGGGAGATAGAGAAGGAAGGATATAGATGTAGGGAAAGAGTTGAGATAGAGAGAGTAGAGAGGGAAGGAGAGAGAGAGGAAGAGAGGGATAAGTGAGAGAGGAGGAAGGTGGAGAGATTGAGAGAGGAAAGGAAGGAGGGAAGGAGAGAGAATGAATTATAGAGGGATAAGTAGGTAGAGAGAAGTAGAGAGGGAAGGAGAGATGGAGGAAGAGGTAGGGATGGAGAGAGAGAGGTGAGAGAGAGAAATATATATATATATAGAGAGAGAGAGAGAGGTAGGTAGAGAGAGGGAGGAGGAGATAGAGAGGAGAGAGGGAAGGAGAGGTAGGGAGGGAAGGAGGGAGAGGTGAGAGAGAGGTCAGATAAAGAGAGAGAGGAAGGATGGAGGGATAGTTAGTGAGAGAGAGGTTAGATAGAGAGAAAGATAGTAGAGAGAGATGTGATAGAGAGAGAAGTAGAGATGTGAGAGAGAAATAGAGAGAGGTAGGTAGAGAGAGGGAGAGGGAGATAGAGAGATGTAGAAAAGGGAGGAGAGAGGGGAGAAGAGGCAGGGAGGGACAGAGAGGTGAGATATAGAGAGAAGAGGAATGGAGGGGGGGATAGGTAGGGAGAGGGAGGCGAGATAGAGAGAAAGAGAGTAGAGAGGGAAAAGGAGAGAGAGGGGAGATAGATAAAATTAGAGAGGGAAGGAGGGAGAGGTGGGATATAGAAGTAGAGAGGGAGAGGAGAGAGAGATGGAGAGATAGAAAAAAAAAGAAAGGAGGGAGGAAGGGAGAGAGAGGTGAGATAGAGAGAAATAAAGAGGGGAGCAGAGAGAGAGAGAGGATAGATAGAGAGAAGGAGAGTGAGAGAGAGTAAAAAGAGCAATAAATGGGTGATTCCACAATCTGGTTTACAATTTTTGGCCAAATTAGACATTGAACTAATTTTTTCTAACTAAATCTTCACTTTCGGAGCACCTATAGCGGCTAAACCATGAGGAATTTGAAGATGATGCAAACCAGTGATTTGTGAAATTTTGTTTGTAGATTCTAAATATATTTAAAAAAAAAAAAATTGGAATCAAATTTCACTTCTTTTTCCATCTCCTTCAAAAATTAGTTTTTATTAGTAAACACCATTTTTAAGGAGTGATGCTCACCATATACAACATAACTTATTTTCTATGAAGGATAAAATTCTATTTTTTAAAAATTTAGATTTGTAACTATGATATCTAACTAGTTCATTTGGTTTCATAGTGTTTTATTCAATATTTTTTGCTTAATCAAGTTTCAAAGTCAAACCAATTACAATTCAAACATAGGCAGACCGTATACAACATAAATTTTTTTGTATATATCGAAATTCAAGTTTTTTTTACTAGATCAAGGAAATAAATACCTAGCATGAACATATTTTTTAGAATTTTATTTTGATAATCTGCTATTTTTCCACATGTGCAAAACAAAGAGCTTGATTTTTGGTGAAAATCTATGTTTAATCAAACTAAAAAAACACATACATAATAAAACCAAAACATATTAAAATTATATTTGATGGATAGCTCATTCTGAGGACTACCATCATCTAGTTGGGTTTATGAATTCTCCTCCATTTTCATCCTCAACTCAATCTTCGAAGGGAAAAATTCTACAGAAATTTGGTGCCAGAGGGGGAGAAGGGGGGAAAAGTGGGGTTCAAATGAACCTAGGTTTGAGTGAACCCCCCTTGGAGGTTTGCTAGAACCAGGGTTCGAGTGAATCTAGGTTCAAGTGAACCCCCCTTGGAGGTTCGCTAGAACCAGGGTTCAAATGAACTCAAGTTCGAGCAAATCCCCTCTTGTAGTCAATTTTCTATTGACTTCATCATAAAAAAATGTAAAAAAAGTGAGTCCCATCATTTAATAGGGTTTGCTCGAACTAGGGTTCATTTGAACCCATTTTGGATCCATTCAAACACCCCAATTCATGCGAATCTCTAAAAGAAAAAAAATCATAGGAGCATTTTTGCAATTTTCCTTCCTCACTAGAATTGTAAACCAGATTTGTGGGTTTACCCATATATAGAGAGTCTAGAGAGATAGAGAGTAGAGAGCAATATATAGAGAGATAGAAGGAGAGGGAAGGTAGATATAGAGATCGGGAGAGGGGAGGAGGGAGGGAGGGAGAGGCAAAAGGATTAGAGAGGGAAGGAGGGAGAGAGAGACAAAAGGATTAGAGAGGGAAGAAGGGAGAGAGAGATGGACATGTTTTCTTGAGCTCAAGGGAGAGAGAGTTATGTAAAGGGATGGAGATAGTGAGAGAGAGAGGTCTAGAGTATACAATATGATTTAATGAGTGAGATAGAGATAAAGATGGGTATGTGCAGGATCATCATGGAAAAAATAGGCCCTTAAGTGGCAAAAGAATCAAAAAAATCAGAGTTAGGCAACTTGACATAAAAATTTGAATAAATTATCTATAGTATTTCAAAAATATGTAAGAATAGAATATTTAGCAAATTGAATGTAGTTTCTAAACTACTACAGGTCTGTTTAAAAAAATGTTTGGTGAAAATTTGAAATTTCAATGCGTGAGTACTTAAATTTTAGGGAAAAATAAGAAGTAGGTGTGTCTGATGACCACCTAACCACAATAAAATTATAATTATTTTTTATATGATTTTAGATATAAGTAGAGGACTCATGTCCCGATGTGATGCATATTTTTTTGTAATTTTTTTCCAAGTAAATAATTAATTATGAATTTTTTATTACAACTTTTTAAAAATATAAAAAACTCATATGTCTGACCACCTTAACTTGGTTAAAAATTCATTAAATTCAATTTTTCTTTTTTTAATCCTATAGTATGTAAAGCATAGAATGTGATGCATGTTTTGGAGTCAAAAAATGTGATACCATTTGAAAGCTATAGATGTTTTTCAATCAGTTTATCAATAAGGACTTTAGTCGTAATTTGAATAGAAAATGAATAATAATTACTTATTAAATTCAAATTAAAGCATAATTTATATTGGTGGAAAGATAAGAATCTCCTTTAAAGACCCTTTTCGTTTCATCAATTTTGGGTTAAAAAAAGTTGTCAGTGATATACCAATCATATTGCCACTTTTTGGCCCATCATGATCCTGCACATACCCAGATGATAGAACTTTCTGATTATTGAAATTTGACCTCCTAATTACTAAAATTTGACATGTTTGTTACTAAAATTTTATTGTCTAAACAATTATAAGATCTTCCAAAAACTATAATTTGAATTATAACTCCAAGAGATCTTAAATCACTCTCAAACATCCTGAAACTATATACATTAAACATAACTTAAAGTATAAGAAAGTAAATGTCCTTATGTAAATGTTTCCCTGGTAGAGAAAGAGAAATACAAAGACAAAGAAAAAATGAAAGATTTCAGAAAATGTTTTCAAAAATTAATGCTTCACATTTGGTGAGTGCCAAATTTGGTGCTCGCCAAATGATGCACTTCATTTGGCTAGTGAAAAATTTGGTGCTTTCCAAATGATGCACTTCATTTGGCAAGCTTCAAATTTGACACAAGTTTTCCAAATGACTTACATTGGAAAATACCAACCCAAAGGGTTGGAATTCACCTCGGGCATCCAACGCAAAGTGTTGGACGACTATTTCATTCCAAGGATGTGATTTTGTGAAAGTGTACAAGAAAATCATAATTTTTTGGTTGTGCTAACTATGAAGTTTGCACATGTTTCAATGGAAGTTTATAAAAAAAAACCATGATGATGTTAGGCTCTCTCTTACCTATATAACCATGATATAATTTTTTTAATGTTTTTATTATATTAAGGTTTTCATCCTTAACTTCTCCTGTTAGTGCCTCCATTTTTAATCAAAGACCAACATGTGCTAGTTCTAGTATACATTTTTACCCGTTCACCAAATTTTCAAAAAAATACATTTTTATAAACTAGAATCCATTCTACATATAATAAAAAAATATTTTTGATTAGTTTTCAAAAAATTTAGGGATGAGCATGCTCAAATTTTAGCTTTTTAGGATGTTTCCACTTTGAAATTATTAAAATATTATAAATTCATTAAAAAATTAGCTAAAAAAATTAGGATAAACTACATGATGTTAGCTAATTTCTCACCATTCAGATTTTTGAAATTCTAAAAATAAAACTTTTAGGGAGGCCACAACAGATGCTATACTTTTTTTTTGATAAAAATGGGACCACTTTTTGTGGGCCCCCGTTTTCAAGCCCTTAATCTTCATTATTCTCAAAAACTATTGTAGCTTAGAAAGTAGATTCAAAGCATTGCAACTCTTGTTCTTGTTGGATCTTCAAATTTTGAGTGTAACTATCTTCATTTTTTTGTGAGCATCGAACTTTGTTGATTTAAAAAAAAAGTGGCATCTTAAGAACCATTTTCATATCACAACTTGATGCACTTACCCCTACATTGAGGAAGACTAGGTGGGGGTGGAAGATATGTTTGAGGTAATGGAATGAATGTTGGTGTTTGTTTTGGTTGCTTATTACTTCTAGTGTTATTGTTTGAGAAACAACATGATAACTCGGTTGCTTCAACACATCTTATTGCACATGATTACTAGTGAGTTGTTTTATAAAGTTTAGGATATGGCCATGAGGTTTTGGAGGTTCCATAATGAGAGGTGGTTTAGGTGGTCCAATAATTGAAGGAGTTTTAGGAGGTCCAATAATCAAATGTGGGTATATAATTTCATCTTGTTGGAAATCTTCTATCAATGGAGGTCCTAATGTCATTTTTGAATCTTCATCTATGTAAGCCACCTTACTATCATTTGAAAATGTATCAATGATTTCATCCTCTTATGACACAATATCTTCCCAAGTCGGAGAGGTATTGGGAGGGAACCAAACATGATTCTCATGATTCTCAATGATTGGATCCTCTTGTGCAAAGATACTCTCATAAGTAGGAGAGATATTGGGATAAGAACTAACACAATTGTGATGATTGTCAATGATTTTATTTTACATTTCTTCAGAATTTTCTCATAGGTAGAAAAATTATAGTTATATAATCCATGTGTTGTCATATCAAAATCACATCTTTCGAAAGGAAACATTTTTTTATTTGTCCTATGGATTCAATAAGTGATGCACAACAAAATCAGATAGGTTTGGAAAACATAATTCTAGAATAGGAATCAGGTTTGAACTGAAACCACACATAGGGATGTGCATAGAAAATTTCACCTTGAACTAGTTGGTCTAGGGCACAAGGATTCCCTAAAATAGATAGGTAATTTAAAAATAAAATAAAATTGAATATCATTGACATTATCTAAAGGTTCTGTGTTTCATAGGTTTAGGTCTAGAAGTGAACAGATTTTTGGAAATGAACTAAACCTAATTTTTCTTTATGAAACACATGTATGCATGCAACTTTTTGATATGTTTATGGTTATTGAGTATGTCAAAATGATAATTTTTAGAAATTGTATATTGTAGTTGACTAATTTTTCCAAAAAAATCTAAAAAGCAATGTTTTTTATCTTTTGAGTTGAAAATACTGTGCAATTTCTTCACTTATTCAATATTTTTCACTAAATTTTGCATGCATTTTTGACAAAAATAAAATTTTCAATGAAAATAACTTAGATCTAAGTGTTAAATAAGGAAAATAAGATCTAAAAATTTATCCCATTTAACTCATTATTTTTTAATTTTTGTGATGAACAACTAATGAAAATGGATAATCTTTTGAAAATAAATGCAAATTATCAATAGGATTCTCAAATAACCTAGGTTTTGAATGAATTTTCAGAATTTTTATGCTTTGAAAATTAGAAAATTGCAAGTGCAAGACATGTTAAGTTCACCAAAAAAATTAGTTGAAAAAAGTGATCCTAGATCCAATTAGATTAACTAGGATTATCCCCTTTTCATTGACTCCACATTGAACATAAATTGTCTAGGGTTTGATGATTAGCTTGTTGCCATAATGGAGAGCCAATCCCATAGTGTTTATGTTTGTTTCTAAGTTGTGAGGATGATAATTTTGATGTGTGATTTGACAAGCTAGTAAAAGCACAAAGTTGTGTCACACTTTATAAAGGAAATGACCAACGTTGATCCAATTTTTAAACTTGAATCACTAAAAAGTGGCATATATGTTTTGAATTTTAAAATGATGTAAACTAGTAAAATATGTATTTTTTAGTATATTTTATGTTTGTATTTTTAAAAAAATTTAAAAAATTATTTTAAACTAGTTTTTAATAAATTAAAACTACAATTTAGTTGTTGATAAAATGTTGCAAAATGAAGTTGCATGGGACATCAAACTTTTTATAGTAATTTTTTTTTTCTTTCAAATTTTTTGTGTGTATCTATAACTTTAAATTTTAGTCCATGGATTGTTTTTTCCCAATTTTGATAAATATATATTTTAAAATAAATATTAAAAGTGTGTGAATCAAAAACTAGCTATTTTCGTCAGATGTCAACTTTCATATTAAATATTTATCTAAATGGAAAAAAGTTATACCATCTTAAAATATATTCTTTTATCTAGTGCAACATATTTTTTTCATTTTTTTTAATAATTTTTAGTATTTTTCCTTGAAATAGTAATCAACCTAATATTTTATGTTGATAACCTACTTTTAGTAAAAATAAAATATAAAATATAAAAAATAATTAAACTATTAAAATAAATATATTTTTAAAAACTACACTTATGGATCTACAAAAGGGTATTTTTATATTTAAAAAAAAACATTAATTAAATTAGCAAGAGTTATTAAAATTTCAAGTTTTTCAAATAATTTTATTTTTTTGGTAAATTGGACTCAAAGTGGTGCTCCATATATTTTTAGCCAACAATTTTAGTTGAAAAAGTTGTGGAAGTATCTAACTTAGCTAGAATGAATCTTAATAGTTCATATGTTTGACCAAAAATTATTTTTAGTTAGAAATACTTAAATTTAGTTGTGTTGATAAGTTAGTTGAAAGTGTGACACAACTTTGTGTTTTTACCCAAACTTATTTGACATATAACCCTAGATCTGAAACTATAACTTATGTAACACCCCCGCCACGAACCCTAGAGGACAACACACTAGCAATTGCAAAGGGAACAATTTTTTAAAAAAAGTGAAATGTTACATGTTGTAAATGAACATAAACTTACTGTTGGAAACAAGCAACACTAAGAGGTGGGGGGGTGTGAATCAGTGTTGTGCAAAAATTAAACTTAATTATTTTGTCATTTAACTTAATCATTCAACAAAAGAAACATGTATTGATAGAAAGAAAGTAATCACAACACCATAACACCAAAATTTTTACGTAGAAACCGTGTTAGGGGAAAAACCATGGTGGATGGCCAATCCATAATATAATATGAGTATACCCAAAATGAAAAGTACAAAATGGGAATGCACTTGCATTCAAGCTCACTTCCTAGAGCTCACTACTCAAAAGGATGGGCTCATTGCCCTACAATGATTTGGAATAGATCCAAAAGAATAAACTGATGAAATAGCATCAACAATGCCTGATTATAGTTCCAATTAAGCTTTGTAGATAATCTCCTATCATTTTGATTAATTCAACATTCTGCTCTACTCTACACAACCCACTCTGCAAAAATCTTAATGCACAAGTGAAACTATGCATAATCACCTAATCCCTATTCCTAATGATCGCAACACACCACCACATGTCCTTTCTCATATATCAAATGATATATTGAATCTCATATATATATCCGCATCTAGAAATCAAGTCGCTATAGGTCAGCCTTAATAAAACTTGGAAATATTATCAACTATCGGCACAAATCATGAACAATTTTGATGTGCACCCAAACAAGTTAGCTAGACTATAGATGGGACCCATAATTAAATATTTGAACATAAAAACATTTTAAATAATTTCACTTTACACATCCACAATGTGCCACATTCACTAAGTCAGCTACAACGAGTAAATAGGCATAAAACATCGTACCAGACCTCCAAGCTCGTATTGCAACTAATGCAACACCACAAAATTTAGTAATAAGATAATATGCATGCTCAACAAGCAATCACAGGGGTCCTCAACACAAAACAATGATCCAGTGAAGTAGAAAGATTAATTGACTGACTGGATACCCTGTTCTTCAAGTATTCTGTCGGTAACACACAGTATTTCACTTTATCTGTCGGTATGACTAGATACAGATCTGCAGACCATGGAGATGACTTCAGTTGCCATCAATGAAAACACTAGAATCCATATGCCAACACTTACATACTATCCTATGTCCTCTAAGGTTCATGGTTATGCTACATGATTCCCATCATCTAATGTACAAGAACTATAAGATATTGCATTCATTAAAAGCTAACATCAACTAGGAATCACATCTAATCATTTCATATAATCAAGTAATCCATGAGATACACTCATAACATAAGTACATAGAGATTAATTGATTCAATTCATTCAATTCATAACTATAAGATTTGTAGAGCAAAGGATTTCAAGGTTCAGCCAAATGCTTCAATAGAAATTAGGTATGAAACAAGAACTCACCACTTATGTTAATGGTTATCCCTCCTCGCTGTTATAGTCATGATGATCTATTGATCCATATGTGTCATATGATATTGTCTATTTAAACACCATCAAGAAAAGGGAGAATGCACATGATAAGCTCCCATTCATTGCAAATCTAGTCTTTCAGGGATTCGAGCATTGAAATTGTAGCTGCGCTATTATTGAAATGTATTTTGGCTGGCTCAACCTTTACATGCCTTCATAAACAGGTCAGACCAAATGGCTATGGTTGTCTCCATGTTCCCGTGAGCTCAAAATCAATTATTAATTCCTTAGCTAGTGACTCCAAGAGATAGTTCTCGGTAAAGAATTTAGGTTGGAGGTACCGATATGGGAATTCTTGCAGATAAGTTTCTTCCTGTAGAAAATCACTAAATCCTCTCTCCTCCCCCATTTTTTGTTATAACCGTCCTTTTCTTTAGAAGGGGTTGTGGGTTCTAAAAAGAGGCCTATAATTGCTCCAAATGAGTGCTTGCCTCCACTATGCTTATCATGAATTTTGTAATAGAAGAACCCTCCCCCATTCCTTTTTCATTAATTTTACTATTTATAACTTATAACCGCCGACTTGAAATCTATTTATTTTAATATTATATTATAATTATTTACAAATTTATCTATCAAATCATGCTCAAAATTTATTTCAATACAACGAATAATCAAACTAACATTTATCATTCAACAAGTCAACTACCAAACTATCCCTGATCATGAAGTACAGTCAAAAGAAATCATGAAGGGGCATTACAACTTATCAAATAGATGAAAAAAGATAGTTACAAAAATGAATGAGATCTAAGAAGTGACAATATAGAGGATCTTGCAATATAAATTTTAGCTTGAATTGGTTGGTCTAAGGTGCAAGGATGCCCTAGACTAAACTTTTACATTTTATATTTGAAAATGTTGAGATTTGATTAAGGTCTGCACTTTGTTCCCTTGAACTATCACTAGTTGAAACCTTCAAATCTGACCTATGAAAACAAAAATAGGGGAAAATGTTGTGTTTTATAGGGGCTTTCCTAATTCAAACCCCATGTTGGTATTTCTACAGGTCCATGTATAGTAATTTGTTATGATCAAGAGGGCATGCCCTAGGCTTGGCAGAGTCCAAAACAATAATAAATTGACTAAAATGGATAAATGGTGAATCGTAATGTTACCTTGATGTGAAAACCCTTGAAGAGATATTCCACACACAAGTTGATTGATAGATGCCTTAATTACTTGATAGACCTGCAAAAGGTTAGCTCACATACACCATAGATTGTTGAAGCTAGCATGTTAGGATAACTCAATACTTCTCTATAATTGTCTTTCAATTGATCCCCCTCTCTAAAAATTGATTTTTCATGTTCAAAATGAGAGGAAAACATGCTTATATATGCATTTTAATTAGTACTTTTGGGTAGGGGTCAACCTAGGGTCATTTTTAAATCACAAAAGCTCGCTAATCAAAATTTTAAACATTCAAAAAAGTTTATTTTTGGTCTAGGGTGCCCTATAAAAAGTGACGTGTGTTTTTGTCTGAATTTATAAGGATGATGGGGATTTTTATATATTTTATTAATCTGGTCCCAAAATTGGTAAATTATTATTATAATTAAAGTTATAGGAAAAACAGGGTGTCACGCTAGTGTGAAATTGTCAAGGGTGAAAATTAAGGGTTAGCATTCAAAATAGCTAAATATTTAACAAAACATAAGTGTGGTTTGTAGAGAAAGGGTGAATTTTACTATAATGTAAGCATCAAAATTTGAAATGTGGGCACAATTTCTCATAAAAAAAAGTGTCAAAAGTCAAAACATAGGCGCAGTGAGTCACTGTAGAAGTGTGACAATGGAGGCATGATAAGTCATTATGAAACTGTAGTTTTGTCGAAAAAAAGTTTCAAATCACATAGTTGAGTGTGAAATTGGAACATACAAATAAGAACTAAAAAAAATAAAAAAATAAAAATAGGGATGGGGGTCCCAACGAGCATGCCAAAATAAAGAGGTTAGAAAATATTCAAGGAAAACAAAGGAAAATAAAAGTAATATAAAAATTCAATACCTTTACCTAGAATCGTAGCTTCTCTCCTTGATCAGCAGAAATGGAATGCACCCTTATTCCATTTGATTTTCTCTTGATATGGATATGTGGATTTTTCAAGTGTGTAGCACAACCTTGACATGATTGATAATGATTGAGACATAAGAGATCAAAATGATATGTAAGTATGATAGCTCAAGGATTAGATGAAAATGAAGGATCACAACCTCTAGATATAGAGTCTTGAAGAGGAAAAATTAATGGCTCAAAAAGATTGATGGATGGCTGAGATTGAAGAAGGTTTAGGGTTTGGATCAAGGGTGCAATCACATGACAATTGTCAAATGATGGATAGGATCTAGGTTTATGTAGGGATAACCAGACAAAATCCTTATGGCAATATATAGGATTAAGAGGTTAAATGAGATGAATGGATAGGATTAAAAGATACTTTGACTTTTTGGTAAGTGTCTAGGTTCAATGAATCTAGACAATGAGTTAGTTAGACATGTGAAGGGGACACTTGTCACATGAGGAAAATTTTAGATTATGATTCGTGTGAACAAGATGGGGGGATAGGATTAAGTGGAAAAGGATAAAGGATAAATAGGAATTAAATGATGGAGGAAAAGATAATGACAATTAATTAACTTAAATTAATTAAATAAATAAAGCTATCTAATTAATGAGATCACATGAAGGGATAATAATTAAATAAATAATAAATATTTATTTAATTAAAGGATTATGAAAGGATGGGAATATTAATTACATAAACAATAAATATTTAATTAATTAATGGCTTAGGAATAGGCTAAAATTAGGTTTGGTTGGGTAAGGTCATATTTTAGGTGTCTACATAAATAACCAAGAAAATTTATGTACAATATCATTTTGTAAGCGAGATGGCTAAGAATAGAAAAATTTAATGGCTTAGGAATAGGCTAAAATTAGGTTTGGTTGGGTAATGTCATATTTTAGGTGTCTACATAAATAACTACGAAAATTTATGTACAATATCATTTTGTAAGCGAGATGGTTGAGAATAGAAAAATTTAGATGGAAACGATTAACACTTAAAAAATATTGCTGATTTGTTGGTGAAACTTGTAAGTGCTCCCAATTTCTTTTGGTGTAGGGATGAGATGGTCTTGGAATATTCCCAAACATGAGGTTAACTTATTGTGTTTTATACCACACTCTTGTATAATAAATATCAAGTGTGAGAATGTTGGGACTTGGGTGATATTCACTTACAAAAAATATTAAAGGTATATTTTATCTATAGCATGTAATGTGGTGAGATGAGGTGATTTTCAAATGTTGTCACACTCAATATACATGCTAGTTTACATGTGGTGATGTTAAGGTAATAACTGTAATCTATTTTGAGGACTCATAATTGCATATAGAAATTAATGCTTCTATAAGCATAAATTTTAATGTACAAGAACTTATGGCAAAGTTAGAGTTCATGTGGCACAATTGAAAAGTAACATAATTTTTTAGAAGATGACACAAGATAACACAAGTAGTTAGAAGGATGTAATATTTATGTGTGTTATTACAAGCTTGGATCCAACAGTGGTGGTTATACATCATATCATGAACTTATTGATATTATTAAGTGGACACATATTAATTTATAGTGTGTGATTGTGGCTATATACACATTGATTATTCACGTACAGATATCATGCTTGGTGATATGTGTGGTATTGGATGTGAAAATATGGTTATAATATAGTTGTGTGACTCTTAGTATTCCAAATGTTGGTTGGAGAGTTTGATAGTTGGGATTGTACATTTACATCTAAATTTACCATCTTGCGTGAATGCATAAAGGCTATAAAAATTAAAAAATATTAGATTTTTATAGAACATTGTTGAAGTGAGGTACTGGAGCAATTATAGAAGAGTATGTTGAAAATTGGAACTTTATAAAAAGATTTATTATATTGAATCCTTGTTTCTAAATATTATAACTATGAACATATTTTAGCGATGGGTTTTCTGTTTTAAGGTTTGCCCACATAAATCTTTAAGTCTAGTGTAATATTGTATATGCATACTATTCCATTTACTTCTATTAAATATTTTTCATATGAATTTGGTAAATAATGTTGAATATTTTCTAGTCATGTAGTCCTAAGTTTCTTTACCAAATCTATTAGACATGTGTACTAGGGGTGCAAGTCCCCAAGAAATATCACTAAGACTAAAAGCAAGCAACTTGAGATATAAAACTAATAGTAACTTCTAAGGTCACAAGGTCTTGCATTCTTTTTAGATCTAGCTTTTTGTGTAGCACAATTTCAATTCATATTATTTCAAATATTAAAATGTATAAATAAAATTACTTAATAAACTAAAAATATTAATCAAATATTGATTGCACCCAAAAACAAATTTAACATTCTTTATTATAAAACAAATTATATTTATATTTTAAAAACAGGTACAAAGCACTTAAGTGGGATTGAAAAAAAAAGCAATTATTTGCGTGCACAGATACAAAAAGTCATACGAGAGCCATTTAGAGCATAGTATCATATGATGTAAGATTTTCATTACTTCACCGACTGAGAAGATTGAAACGGAAATAGCCTAAGCAAGACGGCCATCAGCTGATAACAGAAACACAGTTGCTGCAGCAAACGGAGCTGATAAACACAGCACTAGACCGCCAAGGAAACGACCCAAAACGGCAATTTATGCTGTGTTGCGAACACCATAAAATTTGTTTATGGCATTGATGCCAACCACAAGCAAAAAGAAAAGACATAACTGACCTGACTACCCACAAATTTGATGGTTATATGGATTTTCTTCTGATTTTAATTGCTCTTCCGTGATCATTTTGTGATAAATAACAAAGAAGAGCACAACTAAAATAGATGAGAAAAGCAACAAACAGATCATCAGAACTAGAGCCCAAAAACTGTGAGAGATATGCCAAAGACCGTGAATGCGCAAGTGAGATATTTCCACTTGGTCTTTGCAACCTCTCTTATCTGCATATCAGATGGAGATGCTACTCCAGTAGCCACTCTGTTCACATCAGCGTGCGCCTTGCTCGGAGGTGTAGCACATCCTCCATCGATGTCGCCACCATTATTATTGTGTCCAGGCGTGTCAGACACTGAGGAGAACAATCTAGGCATAAAAGGTATGTTATACTGACGATAAAGTAGTTGAAAATATTGCAGAAAAGCTAGATACAGATTACCAGAGAGGAGTATCATTGTATTCTTATCAGGCCCTGATCTTTGCGCAACCTGATATTGTTCAGGGGAACGATGTACCACGTTCAGAGTTTCTCCAACAATATAATTTCGCTTCTGTAAAGAGGAAGGGAAGAGGCTTTGTTAAGATATAAGCAGAGGGAGGGGCCGAAAAGTCACAGGAAAGTCATAGGCGGGCAGCAGATTCGGTTAAAGGACGCTGTAGGATGCGGCGGGCAGAAGGACGGGCAGTGACAGTGTGCACGCTGGACCGGCGAATATGTGACGGCCATCTCAACGGCGGTACAGCATGGCCATATTTGTCAGTTCTTCGTATGACATTCGTTTGATTTTTTGGCCCGACTACTTATGTGGCTAGTGTCGGGCTAACCGTCTTTCATTTCAAATTGAATATTTCCTTCTGAAATTCTTCTTTTATAAAGTTAATTGAAAGGGAGCGGAACCTTCTAACCGGTGGTTTTTTTTTTTTTAGCCGTAATTTATATTTAATGAAATGACTATAGATTTTGCTTTTTATTACGATATAAATAAGTGACGCAAGCGTCGAGTTCCTGCCGAGAGGTAAAAAAACATTTAGCTATGAGTGAGAAAAAGGAATTAGATAGGAGATAGGAATATAAATGTATTAAATTTAGGTAGGAAAGTTTGAAATAATTTGCAATGGTGCATTAATGCGTGCAATATTTAGGGTCCATGGGCAACGTGGTCGCAAAATTGTATATTTGGGCACCATGTATACATGGACTTTTTAATAGATATTCCAATGAATACTTGTAATTTTATGAGTTTGTACACATTGGCAACAAGAAACATCCTTTATGATCTTATTGAGGAAGCAAAAATATATTGTTGTTTTGTTTAAATTATTAAATGCAAGTAATCTTAAATGCAAGTAATAATGTTTGAGTTATTTGTGTATACATGCATGCATGTATACATGTATCCACGTGCGCACAATGCATAAAAGAGTGAAAAGCATTGTCGGCATCAAAACAAGTCTTAAAGCAGGAGGAGACTCAAGTTGCATTTGCACAATTTTTAATTTTGATTTTTAATAAACCTTTGGGCCGATAAATTCATTAGTCATTTCAATTCGAACAAAGTTTTGATGTAGGAATATTTCGAAAGCATCAAATATCATTTGCAACAATTTACAAAAACATGTGTCCAAAGGCCAAAAACTATTGCATTTTTTACATGTCCCCGCATTATTGCATATAGACACATATCTAAATGCATTTTCAAACAAAGTTTACCATATTTCTTTTTTTTTGCTTTAATGTCTATTTCTAAATAAAATTATGTTTAGTGTGGTAGTGTAATGTGTATTTGTAAACTTTTTAAAGATGAATTAATCTTTGTTTTAATGTAATATGAAACTTAGCTCTATATAAAGCTATTGATTTTACTAGAAATAAGATTTTAATTTTGTTAATGTAATACGAAAACATATTTTTGTGTATAGAACAATGTAATTATATTACAATAAATTGTTAGATGAATCCCTAGGGAGCTATTGTTTTTATTATAAATAAGATTTTAATCTTGGTTATGTAATACGAATATATATTTTTGTGTATATATATTAAACAAAAAATAATTTGCAAAGATACAAAGAACCTTATTACATAAGATAAAATGTAGCTACACTAAAATAGTTGAAATGTCTATAGCACTTTGCATTGAGAATAAAATGCAATAATTTGATTTATTAAAATGTAAAAAATCAAATAAATATTACAATAAATTCTTCGATGAATCATTAGAAAGCTATTGATTTTGTTATAAATAAGATCTTAATCTTGTTTACGTAATACAATTAAATATTTTTGTGTATATATATATTAAACAAAAATAATTTGCAAAGATATAAAGAACCTTATTACCTGAGGTAAAATGTAGCTACACTTAAATTATTCACATGTTTATAGCACTTTGCATTGAAATTATTGATAGAGAAACATTTGTAACAATGCTCAAGGCATCTATGTATACATGTCTGCATGCACACATGTATCAATGTGCACACAATGCAGAGAAGAGTGAAAGACATCCTCGGCATTTGAACGAGTTTGAAGGGGCGATGAGACTCAACTTGCATTTGCAGTATTAAACGAAAGAAAATAGGAGAAAGAAACTACTTATTATCAATGCATATATCGAAGGGAAGCATAGGAATAGGATCCATGTAAACATTTATATATGCATGGATGTGTACATGTGTCCATGTAATTTGGTATGTAAACAAGAATCTATAAATGCCTGCGTGCATAAGGCTAGAAATGTTAGAAACAATTTGCATTTGCAGTAGTAAATGAAAGAAAACAGGAAAGATTAATTATTTATTAGCAATACATATATCAAAGGAATGCATAAATATATGGATCAATGCAAACATTTAAGCATGTAACACTGTGTACATGTGCCCATGTAATTTGGTATGTAAACAAGAATCTATATATTCTTGCGTGCATAAAGTTAGAAATGTCAAAAATAACTTGCATCTAAAATATATACAAAAAACATTTATGATCGAAACAAAAGAATGTTACATTATTGTTTTTTGAACAAGTGTATAAAGGATAGCTAATGATGCATTTGAATACATGTATACATGTAAATATTTGTTAAATCTAATGATACATTTTAGTCTCCAAGAAACTGTCATACGTGCTCTTAGTTATCTGTAATAAACATGATATAGAAAAAATGTTTTGAAAAGAACTCTTGAATACAATTGTATGTTATGGTAGTTATTTTGAAAGCCCTCAGTGTTTAATTGCATAACCTTGATATTTTCTTCATTTTTCCCTCTATTTGGTATGGTGTGAATTTTGTTGTGATGGATGAAGGTATATTTGAGCTATAGATAGATAAAGCTATGTAAGGGTAATAAAGAAAAATGAACTATGTAAGTGCAACAAAGAGAGGGAATTGAGAGAATGATGAGATTGAATTAAGGTATATGAATGTGTTATGAAGAGTATTTGATATGGGAGGCAAGGATATGCGAGGTTGGATATGAGAATGAATCGAATGGCAGGAATACTTATGCATTCGCCCGAAATGCTTTTAACCGGTAGCATCGGCCAATCACATTTTGCAATTAAACATATTAATTATTTTTTTGTATAGTTTGTATTTGAAAAACTATTTGAACGCATAAATTGATTAAATAAATGTAAGCAAAGGTATAGTTTAAAAGTTGGCAGCTAGAGGTACATAATCCATGAATGCAGATTAAATGCATTAAAATATCAGGAAAATGCGAGCGCATAAATTGATTAAATAAATTTAAGCGAAGGCATAGTTTATAGGACTGGCGGGTAAATGTACATAATGCATGAATACAAATTAAATGCAATAAATGGCATATGGCTCGAGGTGAAGGCGTTGGAATGGCTTGGTGGCCACATGTGGCCAGGGTACTTTGGTGATTTAATATAGAGTTAAGCTAGTTGTTATGCATATCTATTACTTTGTGTGTGTTGTTTTTGTGGTCTGTAAGTGCGTGTTTTGAGGAATGCAATAGATTGGTGTGATTGCAAGGCAAGCATATAAATGTATTTACAAATGTATTTGATTTGAGAAGAAAGGACGTACAAGGGTAGAAATGGTAATGATTGGAATCGATAAGGTATGAAGTGATCATTTCTTCCAACAAAGGGTGGAAGAATGTCTAGTTTGTTATTGGTTAGGCTTTTAAAAATCATCATAGGGCTAAGTGTCTCAATACAAGCATAGAAAAAAGACTCATGTCCCATTTCTCACTCTCCTTCGTACTGAACAAGGTGTCGAGATCCTTGAGCTTCATCAAAATGCGACAAGAGAAGAATAGATATAAATATATAATGATATTTAAGGATACAAGAGTCAGAAGAGAAAAAAAAGTAGAAGTTATTATGCATATACTATGAAAATAAAAAATACATGGACTTTTTTGATAGACATAGCAATGAATACTTGTTTTTCTACATGTGTGTATGTATACATTTGCAGTAAGAAATGTGCTCTATGATTTGATTCAGGAAGCAAAAATGTAGTATATTTTTGTTTGAATTATTAAATACAAATAATCTTAAAGATTTGTAAGAATGCTTGAGCCATCTATGTATACATGCATGCATGTATACATGTATGCATGTGCTCAGAATGCATAGAAGAGTGAAAGCATCCTTGACATTTGAACGAGAAATTTTGAATGGAAAACACTAAAATCGATTAGAAATAGAAATTTATAATCAAAGCATTTGAAATGCATCAAAGCACAATGAGACTCAACTTGCATTTGTAGTAGCTAACGAAAGAAAACAGGGAAAATGAACTACTTATCACCAATGCATATATGGAAGGAATGCATAAATACATGGATCCATGTAAACATTAGTACATGCATGGATGTGTACATGTGTCCATGTAATTTGGTACGTAAACAAGAATCTATATATGCCTACGTGCATAAAGTTAGAAATGTCAAAAACAATTTTCATTTGAAACATATACATTATTGTTTTCTGAACAAGTGTATAAAGGATATCTAATGATGCATATGAATGTATGTATACATGTAAATATTTTTTAAATCTGATGATACATTTTAGTCTCCAAGAAACTGTCATACGTGCTCTTAGTTATCTGTAATAAACAGGATGTACAAAAAACGTTTTGAAAAGAGCTCTTGAATACAAGTATATTTTATGATAGTTATTTTGAAAGCCCTCAGTGTTTAATTGCATAACCTTGATATTTTCTTCATCTTTTTCTTTGTTTGGTATGGTGTGAATTTTTTTGTGATGGATGAAGGTACATTTGATGTATAGATAGATAGAGATATGTGAGGGTAAAAAAGAAGAATGAGTTATGCACGTGGGAGAAAGAGAGGGAATTGAGAGAATGATGAGATGCAAGTAAGGTATATGAATAAGTTATGAAAAGTATTTGATATGGGAGGCAAGGATATGCAAGAGTCAATATGAAAATGAATGGAATGTAAATGTTACAAGTTTATCATTTTTTAGTTATACGCTTAAAATTAAATGCAAGAAATAAAAATTTGAATGAGGGAGCTGGATTAAATGAAAAAGGGGATGCAACAGATTTGTGTGATCCAAGACAAGCATATAAATGGATTTTGAAATGTATTTGATTTCAAAAAAAGTAGTGTACAAGGGTAGAAATGGAAATGAATGGAATCGATAGGGTATGAAGTGATCATTTCTTCCAACAAAGGGTGGAAGAATGTCTAGTTTGTTACTGGTTATGCTTTTTAAAATCATCATAGGGCTGAGTGTCTCAATACAAACATAGGAAAAAGACTCATGTCCCATTTCTCACTCTCCTTCGTAGTGAAGAAGGTTCTGAGATCCTTGAGCTTCCTCGAAATGCGACAAGAGAGGAATAGATATAAATATATAATGATATTTAAGGATATTACCTTAGAATTTAAATTGCAATAACTTGAATATGACCTTCAAAAATATTGGAAAACCAATAAAATATTTATCAAATTAGAGAGATAAACACTTCCTAAAATGAACTCTAAAATAACATATATCATTTTTTCTTGTTGTCATAGTGCGTATATTATTCTATAATACCACTTGTAACGAATCAAATTGCACAATAAAACAATAGAGTAAGAAATATACTACAAATACTTGTTAATAGTAAGTCAGGTTCAAGAGACAAGTTCTCAAAGTTTCCAAGAAGAACACAATTCAGAATAGGATGATAATAAACTAACTACAAGCTTCTATAAACACCTTACTTATGTCTTAGAAATCACCCAAGCTAATGTAGATTTAAAATATGGAAATATATGTACATTTTGTTTTTGAGCAGCGAATATCTTATATGTAACCATTGGAGTGATTAGACCGTCTCTAGTAGGAATGCAAATAGATATGTCAAGATGGATTAGCATTACCAAAAACTTGTAAAAAAAGACAAAATGAAAACAATAAATATGGTAGGTCATGAAACTGGAAAAATGCAAATGCTGATGCGTTGGAAAACAATAAATGCATGGACAGAGAAATACGTAGAGCTATTCACAGATATATGCATGGATGCATCGACAGACACATGTATACACAGAAAACAGAACTACATGGACAAATAGAGAAATGAATTCATGTATACATGGATCCATGCATATTTGCATATAGATACAAATGCATATGTTACATGAAAGGATGTATTCATATACACATGGAAATATGGATGAAGGCATATATGCATATATGCATGTATGGACAATATGCATGATTGTATGTCAACATACAACTTTTGATTTTTTATATTGGAGAATTAGCATTTATTTGTTCCTATTTATCAGAATAGCTTTATAAATCATTATTGTTATAGAAAATCAGTGAAATGTGATCACATAGATTGATTAAATAAATTTAAGGAAAGGAATAGTTAATAAAACTGGTGAGTAGAGGTACGCAATCCATGATTGCAAATTAAATGCATTGAAAAATTAGGAAAATGCAAACACATAGAGAGGTTAAAATAATTGAAGTAAATGCATTAAATGGAATTTGGGTGGTGGGGAAAGTGTTGGAATGGCTTGGTCGCCATGGGTGGCCATTATAGGTGCACAAATGCATATGTGCATGTTTTACATGCACACATGTATAGATGGATGCACAGACACATGTATACAGACAGAGATAGATATGTTATAGAGAGAGTTGTGCAGATACATGGATGTGTAGAAATATGCATGTATGCATCTGCAAATGGGTAGAGACAAAGACATATACATAGGTGCATGAGTCCATAGATGCATATATACATGTATCCATGCAACATATCGATAGATGCATATATACATGGATGTGTGCATGTTATCCATAGGTGCATATATGCATAAATTGATGTATACATGTAGCCGTAGATACATCCATACATATATAGACAGATGCATAAAGAGATGGTGAGATATATGCATAAATCAATATATGCATGATTGCATCTATGGATACATAGATACATAATAAGATGAAGAGAAAGAGATATTTACATGTGCATATCCCATTGTTTGCATGTATGCCTATGAGGAAAATAAACATGACTTTTAACAAAATCCCCCTATGCTTTATGCTTTCATGACAACAGAAAAGCTCAAAGCAACACACTGTCAATTTATTCTTTGAAAGCATAGCTAAAGGTACATAATTCATTGATCCAAAATCAATGCATTGAATGGCATCTGACTAAAGAGGAGGATGTTTGGATTCCTAATTAGTCTTTGAATATATAACAGCTAAAAGAGAGTAATAAGTATAATTATCCTTGGCCACATTTCACATTTTCACCTTTTAATCAAAGTCAATTAAGAAAATAGCAATAAGACCTAAAGAAGGTTGAAGGAGTATGCTGGTAGAAAACCATATTCTGGACAATGGCTAGAGAATGTGTTGAAATTGCTTTATAAACTTTGAAGCAAATGCATTTTTCCTTATGTTTACTTTCATCGTACATCTTAAATGGAAGTTGGGTGTCGCATTGCTGCAATGCATTTGGATACTTTGATTATAAAATCATAGTTAAGATCATTTTAGGTGTTATCCATTCAAATCTTTCATCTGAGTCTTGGAGGCAATGCATAGCTATCCCATTAAGAGAGCTTTGGAACAAAAGTGTTGTCATAAAGGATAGAGGGGTATTGTCAAATATTGTGGTTATTGTCGTGATAGGCACACATGCAAAATATGGAAGCATAGAGAGAGCAACTGAACTCTTTTAAAATCTCATGAAACATAGTCTTTCTATGCATCCATGCATAGAGGTATGCATGTATATATGTGTACATGTAATCATCGTACATGTTGACATTATAATTAAAACAAAGAAATAATTACAATTATCCTTGTGTAGATTTGAACTATTGATCAAAGGCAATTGACAAATTAGCACTAGGAAACCATGTGTGTGTTAATATGTTGGATAACATGTACTTGTGCATAGGTGTATATGGATATGGAAACCTGAATTTGAAAATGAATAGAGTGGAAATGGTATGAATTTAACAATTTTCAGTTCTACATAGAAAATTAAATGCAAGATATAAGTAGATTATTAAATGTATTTGAAACAGGAAGAAAATATATTGAAGCCTGGAAATGCAAATGAATGGAATAAAATGCCTAGGAAGTCATCATTTCTTTCATCATAGGGTGCAGAAATTGCCAGTTTCTTATTGATTATGCTTTATAAAATCATCATAGGGCTGATTGTCTAGATAGATGTACAGAAGAAAAGCTCAAGGCCCATTCCTTACTCTTTGTTGTACACAACAAGGTGCTGAGATCCTTGAGTTTTTAGATCATGAAATTAGGAAAATGTGAGTGGTAGTGCATATCAAGTGCACTTAGTGCTTGAGACAATAAGCAATTGCATATCTTAGTGTCTTTAGATTTTAGATCGCATAGGTAACATGTGCCTCATAGTAATCTAGTTAGGGTAATATGATCACTTTGTGCATATTGCTATTTAATTCTGGAAGTTGATGTTTCAAAAGTTTTTTTTTTAATTTGGAACTTAGTGGTATTTATCTGTTTTGTTGTTTGTGTTTCAAAGTGAATGCATTAAATGGCATGTGGATTTGTCATGGAATATAGATTTAAGTGACTAGAGATGCATTGTGATTACTTTGAACATTTCAGTTCTGTTATTTTGTAGATCTGTGTAGTCATAGGAGATGTTGTTGTAGAGTCAAGACCTAGAAACGAGCTACTTGATACATGTATCCATAGATACACGGATGTGGACATCCATCATGGTATCCATAGATGTGTAGATACATGTATCTATGAATATATGTATCCATAGATACATCGACACATATATGGATAGGTGCCTGTATACACACGCACATAGAAGCACATACACATTTATGCGTGGATGCATCTATAGGTAGAAGAATACATAGAAACATAGTTACATGGATAGATAGATACATGCATAGTTGGATACATAAATGCTTAAATATGCATGTATGGAAATATCCATGGATTGCATATGAATTTGCATAGATACATATATCCATGCATGCATGTATACATACATGCATGTATTGTAGTACACATGGATGCATGTATATGTGTACCTATGGGCAGGATGCATGGAAGCATGTAAATAGAAGAATTTTGTGAAATGTCATAGCAATTGTCCTATAGGCACGTATGCAAAAAATAGAAGCATACAAAAGGCAAGTGAACTGTTTGACAAAAGTCATCGAATAAATGTGGATCCATGAAATGTGGTTTGAAAGGGATTATGTAGAAGCCCTTTTGTCTATTCTGTTGACTGCATGTGAGTCCTGTAAAGACTATATATCTTCAATTGTTGTAGAGGTGTCTCATAGAGAGAGCTTTAGAACCAATGTGTTGTTAACCTATGCCATAATGAGAAGTTTGGAACAATGTAAACCTAAACTCTGCAATTGTAGCTAAGGCATTCTTATACTTTGATTATAAATTCATATTTTAAACTACTTTTAGTATTATCTATTCAAATTTCTTGTTGAAATGAGAAGGTTTCATCTATGTTTGATAGGAATTATGTAGAAACCATCTTGTCCATTTTACTTCATGCATGTGAGCCCTGTAAAGTTTGAGTATTTTTTATTACTTCAAAGCGGTCCCATAAAGAGAGCTTTGGAACCAAAATTATGTCAATGTGTGCGATAATGAGAGTTTTCTCCTTGAACCTTGTTATATATTGAAAGACTAAATAGCAATCCAAACAGTCTCCCCTTTAGTCAGATGCCATTGAATGCATTGATTTTGGATCAATGAATTATGTACCTTCAGCCACTAGTTTTAATCAAACAATGCATATGGATTCAGAATCAAAAGCTGTTTGTTGTGAACCCATTTTTAATTTGCGTATGCATTTGCCCGGAATGCTTTTAACCGGTAGCATCGCCCAATCACATTTCACCATTTAACATATTACTTATTTTTTTGTATAGTTTGAATTTGGAGAGCTATTTTTTATATTGGAAAATTAGCATTTATCTATTTTCCTATTCGTCCGAGTAGCTTTATAAATCATTTCCGTCTTAAAAATCCGGGAAAATGCGAATGCATAAATTGATTAAATAAATTTAAGCAAAGGCATAGTTTTAAAACTGGTGGCTAGAGGCACGTAATCCATGAATGCAGATTAAATGCATTAAAATATGAGGAAAATGCAAACACAGTGCATGAATACAAATTAAATGCATTAAATGGCATCTGGCTGGAGGTGAACGCGCTGTAATGGCTTGGTGGCCACGCATGGGCAGGGTACTTTGGTCATTTAATATAGAGTTAAGCCACTTGCTATGCATATCTATTACTTTGTGTATGTTGTTTTTTGTGTTCTGCAAGCCCGTGTTCTCTAAACCTAAGCTCTACAATTGCTTTGAGCTTTTTCGCTATGGTGAAAGCATAAAGGATAAAGGAATTTTGTGAACTATTATAGTTAATGTGCTCATAGGCACATATGCAAAATATGGAAGCATATACAAGGGAAGCGAATTGTTCAAACAAACTCTTCAAAGAAATGTGGTCCCATGGAATGCATTAAGTATTCATAATGGACACTTTGGTTTTCGCATGTTAACTTTGTCAGGTAATGCAATTTGACATGTAATGGGTGAAAGAAACATATATGCATTGTCTTGTGGGGTAGAAGTGGGCATAGTATTCCAATATCTTGAATGTTCAGACCATTGATTGCATAACAATATCAAGGAAGAGCATAGAGGTCTATAAAAACTAAGCAACATAAGAAAAGAAATGTTGAAGTCATGACATGAACAATAGAACTATTCAACACTGAACTCAATGTCTCTAATAATTATTGTAAAAGCTGTTAATGCCATAGATGAAGTAATATGAATAAAAATTTAGTTTCTGCTTTTCTTGAAATGCAATTCAAAAACTACTATAAATGCATAACACAAGGTTGTGTAACATATTGTCACTCATGTGTCTAATTTCTTTGGACATAAATGCTTTACACAGTTGATTGCAATAGTAACATGTCCACGAAAATGGAACAAAAGAGATGAGGAATACAAGATAGCAAAATGAAAACATGAAACAAAATTTTATGTAGTCATTATATTGAAGAATTTCAATTGCATTTCAAGAAAAGCAAAAAACAATTTGGAAAGTTGACCTTGCAATGTGCTATTGGATGATCAAGTATACTTGCAGCAATGTAGAAAGGATTGTTTAAATAGACTTGAAAGCACTGATCGCTGTTACAAGGATAGTCTAGACAAATGAGTACAGTGAGTGACATATACTATGTTATTCATAAAAAGAAAATAGAATTCTTATGTAGATTCATTTTGACAATAAAGAACCTAAGTAAGAACATTTGTTGCTTATAATGCAAATTGCATTTTATAATTTTAAAATACTTATTGTTATTTGTGTACCTTATAATATAGAACATATTTTGCATATCTATGCATTAGTGTAATTATGTTATTGCAATGGTGCCATAAGCTCTTTAAGATACACTAAAGGAGAAATACAATCCAAGGTTGTTGGAATCTTGATAAAAAAGATGATGAGATACATCCAATTAATGTATGCCACAACATCTTATTCAATGAAGATGATTTGGATACAGACATTATAAATGAGAATCCTTATTGTTGTGTGAGTAATCCTCTTTTTCAAGACTTTTCAAGAAAATTGCATACGAATACTATCAGTAAATAGGTGGAATCAGATTTATTAATTGACTTTGATTGATCGGTCAAATGTGCACAAGGATAGTTATAATTATTTTTGTGTTTTAATTATTATGAATGTAAATACTATTTAACAGTTACCAAATTAATTAGATATGAAATGATAGAAGGGAAAAGAAGATTAATTAATTAAGATAATTTGATTCATTAAATAATAAGGTGAATTATCATTCAAAAGTACATAAATTAGAAGTTTGGGAAAATCCCTCTTTCCTTTATGCTTTAATGACAATGAGAAAGCTGAAAGCAATTGTGGAGTTTAGGCTTATATTTGTAAATTGCATTTGCCTGATAGTTTATAAATCCTTCTCAACACATTGTCCACATATTCTTCCAAAGGTCCCATTATGCCACATGCTAATAGCACAGTAGCTCTAAATCTTGCACTATGGAACAGTTCTACAGTGATTGAAGATATGTAATCTTTAGAGGACTCATAAGCACCAAGTTATTGTTAAGGTCCCATATTGTACACTGGACAAAAGACAATTGTTCATCCAAGGAACCAGCCTATGAAGATTAGTGTAGGCTGAGCACTGTGAAACCCAATCTCCCTATAGACTCTAAAATGAAAGAAAACTAATGAAAATAACTATTTATTGCCTGGAGTTACTTGTCTACAAGTGTCCTTTTTGGAACCATGATGACCTTTGCCCTATCACTGTAAACTCTTTCGTAGAAAAGACATATAGACACACACACATATATATACATATGTATACATATGCACAGATGCATCTATGTAGACACATATATAATGCATGTATAGACGTAAACATACATGCATGCATGCATATAGACATAGATGCATTTATACACACATACATATATGCATAAATACATAAATGCATAGATATATCCAGAGACATATGCATACATGCATACATGCATCTACAAATGTTTACATAGATATGCACATAGATAAATGCATATGTACATAGAGACATGTATACATATATACATGCACTGACACATCACACACAAAGTGATAGTGATAGTCCAAGTAAAGCACTATGAAACACAGCTTCATTATGAACTTCAATGTAAGGAAACTCTGAAAATTAACAAATTATCACCTCAAGTAACTCGTTTCTGGATCTGGACTCTGTAACTATAACATCTCCTGCTCAGTTGCTGCAAACTCTTCCTATGAACATGCGTCTATAGAACTCAAGAACAACACACGCAAAGTAATAGAGATGCATAGCAAGTGGCTTAACCCTATATTAAATGACCAAAGTACCCTTGTCACATGTGGCCACCAAGCCATTCCAACGCCTTCACCTCAAGCCAGATGCAATTCAATGCATTTAATTTGTATTTATGCATTACGTACGTCTGCCTGCTAGTTTTATAAACTATGCCTTTGCTTAAATTTATTTAATCAATCTATGCACTTGCATTTTCCTAATATTTAAATGCATTTAATTTGCATTCATGGATCACGTGCCTCTAGCCGCCAGTTTTAAAACTATGCCTTTGATTAAATTTATTTAATCAATTTATGCATTCGCATTTTCCTAGATCTTTAAGACGGAAATGATTTATAAAGCTACTCGGGAAAATAGGAAAATAGATAAATGCTAATTTTCCAATATAAAAAATAGCTCTCCAAATTCAAACTATACAGAAAAATAAGTAATATGTTAAATGGTGAAATGTGATTGGGTGATGCTACCGGTTAAAAGAATTCTGGGCAAATGCACAAGTATTCCTGCCTTGATGCTAGGAACGAATAAAATTTAGACTATACAAAACAGTTTATCCAAGTGAGTGCTAGAAAGCCGAAGGAAAAGCTCTAGTCTTCAAATGCTTGGAAAACTTCCTAGTCAAACAGTAGACCATGAGCATTCCACACATACCAATCAATTATATGATTTTAAAGATTGAATGTATGCATATTTTAAGCGATCTGTTATCTGTTCTTTGTATATGTGTAAAAAAAATTTGAATTCACTTGCAAGTTGCAATGATTGTGAAGCATTATGTGTTCAAATTCTTTTAAATAAAGTTACATGAACATATGAACAATAATATAGTGTGGAATAGAATGGACGCCTATGCAAAGATGAAAATAGTCGGCTCTTCTGGCAATTTCTCAAGACTCTCTAAGTTAATACAGTTAGGCTAGGAATATGTGAGGTATACATATGATCATTGAAAAGAAGCTCTATCTGTAACAATACAAGGCAAAGAGGGAAATATTATTTTTTTAATGATTTGTGTATTTTGATTCAAAGTTTTTTAATATATGTGTTATTATCAGTCATGCATTTGAAAACAATGTTACTCCATATACAAACAAATTTAAGCAGAGGCATAGATCTCAAAACTCACAGCTTTTATTAATATAAAGGGGACATTTACAGTGACAGAGCAAAAGTTCTTGTGCTCATTGAATGAACACCAAGAGACAAGTTACTCAAGGTAACAAATTGCTACTTTTATTTATTAAATCCACATCTTATCATGCTTAGATGAATGTATATATCCTACTCTAAAGCTCCTATTTTATTGAAATCAGGGAAAATGGTCAGAAAGATTGTGTATCTGTCAATGTGAATAGGCAAGATTGATTCAACTGATATGGAGGATAAAGATGACTAATAATTAAGTATGACTAACCACTCAACAAAATTAATTCATCAGTCAATTAGCTTGATTGATCACTAAATTAACTTGTTTGAAAGCTATCATGTTAAGCCAATTAGCTAATACACCACATACAGTATGACATTTGAGATTAAAATAAGTCCCATGTACGCAAATATGCTATCATGTTAAAGCCACATAAACATTGATGTTCCAACTCCATGGGGTCATTGTATCTCCATTTGCCCAAGTTCATTTCATTCCATTATCCAACACTAATTATTAAATGTTTAAACCAACTACATGCAAACATAAATCACAACCCATAGTATCCACATACACCTATGCACAAGTACATGTTATCCAACATATTAACACACACATGGTTTTCTAGTGCTAGTTTGTTAATTTCCTTTGATCAACAGTTCAAATGTACACAAGGATAATTGTAATTATTTCTTTGTTTTAATTATTATGTACTTAAAGACTAATTAGCAGCTGCCTAATTATTTAACTAATAGTATTGGCATGCAATTTTTTTCACAAGTCTTCAAAAACAACATTATTCACACACCAATAATGATTCTCATTTGTAACCTCCCTATCCAAATCATCTTGATTCAATAAGATGTTGTGACATACACTAATTGGATGTATCTCATCATCTTTGTTATCAGGATGCCAATAACCTTGAATAGTATTTGTCCTTGAGTGTATCTGGATGCCATGAATTATGAATTCTACTTGCATGTGGCTTGATTGCATAAGTAGTAGTGAGTGCTACATAATGGTACAAATCACAACTCATAGCATCCATATACACCTATGCACAAATACATGATATCTAACACTTTAACACGCACATTGTTTTCCAGTGCTAGTTTGTTAATTTCCTTTGATTAACAGTTCAAATGTACACAAGGATAATTGTAATTGTTTCTTTCTTTTAATTGCTACGTGCTTAATGACTAATTAGCAAAATTTGTATATTTTTTATTACTGCAAAGTGGTCCCATAAAGAGAGCTTTGGAACCAAAATTATGTTAACGTGTGCAATAATGAGAGCTTTGGGACAATGAGTCAACAGTGTGTTGCTTTGAGCTTTTTCGTTGTCATCAAAGCATAAAGGATAGATGGATTTTGTTTAAAGTCGTGGTTATTGTCCTCATAGGCATAAATGCAAACAATGGGACCATATAGAAAATAGGTGAACTCTTTGAGAAAACTCATCAAAGAAAAACTATTATATATGATTATTTGTTTATATATTCATTCATTTGTGGAAGGAAAAATGGGAAACTAATACAACAGTAGGTAGTTATAACCCCCAAAAAGAATCAAACTTGGAACATGAGCAACATCCATAAAATTGTGCTTTAAAGTACCTAATGCACTAGAGAATTTACCATAGCAGAATACAAATTTTCATTTGCACAGAGATAGACAAAAGAATGCAGTAGAAACCTATTTTCTGCCAGCAAGCATTTATATTCTGTTAGAGGTCATGGTGATTGTTCTCGTAGGAAAACATGTAAAATACGAAAGCATCTATAATCCAAGTGAACTATTTTACAAAACTCTTCAGGAAAATGTGCTTCCAGGGAATGCAATGAGCAATATGAGACGGTACAAGGGTAAATGAGAAATATGAACTTTCCTAAATCAACATGAATGAAATGTGAGATAGAGCTATTGGGCAATATGCTACATATACTGTGACATTTAAACTTCAAAGATCTTGCCCAGAGATACACATATACATGCATCCATGTGTACTGTAATACATGCATTTATGTATACACATATACATGCATCCATGTATACTGCAATACATGCATCTATGTATACATGCACCCATGGATATGTGTAGCTATGCAACTTCATATGTAATTCATGAATATTTCCATACATGCATATTTAAGCACTTATGTATCCAGCTATGCATCCATCTATCTATCGATGTAACTATGTTTCTATGTATTCTTCTACCTATAGATGCATCCATGCATATATGCATATGTGCTTCTATGTGCATATGTATACAGGAATCTATCCATATATGTGTCGATGTATCTATGGATACATCTATTCATAGATACTATCTATCCATGCAACTATGTTTCTATGTATTCTTCTACCTATAGATGCATCCATGCATATATGTATCTGTGCTTCTATGTGCATATGTATACAGACATCTATCCATATATGTGTTGATGTATCTATGGATACATATATTCATAGATACATGTATCTATGCATCTATGGATACCATGATAGATGTCCACATCCATGTATCTATGGATACATGTATCAAGAAGCTCGTTAATGTGAAATGTGCCCAAGGATAATTATACTTATTTCTCTCCTTTAATTGTTATATATTCAAAGACTAATTAGAAATCCAAACAACCTCCTCTTTAGTCAGATTCCATTCAATAATTTTGCATCAATGAATTATGTACCTTCAGCTATGCTTTCAAAGAATAAGTCGATAGTGTGTTGCTTTGAGCTTTTCCGTTGTCATCAAAGCATAAAGCATAGAGGGATTTTGTTAAAAGTCGTCATTATTGTCCCCATAGGCATAAATGCAAACAATGGGAGCATACAGAAAATAGGTGAACTGTTTGACAAAACTCATCAAAGGAAAACTATTATATATGATTATTTGTTTACATATTCATTCATTTGTAGAAGAAAAAATGGGAAACTAATACAATAGTAAATAGTTATAACCCACGAAAAGAATCAGACCTGGAACAAGAGCAACATCCAAAAAATTGCTCTTTAAAGTACCTAATGCACTAGAGAATTTATGATAGCACAATACAAATTTTCATTTGCACAGAGATAGACATATGCATTTGTAGCTATATGAAAATATGCATGAATACATCCTTCCATGTAACATATGCATTTGTAGCTATATGCAAATATGCATGGATCCATATATACATGTATTCATTTCTCAATCTTTCCATGTTATTCTGTTCTCTATGTATGCTTCTCTAAATTCGGTTTGCTTAACATTTTCCAAAGCATTTTGAACACATTGTCCTTACATTCCTCTGAAGCTCTTGCTATGTGACAAGTCCAAAGCACATTAGCTTCAAAGCTCTCACTATGGAAGAGCTCTGCACAATGGATAAAATGGTTTCTACATAATGCCTATGAAACCACATTTCATAACAAGTTATACCTGTTGTTCAATGCCAAACTAGTTGCCAATGAACAAGAAAAGCTTTAAAACTCTCAGTTAACATGTAAAGGGTTGGATAAAATGTATACATAGACACATAGCTGCATAGAAGCATTTAAAGCAGATGCAATAGTAATCTAATATATACACACATACATACATGGTAACATAGATACATGCACACATATATACATGCATTCCTGTATGCATGGATGCATAGAAAGACAATGTTTCATGGGATTGTTAAAGAGTTCACTTGCTTTCTATATGCTTCCATATTTTGCATGTGTGCCTATGAGGACAATAACCACAATATTTGACAATATTCCTCTATCCTTTATGACACCACATTGGTTCCAAAGCTCTCTTTATGGGATAGTTGTGCATTGCCTCTAAGACTCAGATGGAAGATTTAAATGGATAACACTTAAAAAGATCTAAAGTATGATTTTATAATCAAAGTATCCAAATGCATTGCAGCAATGCGAAACCCAACTTCCATTTAAGATGTACAATGAAAGTAAACTGAAGGGAAAATGCATTTGCTTCAAAGTTTATAAAGCAATTTCAACACATTGTCTAGCCATTGTCCAAAATATGGTTTTCTATCAGCATATTCCTTGATCCTTGTTTAGGTCTAACTACTATTTTGTTAATTGGCTTTGATTGAAAGGTGAAAATGTGAAATGTGGCCAAGGATAGTTATACTTATTTCTCTCTTTTAATTGTTATATATTCAAAGACTAATTAGCAATCCAAATAGCCTCCCCTTTAGTCAGATGCCATTCAATGCATTGATTTTGTATCAATGAATTATGTATCTTCAGCCATTAGTTTGAATCAAAGTATGCATTTGGCTTAAGAATCAAACTCTAAAAATAAAAAAGACTATGTTTAAATTATAAAGTACAATCAACCACCAGAGAAATTGATTGGATAGTAATTGCATTTCTGATATCATGTTATTGCAACGAAGATCTACTTTTGAACCCCAAGCGCTTAATTTTTATGAACCATATAGCATATGCCACTCACAATACCCATTTGTAAAGATTGTCCTTGTAACAAAAAGCAATGGTATGTCTACTTGTACAATCAATATAGTAAGAATCTTGAATTAACCTTTTTCTTTGTCTACTCTATGCAATTGTAAACAAAGGACAAGGTTCATTCTAGAAACTCACCTTATACTCTTTTCTTGAAGAATTTGCTACAGTTGGACTGCTACACCACCTCTCCTCCTCCAATCAAAAGCATTGCACCATGTAATAAGCTTTCATTAGAAAACAAAGACCATTTTTTTGTTTTTCTAAAAGAATAGCAATAAAGCTCAAGGAAATGACCAAAATGCAAACAACTCCCAATATTACATTTGCAATATATAACACTCCTACTGCGATGGATACTAATAGCCAAAACCAATAAAACACTAGCAAGCATTTTTTAGATTCAAGAGACACAAGTATAAATGTATATCAAATTAACTAGACAAACTAGTTCCCATAGGTTCTTGTACCAGAAATCTTCTAGCAATGAATTTAACTGCTCTTTTGCACGAAGTCTAAAATTATTTCATCAAGCAATATTACTTCACTGCTCTATGGCAACATTGCAATTTGAATTCTAAAACATACTTGGCATAGCTTTTTATAACCCCAAGATACAATTTTCTAACTTCCCAAGCATTCAGTCTAAGTTTTCCAATTACAAAATCTCAAATTGTGTTTGCTTGGTATGTTTGTTCCTTGAATTTGATCACTAGGTAAAATATGTACAAGGATAATTGTAATTTGTTCTTTCTCTTAATTACTATGCATTTAAAGACTATTTTACAGCCACCTAAATAATTAGTTATCTAATGATAAAAAGGATAAATGACAAATATGGAATTGACTACATTGACATGAGTAAAATGTCACATGGACCTATTAGCTAACACGCTACATATACTGTGACTTTTGCGTGCTTAATCCATCTACATGTAAGTACAAATCACAAGCCATAATTAAAATGTCCCAAAGGATATTTATAATTATTTCTTACTTTTTATTATTATGTATTTAAAGACTATTTAACAGCCACCTAATTAATTAGATATCAGATGAAAGAAGAATAAATGAGAGCTACCAACTCAATTAAAATGCCAAAGTTAACATGTGAATATCAAGGTGTCCATATTTAACACTCATTGCATTCCCCAGAACCACATTTTCCTTAGGAGTTTTGTAAAATAGTTCACTTGTCCTATAGAAAGCAAGTGAACTCTTTAACAATCCCATGAAACATTGTCTTTCTATGCATCCATGCATACAGGAATGCATGTATATATGTGTGCATGTAATTATGTATATATGTATGCATGTATCTATGTTACCATGTATGTATGTCTATATATAATAGATTACTATTGCATCTGCTTTAAATGCTTGTGTGCAGCTATGTGTCTATGTATACATTTTACCCGGCCCTTTACATGTTAATTGAAAGTTTGAAAGCTTTTCCTGTTCATTGGAAACTAGTTTGGCATTGAACAATAGGTAGAACTTGTTATGAAATGTGGTTTCATAGGCATTATGTAGAAACACTTTTGTCCATTGTGCAGAGCTCTCCCATAGTGAGAGCTTTGGATCCAATGTGCTTTGGACTTGTCACATAGTAAGAGCTTCGGAGGAATGTAAGGACAATGTGTTCATAATGCTTTGGAAACTGTTAAGCAAATCAAATTTAGAGAAGCGAACCCAAACTCGCAATTGCTTTGAGCTTTTTGACTGCCAACAAAGCATGAAGGATAGAGGAATTTTACTGTTATCAGATGTCATGGTTATTTTCCTCCTAGGCACACATGCAAAATATGGAGGCATAAACAGCACAAGTGAACTATTTGACAAAATTTCTGGGTGAAATGTGGTTCCCTGGAATCCAATGAATATTTAGTCTGCACACCTTGATATTCACATGTTAACCTTGTCATTTTTATCTAGTCTCTAGTTCTCACTTACTCTTCTATCATCTCATATCTAATTAATTAGGTAACAGTTAATTAGTGTTTAAATACATAACATTTAAAAGGAAGCAATATTTATAATTATCCTTGTGCACATTACACCTATAACTCAAAGCTAATTAACAAAACAGCAATAGAAAACTATGTCCATGTTAATATGGTAGACACTGTATTTGTGCATAATTTTATAAGGATACCATGTGTTGTGATTTCTGCTTGAATGAAGTTTGATGAAACAGTTGATAGTTACTGCTAGACAGCCAAATGAAATTAACTTAGGTAAATGGAAATAGAATGACCCCATCCAATTGCAAAATGAATATTTATGTGGCTTTTACATGATAGCAGGCTTACAGCCATGAGACTTCTTTGACGCTTAAATGTCACAGTATATGTAGCATATTACCCAATAGCTCTATCTCACATTTCATTCATGTTGATTTAGGCAAGTTCATATTTCTCATTTACCCTTGTACCATCTCATATTGCTCATTGCATGAAGATTCCTTGGAACCACATTTTCCTGAGGAGTTTTGTAAAACAGTTCACTTGTATTATAAATGATTTCGTATTTTACATGTTTTCCTACGAGAACAATAACCATGACCTCTGACAGAATTTAAATGCTTACTGGCAGAAAGTAGGTTTCTACTGCATTCTTTTGTCTATCTTTGTGCAAATGAAAATTTGTATTCTGCTATGGTAAATTCTCTAGTGCATTAGGTACTTTAAAGCACAATTTTTTGGATGTTGCTCATGTTCCAGGTTTGATTCTTTTTGGGGGTTATAACTACCTACTGTTGTATTAGTTTCCCATTTTTTGTTCTAGAAATGAATGAAAATATAAACAAATAATCATATATAATAGTTTTTCTTTGACAAATTTTGTTAAACAGTTCACCTATTTTCTGTATGCTCCCATTGTTTGCATTTATGCCTACGAGGACAATAACCACAAATTTTAACAAAACCCCTCTATCCTTTATGCTTTGATGACAATGGAAAAGCTCAAAGCAACACACTATCGACTCATTGTTCAAAAGCTATCATTATCGCACACGTTGACATTATTTTGGTTCTAAAGCTCTCTTTATGGGACCGCTTTCTAGCAATTAAAAATATACAAACTTTCCAGGGCTCACATGCATGAAGTAAAATGGACAAGAGGGTTTGTTTCCCATTTTTTGTTCTACAAATCAATGAATAGATAAACAAATAATCATATATAATAGTTTTTCTTTGACGGGTTTTGTCAAAGAGTTCACCTATTTTCTGTATGCTCCCAATGTTTGCATTTATGCCTACGAGGACAATAACCATGACTTTAAACAAAATCCCTCTATCCCTTATGCTTTGATGACAACGGAAAAGCTCAAAGCAACACACTGTCGACTCATTGTTCCAAAGCTCTCATTATTGCACACGTTCACATAATTTTGGTTCCAAAGCTCTCTTGATGGGACCGCTTTGCAGTAATAAAAAATATACAAACTTTACAGGGCTCACATGCATGAAGTAAAATGGACAAGAGGGTTTCTACATAATTCCTATCAAACGTAGATGAAACCTTCGCATTTCAACAAGAAATTCAAATAGCTAATACTAAAAGTAGTTTAAAATACAAATTTATACTCAAAGTATAAGAATGCCTTAAAGCACTATGAAACCCTACTTGCATTTCTCATATCAAATAGAAGAAAACAACATAAAGTTACCTCTTCTAACCTCAAGCAATTCATTTCTCACTGTCTAGTGCGCAATTCTGCAACTACAAAATCTCTTGCTCGATTGCTACAAACTCTTCCTCAGAACACGCGCTTACAGAACACAGAAACAACACACACAAAGTAATAGAGATGCATACCAAGTCACTTAACTCTATATTGAATTACCAGAGTACCCTGGCCACGCATGGCCACCAAGCCATTCCAGCGCCTTCACCTCGAGCCTGATGCCATTTAATGCATTTAATTTCTATTCATGCATTACGTATGTCTACCCGCCCACTTTATAAACTATGCCTTTGCTTAAATTTATTTAATCAATCTATGCACTCGCATTTTCCTGATATTTTAGTGCATTTAATCTGCATTCATGGATTACGTACCTCTAGCCGCCAATTTTATTAAAACTATGCCTTTGCTTAAATTTATTTAATCAATTTATGCGTTCACATTTTCCCAAATTTTTAAAACAAAAATGATTTATAAAGCTACTATGACGAATAGGAAATTAGATAAATGCTAATTTTCCAATATAAAAAATAGCTCTCCAAATTCAAACTATACAAAAAAAAGTAATATGTTAAATGGCGAAATGTGATTGGCCGATGCTACCGGTTAAAAGCATTTTGGGAAAACGCATAAGTATTCCTACCTAGACGGCAAGAACTAATAAAAGATTAGTAATGGGTTACCTGATTTTCCTTGGTAGAAGCTTAACATTGTTATTAATGGGTTGGATTATTGTGATAGAAAACTAATAATTAAAACTTAGATATGAATATATCATATGTTTTTTTTTTGTTGTTGTGGATTGGGCTGTATAGTATAGTTAAGTCTAAATAGTACATTCTCAAAATTTATTAGCATTATTTTTAGAGAATTCAATGTTATTTTAACTTTAAGATTTATTGTGCAGAAATTTATTGTATTTAGAAGCACATTGGGATTTACTTTAAGATTAAGGAGACGTTCTGTTCTTATCTTAATAGAAATCAAGCTTCATTCAAGTAGACAACAAATTATGTATACACATCAAACATATTATGAAAATATAAAATTTGTGCCACATACAAAATCTTGGATAGATGAAGTGCCTAAATGCAAAACTTTAGTTTTGAATGCTCTTAAATTAAGTTTGTCATTGAGTGACCCTTGAATTGATTGATGGATTGTTTTAAATTACCTAGGAAATATTCTCAAATACATGACCATGATCATTAATTTGAACTATTTGACTTGTGGGAAAATGGGGTAAAGACTATTTTTGTGAAAGAATTGTGCAAAATATGTTTTATTTTATTTCTTCAAACTTCCTTGTATCATGTGAACTAGTCCTAGACTAGGGCGAGTCATAGAATCTAGTTCTTTGCGTTCAAATTCTTTAGGATATGTTGTGGAATAAAGCACACTTTAACAAACAAACAGATTATATGAAATCCTTGACAATTGAATACAAAGAAGCATTATATTTTGTGCAATTTTTTATATCTAAAATTAGATTTTAGACTAGATGGCAATATTTTTTGTTGTACCATTTTTGTGCAATTCAATGACTAATTTTTGTATAATAGCATATAACTTTATGTTGATTTAAAGTCAATTTTCCATGGGGTAAGTGCACCAAGATGGTTCCCAAAAAGGGGGCTTAAGTGGCCATTTTTTTTTTGAAATAAGGAAATACTGACCTTGGACGTGAAATTGAGGATAGTTACACTCAAAATTTTTAGATGGAACCAAAAAAAGAATCGAAGTGCTCTGAGTGTACTTTCTAAACTACTAATTTATTTTGAAAATGGTTGGGATTAAGGGGTTCAAAAGAGGGACGTACACAAATTGGTGTTTTTTTTGTCAGAAAAACATAACATAGCAACTCTTGTATGACCCTAGCACGGTGAACCTTTTTGTAGTATTTTTAAAATCACTATGGTCAAAAGTTAGCTAATAGTATGTTGTTGATGCATGATTTTTCTAATAAATTTTTAATGAATATTTGATTTTTTACTAATTTTCTAAGTGGACACTTCCTGAAAAGCAGAATTTTGGCCGTGCTCCCCTATAAATTTTGGAAAATAATTGAAACTTCTTTTAAAAAAAATAAAATTGTAGAATGGATTATAGTTTCTAAAAATGAAATTTATTTGAAATTTCAATGAACGGTTAATTTATAACCAAAGAAAAATCAAACACTACTTTTTGGCAGAAAAAAGACATACAAACAAAAGAAATTATGGATGAAAGGCTTAACATTGTCAGAAAGTGAAAAAAATTACATCGTTGGATAGCTATAAGAGAACCTAACATTTCCCATGTGTTTTATTTTTTTGATATTGAACCACATGCAATCCTGATGGTGATCACGAACCTGATTATGTGAAAAAATTGTAGAATTTGTAAAAACATGTCTTTGGTCATTGGGAATGTGCTCCAAGCCTTTGGGTTGGTATTCCAAGGCAAATACCAATTCTAAGACTTGGGGATTCCCAAAGCAAGATATAACGTGAGTGCATTATAATGCGCTCATGTTATATCTTAGTTTTGACATGGTTTTTTGCTTCTCTAGGAAACATGTCAAGCAAGACACAATGCGAGTGCGTTATAAGGCACTCGCGTTATGTCCTCCTTAATGTTAAATGCCACTCTATTGAATGTATATTGATATATATTTGTATGTTTGTATGTGCATGTATGTTTGTGTGTCATATATGCATGTACATATATGCATGCTTTTATGTATGTATGTATGGTTGTATGTATCAATGCATGTATATTGTATGTATGCCTATATGTATGTAAGATTGCATCTA